>VXBR01005445.1:101744-213058 GCA_013400215.1 Cisticola juncidis | reverse complement strand
ACAGGGCAGGGACAGGGCACTGCAGACAGGGACAGGGCAGGGACAGGGCAGGGCAGGCAGGTGTTGCCACATCTGTCTGGGCCTCACTGCAGTGGCTGCATTGCTCCAGCCCACACAGATCCATGTGCTCCATGGAGCTCCTCGAGCCCCTCAGGACACGGCCAGGGCAGGAGAAGGGAACAGGCAGGGTCCTGTCCCTCACCCTGTCTGGCTGCTCCACCTCCTCCAGGAATTCCTCTGCTGGAGCCAGGGGCTGGGATGTCCTGGTCTGTCTCTCCCTTCCCCCCATGCTCTGCTTGGCAGCTCAGTCCTGGCCTGCAGGGACCTGGGGACCTTCCTGCCAGGGGCTGCTGTGGCACTGAGGCCACGTTACCCCCTCCCACCTTCCACCCCCCAAACCCAGGGGCTGCACATTCAGCTCCAGAGAGCAGAAAAGTGACCCCACCCTCCAGGTATGAAACACACCCCAGCTTTCTGCAGCACCTCTTCCACTGAAAAAAGCTCTCCAGGGAAATAAAATGCCTTGGTGGGGACACAGCCCAGAGCCTGGAAAAGCCCCAGGGTCTACAGCACAAGGGGTCTGTGTGAACCAGGGGGGCTGCAGGAAGGGGTGTTTGGAAGATGGACCAAGCTGGTCCAAAGCTGTGTTGAGCCTTCCTGCTCCATCTCCAGTGACTGGATCAGGATGTGCTCCTACAGACCAGGAGGGCTTTCAACAGCAGGGATTGTGAGACTCTGAGATGCTCTAAAACCAGCTCAGAACAAAACTGACTACGAGAAAGACACAAAATCCACTTACTTTGATTCCTTAAGAGTGCAGTGTTTTCTCTGAAGGCCTGAATTCCCTGGGGCTTCTCTGAAAGCCCCTGCACTGTTCCTTGCTCCTGCTGAAGGAGCCCTGCATGTCCCACCCCAATCCAGGCAACATCAGCCACAAATACATTATCCTGGAGCCTGGTGGGAACACCTCATGGTGGAATAAATAACATTTCTTGTGCTCCCCTCTCACTCATTTACATGCAGGTCTGGAGTTCCACAGCAGGAGTGTCCCTGCCTCAGACCCTACCCACAGCACCTTGTAAAAACAAACCAACCAACCAACCAACAAACCAACCCCCTTAAGGTGAAAATCCAACAAAATAAAACAAAACAAGCTCAACTGGGAGGAGAACATGGCAATGGAAACACTTTGCAATAAACCCTGGAAGTCCCCACGCTGCTCTGACAGATTGTGGATAAGCCGTAGAGAAAAATAATAAAAATAAACCCACAGAACCGTAAAGGTCACATCCACAGCCGTGCTCTGGATCAACAACAGCTCCTACACCTCCCACCTTGGATGTGCTCCTGCCTGAGCCATCCTTCTCCCAAGCCTGGGAGATGGACAGGGAGCAGCACAGGGAGCACAAACCACTCCTGCCCTGGGAGAGGGGCTGGGATCAGAGCTTTGCTCTGCCTGGCCTCGGCCACTGCCCACTGATCCTCCTGCCCCTCATCCAGAGGGCCCCAGTGCCCAGCTGCTCCAAAGGCTGCACGTGCTGAACAGCCCAAGAAGCTGGAGGAGCTGTGNCCCTCCCCTCCCCTGGCAGGGAAAGCGCTGCAGCACCGTCCTGCTCTCCCTGAGCAGACACCACAGCCCGAGCAGGGATCCCTGCTGTCCTCCTATTACTGGGAAATCACACTCCAGACTCACAGGCTCCATTACTCCTGTGTATCTTATAATTAAATTCTATTTGCTGGTTACCTCGCAGCACGGCTGCAATTCTTCCGCATCTCAGGCGTTTTAAAAATATCTCTGATGTTCAGGTTCTATTTCATTTTTCCTCTCTTTGGCAGCTCTCAGCTGTCTCTTTTAGCTGCCTTCCTTCCTGTGAGGTGGGAAGGGGCAGGGGACTGCTGTGACCAGAGCAAGCTGTGCTGTCTCCTCTCCCAGATGAAGGGGATTAGTGATGTGGATGTTTTATCTTGGGGCAGACCCACGGCACAGGTTAACCCCCATTTCCTCCTCAGACAGCCAAATCTGAATCACTTATCAGGAATTTGAATGGGAGCTGAGGTCCCTAAACAGCCTGGGGAGCCTCGTAGTGGTGTCACCAAACAGTCACAGATGAGCAAACTGGCCAAGGAGGAAGCAATTCCAAGTTAATCCCAATTGGAGGTGCATTTGCTGCAGTCCCTGCTCCTCCCCTTCTGTTAGAACTTTCTGGAAGAGCTGTGGTGTTAAATGGAAGGGAAAACATGACAACAGGTCCCAACCTCCCCCAAGGAACAAGGCACCAGTTACAGGGTGGGGTTAAAGCCATAAGAGTTCAGGGTTCTCTCATCACTCATCACATTTCTGTCCCTTTCTGCTTTGATTGAGGTATTGAGGTTTAAGCACTGCCAGGGAAGGCTCTGGCCACGCTCAGCAGGAGGAGAAAGGGAAGTGAGTGGGCAAATCTCAGGCTGTGGGAGGCTGATTGCTGCCCTGTCCAGACCATGTTCCCTCCACATCCCAGTGGGAGCAGAGTCCCCCCACAGGGAACAAATCCATCACCCAGGCCATGCAGGCCATCAGGAACCTAAGAAGGGAGGGGTCTGAGAATGCTGTTTCTCTTTGCTCCTCATTCCTGATGCATTTCATGATCTGCAGAGGTCACCACTCCTCTCTTTCTCTGGATGGAAGCCTTGTCATGGGGCTTCCACCTAGAGAAACACCCCACCCTCAGGCTGGGTGCTTCAGCTCACCCTGCCCAGCTCCAGAGGGAACACCAAAGGCACTGAGCATCAAGTTTCAGCCTAAATCTCGTGTTATTCGTGTCTCATGACCACCCTCTCCCCTTTTTGAGCATTTTCAGTTTCATATTTGGCCTGCAAACTCACGATTTCTGTAACTGGTCCCACTAGCTGGATCCTCACGCTGCAAACGCTTTGCTAGCAATGCTCAGGCCTCAGCTGAAATCGTTGTGTTCACACCACCTTAAACCCTCCTGCCACCTCTACAGGTGCAATTAGCACAGGAAAGGGGTAGGAAGGTGAACCAGGGAAGATGAGTGAGAGGGAGGAACCAAAGGAGGCACACGAGGCAGAGATCTCCACCACCTGGCAAAGGGATCTCCCATCCAGCAGTGGGATCTCCCCATCCAGCAGTGGGATTTTCCCCCATCCAGCAGTGACATTTCCCCATCCAGCAGTGGGATTTTCCCCCATCCAGCAGTGACATTTCCCCATCCAGCAGTGGGATTTTCCCCCACCCAGCACTGGGATTTTCCCCCATCCAGTACTGGGATCTCTCCCACCCAGCAGTGACATTTCCCCACCCAGCAGTGGGATCTCTCCCATCCAGGAGTTCCCCTCCTTGTGACCTGCCCTGACCAAATCCAGCCCCCATTCAGGGCTGACCAGTGGCACTGATCCCTTTGTGTCCCTTCCCTTCTCCCTCCTGCCCAGCCCTGTCACTGCCCACCCCTCCCACTGCCAGGGGGGCTCTTTCCCAGCACTGGCCATAACTTGGATGAGCTGTGGAAAGAGCTCCCCTGCTTCCCCAGCGCTGCTCCCTCACGCACTCCCTCAATCCCATTAAAAGTAATGGGGTGAGATCGTCCAGCCCATTACTTTCAATGGCTCAGTTTCAGCCAGACAGCCTAAAGCTCCCATCTCCTCCAAACAGCGGCAGAGGAGCTCCAAAACTCCCCATTTCATTAGCACATCGTGTATTCCAGCTTGCCAGGGTTTAATTGGAAAGAGAGCCAAGCCTGCGTTAAGGTTTGCTAATTGCTGCAGGAGAGACACGAGCACTCCTTGCACCACTGGTGATTATTTCCTTGCTCAGCAATTTTGGGTTCTCCAAGGTGTGAGGTTTTATGAAAATAGTCCAAGTTAGTTTAAAAAAAAAAAAACCAAAAAAAGGAGAGACATAAGCAAACACAGCCACAGGAGAGAGACTTTATGGAGTGGTTGTGTGCTCCAGGATTCTGCTGGGCTTGCTGGTGCTGGAGGGGAAAGCAGTTGCAGGAGGATCTGCCAGGAAGAAACACTGGTCTTGCAGAAAGCCAAGTGAAAATTGTATATTTAAGACGCATCACAGGAGCTGCAGTTTGAGTCTTTCTGAACTATAAGTCCAGTAATCCACTGAGGGCAGAGACAGGCCAAAAATCAAACCACTTTGCTTCCAAGACAGTTTGATACTACAAGATGCTCAGAAAGCTGTGCAGCCAAACACTTTTCTTTGGGAGATGGAGAAATCCCATTTCTGGTCTGATTTCTGACCTCGCCTTCTGCTCTGGGTTCATAAAGCCTGTCAGAACCTGAGCACACAGAGCCACGTGCCCTGTTCCAGCCAGGGAAGGGACCTGTTAGGGATGTACATAATGGTGTATTTGGGAGACTGGAATAATGACATCGCAACAGCTGGCTAAAAATAGTGGGAAGAGGTGGGTAATTAAATCATAAAATACCCTGAGTTGGAATGGACCCACAAGGATTGAGCTGAACTCCTGGCTCTGTACAGGACACCCCAGGAATCCCAGCAGGTGCCTGAGAGTGGTGACAAATGGTTGGTAAAAATCTCCTCTGACCATAAAACACCAGAAAGCTGCTGGTGACACTCACAGCCAAATGCTGGCAGCTTCCAGCCCAGCCTGGACTGTTCTTGCCTCTGAGCTGAGCCAAGAGCAGATTGCGAAGTGCAGCTCTCCTGCACCAGCCCCTGTGAGGTCTCTGGTGGCCCCAGGGGCTGGGGCTGTGCCCTGCTGTGATGTTGGGTCTCTGTTGCTGCTCCAAAGCTGTTTTCAGGGTGATGCTCCAGCCCTGTCCAGTCCAGGACAGATGGTAATAAATTTTCCAGTGGCTGGAGCAGGGTGCAGCAACTGTGTGATTAGCATCTTTTTCTCCACTGCACATTTCATCTGTAAACTAAGATTAAATACCTGGAGGAAAAAAGCTGCAGGAAAAGGGAGCTTTAATATATTTTCACTGCAGAACTGCCACGAGTGAGCAAAGAGCTTGGATCCACGCTTGGGGTGGCTCGTGGGGCGAGGAGCTTTCCCCATGTGCAGTCAAGTTATCCACGTTTCATGAAGGTGCCCTGTTAGAACCATGGAAAGAAGGGTTGGAAGGGACCTTGAAGATCATCTCATTCCATCCTCAGGAATCCACTGTCCCAGGTTGCTCCAAGTCCCTTCCAGCCTGGCCTTGGGCACTGCCAGGGATCCAGGGGCAGCCACAGCTGCTCTGGGCCCCCTGTGCCAGGGCCTGCCCACCCTCCCAGGGAAGGATTTGTTCCCAATATCCACCCTAACCCTGCCCCATCAGTGTGAGGCCATTCCCCCCTGTCCTGCACTGCTGCAGCTCAGGATTCTGAGCAGATTCTGGAGCAGGTGGCCTCAGGAGCAGCGCTGTGAGGAGCAGCAGGGTCTGCAATCCCCTCAGAGTGAACAAGGGGAGCAGAGCCGCTCCATTACCTGCCTGGCTTTGAACTCTCAACTCATTTAAACCCAACAAAACCTATTCCAAATGCCTGTCAAGCCTCAGCGACCTCACTCGCCTGCAACCCCAGCCAGAGATAAAACAAGGGAATGAGTTTCATGAATCGCATGGGAGATGAGGGATGGTGCCTGCTGCTGAGAAAGAAGGAATCATCACCTACAATTTCAGCAACCATCAAAACATTGCTCTTCATCACTGTAACAGGAGTGCCAGGGCAATGATGCTGATAGGGCACCTCGGGTGGTGAGCACATCACCATTTTTTAAAAATACAAACACAAAACCTAACAAAAAGTCATACACACAGAGAAAAAAACCCCCACACTTTTTTTGTTTTGGGGTGCATCTGACTGAGAGCCATAAGAGGGGTGTCTGGGATTGTGAGCCAGCCTTCCCAATCCCAAAAAATAACTGACTCTGCACCCCCAGGTGTGGCACCAAGCTTTCATTTTGCTCACATATAAATATCACCAGGTCATGCTGCACATGACCCACTCCTTATGGGAGACACTGGCTGCTCCAAGGGGGAAAGGCTGTGGAATTTGAATGCTCTGGCTGCACTTGTAGGAAAATTTTTCCTCAAGCACCTTCTTGCCCAAAGGAAAATTCCAACATGCGCAACAGACAGGGCTGCAGGTCAGGGAAATATCATGGCATAGTCTGGGTTGGAAGAAAACTTAAAGGCCATCCAGTGCCACCCCCTGCTATGGGCAGGGACACATCCCACTGTCCCAGGCTGCTCCAAGACCTGTCCAGTCTGGCCTTGGACACTGCCAGGGATGCAGGAATAGCCACAGCTCCTCTGGGCACCCTGTGCCAGCGCCTCACCACCCTCGCTATCAAAACTTCTTCCTTGCAGGCTGATATCACCCTTTGCTGTTCTATCTGCAAGCAGCTCTAAGCCAGCTCTGCCCATTCCTGCCCATCCTCTCTGCCCAGGGAGCCAGGGGAGCCAGGCACACTCAGCTGCCCTGCCCAGGATTCCCAGGAGGATCCAGGGGAGCCAGGCACACTCAGCTGCCCTGCCCCGATCCCCCAGGAGGATCCAGGAGGAGCCAGAGGAGCCCGGCACACTCAGCTGTCCTGCCCGGATTCCCCGGAGCAGGAATCCTCCTCTGGAGCGCTGATGGATGGGCAGGCACCGCCCGCCTTTCAAAGGACATTACATGCCACTGCTGTAATCAATAATGTATTATTTCCTCTGTGTTTTATGTCCTGGTGTTTATTATGTGTAAATAGGGATTTACAGTGATCTGAGCGTGTTCATTTGATGCAGCTGACACCCTGCACGTGAGCTCCGCCAGCCGCCCCTCGGGGCCCGCGGGGAAACGAGACCATGCTTCTCCCACAAAGCTTTCCTTGCCAAAGAAATGGGGAGAGAAAGGAAGAAGAAAGGGAATAAAACAAGGCCAAGGTAGAGAGATCAGAGCTGTGCACATGGGATGGAACGCAAAACGAGTGCCAGTTCTGGGATTGAGAGTCGGCATCACTGTGAAAAGGACGTCAAACACTGCTCTCATCTCAAGTCCAAGGTGCTGCTTCCAGGAGGAAAAGGAAGGCTGGGGTGGGGGGAGAAACTTCCCCTTGAAAGGCATTGGCATACCTATGCAAAGTTCCTTCTTATTTGATCTCGGGCACAAAGAGCAGAACAGAAGCATATCATCCTTTGCAGCTAAAATGGAAAAATAAAGAGGACTTTTATCCCAGATCCATTTATCTCAGGTAATAAATTCTGCTCCTGCCTGCAGCCAGTCAGTATTTTCCAGGTGGGTAAATTTCTCGCTGGAAAAATGAACAAAGCAATCAAAATAATTTGCTAATTCATTTCATACTCTGTTTATTTTTTTTTTTTTGAAACCTAAACTGCGAGTTAAAACAAACACGAATAGCCTGGTGTGTTGTGTCAATGCTTCGCTCAACAAATATCAAAGCAATACTGAAATTCTTAATTGTCTCTTAAGAGATCTTAAGGCACCTCCAGAGGTTTCACGGCAGTTCCCAGGAGGGCGACTCCACAGCTGGATTGAGCAGCCAGGTGTGGTTCCTGTGGGATGGCACCACCCTGGGGTGTCCCTACACCTTTTGGGAAGGGACAGCAGCTGCAGCACGGCCACCCTGGGACACCTTGGGATGTGAGGACACCTCCCTGCCCTCACCCTCCCAGTGCAGCCACCAGATAAAGTGACCTGAGCTGTCCTGGGCAGGTTCTCACTCCTGATCAACGGAGCAGCTCAGCACAGCAGCCAAGCTCACCCCTGGGAGAGGCAGGCTCTGAGCAGCTTCCCTGTGCCAGGTTATCCCAGCATTCCCAACTGTGCCTTTCCCAACATCTGTGCCCTGTCTCGTGTCCTCTCGAGCTCATCTCGGTGCATCCAGCCAGGGAAAAACTCGGCTCTGCACCAGAAACAGCCCCCCGAGGATCAATCCTCCCTTCTGGCTCTGCCAAAGCCTCCTCGTGCAGCCTGGTCTGTATTATTTACTCATCTGTGTTATTTACTCCCAGCTTAGCTGGGAAAGAGCAGCCCCAGCCTTTCCCTGCTGCTGGGAGGATGCAGGGAAGGTGTTTCTGTCCCACAGGAGACTCTGCAGCACAGCAGAGGAGTGGGAGCCTCTCCTCCCTCCCTGAGCTCATCTGCCTCGCCAGGCTCCTGCACCATTAAACAGCTGCCACGTTCCACCTCACAGCTTCCTGCAACTCAGCAGAAAAAAAAGGAAAAAAAAAAGAAGAAAAAGAGGGGATAAAAAGGAGGCCTAGCAGAAAAAAATAGATAAGTGCCATAAAACACCGGAGAAAACAGACAGGCCCCCGTTGGTCAACAGCTGTGCACTGCTGTGGCCCCGTCCTCGCTGGGAGACGCTGCATTAGGGGAAGCAATGATCATCATCATTAAATGCCTTGATGGAGCTCAGGCATCTGGTTTGCAGCATTTAGCTGATGAAATAAATAAGGGTGCTTTTGGCAAACACACAGGGAACAAACATGAGAGGATCACAGATGCTGGAGGGATTCCAGCTCCCCTAATAGTGTCCTTCCCTTTTGCCAGCTCAGGGACTTCCCAGAGGAGAGGCCTGCAGCACACGAGGGCACTCACACCATGGCTAGAGGGCTCTTTGGGCAGGCAGATCCCATCCCCAAGGGCACTCAGCCCTCCTGGTGTGGGAAAAGAGACGAGAATCTGCATTAAAGCCTGACAGAGACACAGAGACTCAATGGCACAAGTGGAAAACCTGCTGCTCCCTGTCCCCAGCCCTGAATGGTGAGCATGGATCCACAGGTTCCCTTGGGATGAGCTGAGCAGAGTTCTGGTCACCCCCTGCCATCTGCCCACATGAAATACCCTTGTTTGGGACTCCCTTGCTGTCTGAGGAAACTCCTCCTCATCCCTGGAGGTGTCCAAGGCCAGGCTGAACGGGGCTTGGAGAAACCTAGGACAGGGGAAGGAGTCCCTGCCCATGGTAGGGGGTGGAATGGGGTGGTCTCCAAGTTCCCTTCCAACCCAAACCATGCTGGATTCTTGGATTCTGTGGGTATCCCACAGGGAATGGCCCTGCCAGCCCTGCCTGCAGAGAGGACAGCAGCCTGCCCACTCCTCCATCTACACTTGGAGCAAATCATTCCTCCAGACCAGTTGTTCCTTCTTCCCATTCCATCCCAGGGATGCATCTCTGACCTGCAGGACTGCTTTGGGTAGCCCAGCAGACACCCAGGCTGTCCTATCATCCAGAAGTTGCACAGCCCCAGAGATGCTTGTTTCCCATGCTTCTGTCTCTGGTGGATTTTTACTTCTGGCTAAAGTGCAGCTGCAGGCCAATCTCGGTGACTGATTGGGCTCTGTGATGCAGTCCCAGCACATTGAGATTAGAAATGATGATGACTTACATGAAATAGCTGAACACAATTCTTGTGGCCATCTATTTCCCCCCTTCCTCTCTCAAAGACAGCAAGTGAGAGGCGCAGAGTGAGTCTAGAGGGATAATAAAGATACCAGAGCTTGCCCTGCACATTATGTTAGGGCAGCTGAGGTCCAGGAATGCAGCTGGATTTACAGCAGATCAAGACAGTGTCTTTCACCTCAACATTCCATAATCATCCTCTCAGGCAATGGCAGAAACATCTCCCTCCCTGCCCCAGCCAGAGGAAGTAGGATTGGGAGCAGAGGACAGCTCTGCACTCCACACAGACCCCAAATGCCCTTCTTGGGCAGAACAACACAGGAATAACTTTGGAAGCAGGAGATTTTGTAAAGTAGGGCTGGGGGGGTTCCCTAAGGAACATGGAGAAATGCCAGACCCCCCTCCTTCCACCACAGCATCACAGCAGAGCAGGGAAGGTTCTCCCTGCACTACAGGACACAACACAGTAGAATCCTGAAGGCCTTAAAACTGATATTCCCTCAGCAAGGTTTAAATGGTCTGGGTGACAGGCAGAAAAATCTGGTGACCACATTCTCTGGTGGAATATTCCCATGTCTGCAGCCAGCAGCAGCCTTGGGAGACTGGTAAGAACATGGTGCAGCAACCAAGAGGCTGGAGGGAGTGGGACAGAGCTGCTGACCTTTCCCAGGGTTTATCCCAGTCCTGCCAACCCTGACAGGAGAGTTTCACCACTCAGAGCTGTGTGGGATGGAGGGAAGGAAGCCCACGTTCTTTTAAAGTCACATGAGGCACCACAGCTTAGGCAAAGCCTTGGGAAGGAAGTTTATCCATCATCAGTAGGCAGAGGTGACATTTCAGGGAGATACAGGCAGCGTCACAGCCCTGCCAGGCCATGGAAGGGGATTAATGAACTTTGAGTGTCTGATTCGGGGGGATGCAGGGTTCACCTGTTCTCAAAGCCACCAACAGAGCAAAGCACACGTCAGGAACTGCCTGCTGCAGACAGTGACCCCAAAAATCCACCCTCACTCTCCTCACAGACACCTTTTCCTATGGAAAGCAGCCCCCAGAGCACCTCTCCTTCTCCCATCAGCCTCCCACCCCCATCTCTTCATGTGCCCACCTGAGGGAACAGCAAGGTCCTGGGTAAATTTAGGGCTGGATTATAGCCCAGCTGACTGTGAGTAACCTTCCGAAATGAAGGTCACTGCTGCTACCTTGGGATGTGGTTTTCTTCCATTTATTTCTTGATGGGAAAGCGATGGAGAGTGTAATTACTGCTGTACTACTGCATGCAAGTGGTGAATGTCCTAGTCCAGGGAAATGGAGATTTGGGTACAAGTTCTGTGTGGAGAGGGGGAAAGAGGGATGTTAAACAGCCAGAGAAGGGGTGTTGAACAGCCAGAGAAGGGGTGTTAAACAGTCAGTGCCAGCTCCCACTGTGCTGAGGGAAAAGCCACCAGGCTGTCCCACCTCCCCATGCATGGGAGCTGCTGCATGGCAGCTGAAGTGCAGGGATGTGGGCAGCAGCAGCCATTGCCTGCTCTCAGCTGTGCACTCCTGAACCTGCAAAAAGCTTTTAAAACTTCCTGTGACCCAGGCAGCTGCAGCACCGCTCAGCAAGAGCCTTGGAGGGGTTACAGAGATGATGGCAGCAAACCCTGGGATCCTCCAAGGCTGGGGGCATCCCCATCCCACCTCTCTGCAGCTACCGACACATCAAATCCAGGTGCTGTGGGTGACAAACTCCTAAGCAAATCCTGCTGGGAGCTCAAAAAAAATGCAGCTACTCCAAGAAGCAAAATAAAATCCAAACCCAACCGAACTCCCACAGTTACTGCTTCAGGAACAAGCCAGGAAATGTTTGGTTGAAGAGGAGTTTCCACCTGGGCTGAGGCACCCCCTGTGCCCAACAGCCCTGAGGGAGGGGCAGCCATGAGACCCCAGCACACCCTGGGGCTGCAGAGCCTGCAGGGTTTGGGAGCAAATCCCACATCCACAGCCCTCCTGCAGGGCTTTTAGAGGGAGGGCACTCCTGTCTGCACAGGGTGCTCTGCCCTGGGGCCAGGGAGCAGCACCTGCCACCCGCCACACCCACACCGGGACACCTGCCTCACCTGCTCATGTCACCACAGCGTCACCACAGCGTCACCAGATCACCACAACGTCGCCATAACATCACCACAACGTCACCACAACGTCACCACGTCACAACATCACCACAACGTCTACACATCACCACAGCGTCACCGGATCACCACAGCGTCACCACAATGTCACCACAACATCACCACAGCATCACCACAACGTCACCACATCACCACAGCGTCACCACAACGTCACCACAACATCACCACATCACCACAATGNTCACCACAGCATCACCACAACATCACCACATCACCACAATGTCACCACAACGTCACCACAACATCACCACATCACCACAGCATCACCACAGCGTCACCACAGCGTCACCACAACATCACCACAACATCACCACAACGTCACCACATCACCACAGTGTCACCACAGCGTCACCACAATGTCACCCTGACAAGGCCACCCCCAGCAGCAGAGCTGAGGAGAACAGAGGGAGCAGCTGCCCCAGGGCCCCTCTCAGCTGACCCCTGGCACCTGAGGAGCCCCCACACACGGGGCACCTGAGAAACAGGATCAGGAAATCACAATGTCCTGAGCTGGAGGGACCCACCAGCATCCAGCTCCTGTCCCTGCACAGGCACACCCAAATCCCACCCTGGGCACCCCTGGAGCTCTGTCCAAGCTCTCCTGGAGCTGTGGCAGCCTCGGGGCCGTGCCCATTCCCTGGGGAGCCTGGGCAGTGCCAGCACCTCTGGGGAAGAACCTTTGCCTAAATCCAACCTAACCCTGCCCTGGCCCAGCCCCAGCCGTGCCCTGGGTGCTGTCCCTGTCCCTGTCCCTGTCCCTTGGGAGGAGCTGCAGCCCCAGAGCTCTGCCCTCATCTCCTCTGCTCCAGCTGAGC
Organism: Cisticola juncidis; assembly: GCA_013400215.1. Lineage (NCBI taxonomy): Eukaryota > Metazoa > Chordata > Aves > Passeriformes > Cisticolidae > Cisticola > Cisticola juncidis. The sequence continues at coordinate 200,713 of VXBR01005445.1, read as the reverse complement.
AAACCAAGGGCCCTCAGCTGCTCCTTGTGTGGCCCCTGCAGATCCTTCCCCATCTCCATGTCCCTCCTTTGGATGCTTTTTAAACACCTTTAGATCTTTCTTATATTGTGGCACCCAGAGTGCCCCCAGCAGTGGGGGTGAGGCTGCCCCAGCCCAGGGCAGAGCAGGACAATCCCTCCCTGGCCTCACCCCCAGGACACCCTGGTGACTCAAGTCCAACTTGCCCTCAACCAGAACCCTCAGGTCACTTCCCACAGCTCTTCTCTTCAGCTCCTCCTTCCCCTTCTAGCACCTTCCTCTTCCCTGGGACAAAAATCATTGTGAATGATCCCAGAGACACCTGAGGGGAAAAATTAAATTTAACTCCACAAAGCCCTTTCCCCTTGCCACAGGTGGCTGAGGGCTGGACGGATCTTGCCTTGAACTTCCCCCTCCACGCTGACAGAGACCCCAGAATGCTCTGGACACTTGGCTTTGCTTCCCTTCACGCTTGTGTAAAGAGAAAAGGACAAATAAATTGAGATTTATGGGATGCCAGAACAGCTGATTTTTTAAAAAATCATTTTTCCCTCCCCACCCTTGAACTCAGTGTTTTATTTTCTCCCCTGCAGTGGCTCTTTGGAGGCTGCAGATGGAGTGGGGAGAGCAGCTGGCATCTCCTTGAAGAGAGATCAGTGACAGCAGGATGGGCTGGGGTGTGTGGTGGGTGCCCTCACAGCATCCCATTGGTACATGGTATCCATTACTGTACCTCAGTGTGGTACTGGATATCCTGGAATCCCAAAAATGGTTTGGAAATTACCTTAGAGATTGTCTCATCCCAGAAAGGACCTTAGAGATTGTCTCATTCCACCCCTGCCATGGCAGGGACACCTTCCCCTGTCCCAGGCTGCTCCAAGCCCTGTCCAGCCTGGCCTTGGGCACTGCCAGGGATCCAGGGGCAGCCACAGCTGCTCTGGGCACCTGTGCCAGGGCCTGCCCACCCTCACAGGGAGGAATTTCTTCCCAATATCTAACCTAAGCAAGGCCCAACCTGGTTTCCAACATTTGAGCATCAAATAAAGTAGAAATTACTTTGCCCCACCTACTTGCTTGGCACAGGGGCCCTGTGTGCTGGGAATCAGAGGGAAGTGGGAATGGATGGTGGCTCCTGATGGAAACACCTCCCACAGCACCTCCTGAGGCCCCAGGAGAGCAAGACACCATGAGCAGAGAAGGGAGCTGGGGAAGGGGCTGGAGCACGAGCTCATAAAGAGCAGCTGAGAGAGCTGGGGGGGCTCAGCCTGGAGAAAAGGAGGCTCAGGGGGGACCTTGTGGGTTTCCACAGCTCCCTGACAGGAGGGGACAGCCAGGTGTCCCCTCCCCAGGCTCTGCTCATGGGGAGGAAGGGACAGGACAAGGGGAAACGGCCTCAAGCTGCTCCAGAGGAGCAACCTCACGTGAGGTCTGTAACCTCACCATGGCCTCTACAACCTCCCCATGGTCCCTACAACCTCACCATGGTCCCTACAACCTCCCCATGGCCTCCACAACCTCACCATGGCCTCCACAACCTCACCATGGTCTCTACAACCTCCCCATGGCCTCTACAACCTCACCGTGAGGTCTGTAACCTCACCATGGTCTCTACAAACTTCCATGGTCTCTACAACATCACCATGGTCTCTATGACCTCACCATTGCCTCTACAACCTCACGGTGAGGTCTGTAATCTCCCCATGGTTTCTACAACTTCCCCATGGTCTCTACAACCTCCCCATGGTCTCTACAACCTCATCATGGTGTCTACAACCTCACAGTGATGTCTTTAACTTCAGCATGGTCTCTACAATCTCACTATGGTGTCTTTAATCTCACCATGGTCTAAACAACCCTTCCATGGTGTCTTCAGCTTCACCAGTCTCTACAGGATAATCAAGTCTCTACAGCTTCACTGGTCTCTACAACCTCACCACGATGTCTTTAACCTCACCATGGTCTCTACAACCTCTTCAACTGTGGTGAGGTCTCTTCAGCCTCACCACAGTTTGTACAACCTCTCCATGGTTTCTACAATCTCTTTGTGGTCCCTCCAGTCTCACTAGGGTCTCTTCTGGCCTGTCTGGATGCAGACACGTGCAGATGCACACCCTGCACACCTGTCCTGTGTCACACAGGTGTGTCCTACAGGTGCAGCCCCTCCAGCACACCCCTACCAGCTCACACAGAGCCATCAATGCTGCAGCCACACAAGGAATGAGAACATCCCACAGATATGTCCCTTTTCCAGAAACCAGTGCCTGGTTTCTTCTTTCACTGGGAACCACAAGCTGGTGTTTCATGGATGGGCTGGATTTTCCACCCTGTTTTTAAGCTGCTCCCTGAATCTGCACTCTTCTGGTTCTCCCACCCCATCAAACCATCTCTCTCTGTAGCTGCTCCTTTTCATGTCCTGCCTGACTCCTCAGGGACAGCAGGCAATGGTTAATATTACATTTTCTCCTTCCAAGCATGCAAATGCCCAGAGTGGAGCTGAAAACAAGCTGACTCCTGACCAGAGTGATGTGATTAAGAAATGCAGATTTTCCCTCTCCCTCCAGCGCTGCTGACTGCAGTGGGGTCTGTGTCACCTCTGCTCACCGGCAGCTGCCTCGGGCAGCCCCTTTTAATGCAGTCCTGGTGACTGATTGCCCCCTGGCCCTGCAGGGATGCTGCTGGCCCCTGACCCGCTCCTGCCAGCCACAGGATTCCGGCAGAGGGGCTCAGCCCACGCCAGCCCTGGGCTCGTCTCTCTGAAATTCCCTCCCTTCCAGCACGGATGTGCAGCACGAGCAAAGTGACAAGTTTGAGCTGCCGTCAGCAGAGGAGCTGATGGTCTCATCTGAATAGCGGTGCGCAGGTTTAGGTTTTAATTAAGCCCTTGTGGCTTCCTTGAAAGGTTGGAGATGACACAGCCTCCTCTGAAGCTGGCCTGGGGAGACATCCAGAGTCAGCACCAAAGCCTGCCTGCTCCTCCAAATGATGTGAAATTGGGACCCTGGAATAAAGGATGGATTCTGAAGAGATGGAAAATGTTGTGGCTTTCTTTTTCCTGAGCCAAGGCTGGCTCTGGGAGGAGGGCAGGCTCCTGCCAGCTCAGCCCTGTGCCTGGTGAGCCATCACTCTCCATCCCCGTGCCCGGCCGTCCCTTCAGGGTCTCACAGGCTTTCATCCTGAATTTATTGCTGCTCTCCATGCAGATGCCAGCAGGGAGCTGCTCTCCCTTGCATTTACCTTGCTGGATACACAGCTGCCAAACACCCTCAGGCAGAGACCTCTGCCTGCTGCCCTGGGAGCCCTGGATCCTCCCGTGTCCATGTAAATCCCAACCTGTGCCCTTTGCTCTCTGTGCACCTTCCCTCCCCTCCTGCCCCACTGTGTTGTATTTCAGTCCTGACTAGAAGATTCCTATCAAACAATATAAACATGTTTGTCAAAACTATTCACGGTGCCTGGGCTTCTCTGAGGAAATGATGGAGAAGGAGCAATGTTTAATTCCCAGGTTGGTGGGATTTGAGCACTGTGTTATTTGAGCTTTGTTTCCACCACACTTCCTTCTCTGCTTTTTTCCTTTTCAGGATGGAAAATCCCTCAAGCTAAAACATTTTTACCTGGCACTCATTTCTAACCCAAACAAACAAAAAACAAGAAACCAGCTTGGTGGTTTTGAGTTTGTTTATGAAGAAAACAAACCAAGCAAAGATGCAGAGCAATTTTTTGAGGAGGGCTTGCTTTTTTCTGGTTCAAACAAAAACAAAAATGTTCATTTCCCCCACCAGCCCTCTGGCCATTTTGAACAGGGGAGAATGGGGAGAAACAGGTTTATAGCTGGGAAAATGAGATGGGAAAGCCCCATGGCAGGAGAGGTCATGGATTAGGGATCAGCACAGGGAAGGAGATGCCTGTTCCAGAGGATCATCAAAGAGACCCTGAATTTCACAGGGGCAGCTTGAGCGATGAACGAGGGGGAGGAGGAGAAGGAAAAGGAGAAGCATGAGGAGGAGGAAAAGGAGGAGGAAGGCTTCTACTGACAAAAGACAAAGGGGAGCTTAAATGTCACATCCTCTGACTGCAGTGCCCTGTGTCCTCCCCCTGTGACCTCCTGCCCCTCTGATCCCTGCCTGTGTCTGCAGGGGAAGTGGAGACATCTCCCTGCTGATGTCTCACAGTCACAGCCTGCAACTCCCGGGGCTCTGTCTGACAAAACCACCCAGAACAGCCTCGGCAAACGTCCCCTGGACAGCACGGAGTGGGAATTGACACCCAACACCATTTCCAGAGCCACTTGTGCCATGAAGCTGAAGAGCTCTTCTGTGCTATCTCCTGCTTTGAAGAGCTCTCAGTGTGACATGAGGGCTCAGGTCAAGCATTCTCACTTCCACCGCTTCCATCCACTCCTCGGAAATATATTTCTAGGAGAAGAGGGTCTGTGCTCTTCCCTCTCACATCTTTAGGCAGCTTTTCATTCCCTAGTTCTTGTTTGCCTCATTTCTAGCAGGTTAAGGAACAGTTCAGAAGATGCACAGAAAGACCCAAACCCTGTCATTATTTACACATCTCCACTCCCCAAAACCATTTCAAGCACATAAAAAATATGTGTGAAACTAAGGTGCTTTCAAAAAATAAAAAATAAAAAAAAATTATGAAATTGTTCAGAAATAGAAATAAATAGCAAATGACTTTTGTGTCCTTTTTATTTGCTCCCTGGCTCTGCAGAACGTAAAGGTTATGTTTTCCAAATTTTCCCTGCTGCTGTAAAGATCAAACAGTCAAAAGGCAAGGAAGGCTGAGCCCCTCATTTCATGTCATGACTTCAGGAGCTGGGCCCTTTGGAAAAGCAATAAACATCCTGGGCCTGATGCTCTAGAGCATTGGTGAGATTTGTGAGTAAGAACAGAATTTTGTGCGCCTTGACTGTCCTCAGGATCCTTCAGGGGGGACTTTTGGTTATCCTAAATAGAACTTGCTTCTTTTCCAAAGTCCTTTCTCACCTGGCTTGTGCTGAAAGCTGTGCAGGGGGCTGTGAGCTCATCCACACTGAAAGCAGAGATTTCCTTTTCTTCTTTCCATGGCTGTACCTGCACCCATGGGATGCTGCCTCAGCTCACTGTGCCTCTGTGTGTATCTCACAGCCTGAGCAGCCTCTCTGAGATGTCAGGAAAATTTATTTTCCCTTTTTTCCTGCCACAGGCCAAGCACAGGGAAGAAGGGCTGTGGCCCCAGGGGACCCCTGCTCTTGAGAGCGTTCCAGCAGGAGCAGATGGCGATGGCACACGAGCATTTCAGGCATCACTACCGCTGTGGATGGGCTCACCTCAAGGAAACAGAGAACCCATTTGTCCTGCTATTCAAACCATGTCTCTATCCTTGGCTGACACAGCTCAGCCTCGTCGGTGCACGCAGCCAGGTCGCTGAATTCAGCTCCCTGCAAGCCCTGGAAGGGGAGCAGGAGGGCTCCCAGCACCTCCCTGTTACTAAGGTAACACAGCAGTCCTGCTCCTGCCTGCTGGTGACTGCAGCAATACTTTTCTCTAACGGTCCCACTCAATCCTGGCTGGGAAACAGCTCAAGCCAAGGGGAGGGATGCAAGCAGCCCCCCTCAGCCGAGGGGGAAGCTCTCCCCACTGCTCACAGCCACCCCAACAGCCACCCCAACCTTTTATTGAGTCTCCAGCCATTCCCTTTGCCTGTCGCTCTGTTTTATTTCCATTACCTTTCAGCAGGGAAAGATTTAGGATCCATCTCCCTGTTTAGCAACATCCATTTGTAACAGCGGGATCGCTGGGGAGCAGTCAATAAGTGCTACACCGGTCCATCCCTGGAAACCGTGCAGCAGTTAGTGCAGAATATGAAATATATATGGCTGCCTCCACCTAATCTAAAACTGTATCAAATGGCTCTTAACCTTGCCCGAATGAATTCAATTTGGCTACTGGATGCGGATCCAATCCTTGGGCTAGAACAGAGAAATCACTTACTAAAGCGATGCTCCTGAGGGACGAGGCTCTGGAAGGAAACTCGGAAAGGTTTCCAGTTCGCCAGTCCTGTGATAGTTCACGCAAGACAAATCTGGAATGATGAGGTCTTTTCGTCAAACACAAGCAAACCCCAGGAAACACGGGAATAGCATTACAAGTGCATTGGAGGGGGGATTGTTAGGGAAGCTCAGGGGAATGCAGGGGAGTACAAGGATGGGCAGAAGATGGGATGTGAATAGGAGGATCTTTGTGTATTCCTTGGGGTCTCATGAGAGAGAAGGTCTAAAGAGAAACAGAGTGCTCAAAGTAAGGGAAACAAAATCATCTAACCCTGCCCTCTGGCAGTGGAAGCCATTCCCTGTGTCCTGTGCCTCCATCCCTTGTCCCCAGTCCCTCTCCAGCTCTCCTGGAGCCCCTTCAGGCCCTGGCAGGGGCTCTGAGGTCTCCCTGGAGCCTTCTCCTCTCCAGGTGAGCACTCCCAGCTCTCCCAGCCTGGCTCCAGAGCAGAGGGGCTCCAGCCCTGGAGCATTTCCATGGCCTCTCTGGACTCACTCGCACAGATCTGTGTCCTTCCTGCACTGGGACCCCCGAGCTGGACACGCTATTCCAGGTGAGGTCTCATGAGAGTGGAGCAGAGGGGCAGAATCTGCACCCCCAAGCTGCTGGCCACACCTGCACCTTCCTGGGCTTTATCCCTGGAACACAGAGGGCTGTAGAGGAGCCAGGCTGCCCTCACACAGGAGGCTGCCTCTTCCCCATGGGGGATGCTACAGGAGAGGCTTTTCAGTGCAGCAGGGCTGTGTGCCCCAGGATGGCAGCCGGGCGGCGGGATGATCTCCCCTGGCTCGGGAAGCGCCGCGCTCCCGGCCCCGCGCTATTGACTCCCGCCACAGTTAATTGAATTGTCTTGTTCTACACTTTGTTTGAGCCGATGAGTGATGGCTCTCACTCGAGTGTTCAGCTCCCGGTGAAATAAGGACACAGACACTTCCTCAGTGCCAAACCCCCCTGGCCACCAGCACAGCACCCAAAAGCTGCTCCCCCTCCCTGGGGACCCTCTGTGCTGGGCACCAGCAGGAGCTGATCGGCCTCTGAGCCCTTTTCACACTGAGCATCAAAGGATGATGTTTTGGGGGAAATCGGGATGGCTGCCTGTCTTGGGTTGAAAAGTGTAACCAAAAATGTGTGTTCTGTTTTCATCTGTTGAAACCATTGGGAAATATTGTTCCTTATCTCTTGTAACTCCAGGGGGGGAAGAGGGCGATGCCCTCTGTTCATGGACACCTGATAACAGCAGATAAGGCAGGGCCTCCTTATCTCTTCCTGCCCCATCCTCCTCCAGGGACATCCCCTGTGAAGGGGCCATTGAAGGCTCTCACAGCACTGATGACATCACCTCATCCCATTGGGAGAGGCTCCACCCAGTGGGAGGAGCCAAAGCCTTTCCAGGGATAAAACAGCAATCCCAAACCCCAATTGAGCCGATTTTCCACTGAATCCATGGAGGAAGACCAGACCCACCTCACCAGCACTGGACCCTTTTCTCTACAAGGTCATCTCTACTTCACAGAACAACCTCTGTTACTAAGGAGGACTTATCTGGACTGCTTCCATCACCCTGACAACAGCAGGGTGTCAGGTCATATCTCTGACTCTGTCAGTGTTTTCTAGGAATTTTGTTTGTTTGCTTGTTTTTTTGTATTACTACATTTATATTTTTTATATTCCTAGTAAAGAACTGTTATTCCTATTCCTATATTTTTGCCTGAAAGCTCCTAATTGCAAAATCATAATAATTGGGAGGGAGGGGTTTTTTACATTCTACATTCAAGAGAAACTCCAGTTTTCCCTGACAGATCCCTGCTTTTCAAACCAAGACACTGCCCTGGGGAAGCGATGGGGCTGAGGGGGAAGGATGTGAGAAGGAGCAGCGGGGTGGGGAAGGGAGAAGGATGTGAGGAGAAGGGAGGTGAGCAGGGCAAGCTCAGCAGCTTCATCTGGGCCCCTGGGCACAGCTGGGCTGTGGCACAGGCTGTGGCTAATGAGGCGTCTGCTCGGGCTGACAGGCGGCATCTGCTGCCTCTCCCGCTCCCGCCGCGCTCCTGGCAGCCGGGCTGGGCCTCCCACGCAGCCAGGTGTGCCCACCTGTGCTGCCCCGGGCGTGCCCCAGGCAGGGACAGCTCTGCCAGCAAGGGGAGAGTCCAGGGATGCTGCAAACGGAGGAGCCTCAGCAGGGAGGGAGCAGGGACCTTTGCTCCAGTGCATGCCCGTGTTCCCCTCTAATTGCTGGTATTAAGCCATGAAATTTGATGTTTACCGTCTCTCCTTTTATGCCTGACTCGCTGTTTACAATCTCGTAGGCCAGGCTGCCAGGCCTGGCATTAAAATATCCTGTTCAATTACTGTGGGAGCCCAGGGCAGCAGGGGCAGTGGGAGCAGAGCTGTGGGAGGCACTTCCAGCCGGGAAATGGGAAACAACTGACCAGGACTGGCTTTAACCGAGGTGGAACTTGGCATCTCAGCCAGAGATGGCTCAAAAACAAACCCCAAGACTGGAACAGTGTTGAGATGAGGAGAAAATCTGAATTTGGATTTGGCCTCTCTCTAAACTACAAGTGTTGGAGATGGGAGGGTTTTGTTTTCCCTGTGAAAAGGGTCAGTTTGGAAGCAGAGGAGTCTTTTGGCTTTGTTTAGGGGCTCTGTGGTGGAAGCCAACAAGGAGCAGGGAGGTTTGGCCAACAAACAGAGGTTTGCCATGATTTTTCAAGCAGGAGCATCTGGCAGTGCTCTTGGAAGCCCCTGACCTCTTCTGAGTTACAGGGGCCTCTTGCCCAGGACAGATGAATGATCAAGGTTTCTCCTCTCAAGATTAAATCCTAATCAAAATATTGATCACTATTGGTCATTAAAGACCCCACACCACTTTTCTAATCACGGAAAAGGAAATCCACTAGCTCAATCAAATCCTGGTTAATTAGATTCCAAATTGAAACTCGATATTTTCACTAATTTCCTGGCCTGTTTGGATGCACTGTTGTACCACATGGGAAACCTTTCCAAAGGTGTGGGTCTGAGCACGTGGTAGCTGTGAAATCCATCTGTGAAACTCCTGAAGCCCTGAGAGATCCATCACAGATGAGTGTGGAATGGGAGACATAAATCCAAAGGCAGTTTGAGCACCTTACCTGAATGGCAGAGCTCCTGCTTTGGCTTTGCCATCTTTAAGGGTGAAATCTGTGTTTCAGGGAGACAGGAGCTTATCAATAAAACTAACAGAGGGACCAGTGCTGAGATAACTGGGCAGGCAAGTGGTGGGTATAAAGCCCAGCCTGATTTTCATTTGGGGAACACAAGGCGCCTGGGTTTTTCTCCATGCTCTGCTGCAGAGGCTCTTGAACTTTGACAAGGAGCTGTTTTCCTTGCTCTGCCTCGCTTTCCCCAGCTAAAAACCAAGAGCAACCTCACACTGTGGACATTCAGTTGCTCAGTGATGATGAAGGGTGACACAGGTTCTGAGGGGGCTGGAGGGCAGCTTGGCACCCCCTGAGCTCTCCTCTGCTGAGTGCAGAGCAATGAGCTCCACCTCACACAGGGAAGAAATGTGGTTCTCATGCAGAACAGGCAGGAAAAACGGGTCTTTTCCATGTCCAGCCCAGCCTCAGCACCAGCTCTGCACAGGGACATCGCACCCTTCAGAGCCCCTCAGCACCTCCAGCACCACAGGTGAGGCCCTGCACAGAACACACTGCCAGGCAGGGGACAAAGCCTGGGTTTTCCTGCATTTTAATCCAGCCCGACTCTTCCTTTTTGCCAGGATCCCAACAGCATCTCCTCTTTGCCCAGGACCCCATCTGGCTCCTGTCCTTCTGCCCCGCTGCAGCCGCATCCCCCTGCTCCTCCCTGGCCCCGCACCAAGCGCTGTGAACGGAGCTGGCCACTCTCAGGAACTGGGGCTCGGCTGGGAGTGCCTTAAATCTGAGGGCCTCCCTGGATATTTCCATATTTCGTCAGTTTAATGCATTGTGTTTAATGTGCTCAATTTGAAAGCCAGCAGGCAGCGCAATTTTCAGGTGCACACAATGTGAATAATGAAAGTCTCTGAGTCCCCAGTTCTCAATCCACCTGAGTCCCTGGAACTGGATTAGAGGAGGGAGAGAGGAGGACTAGCCAAATGAAAGTCAGCAGCTGAGGGATCAGGGACAGAAATGAGTCGAGGGCTGATGGATGGATTTTGGATGTCCCAGCCAAACTAGAGGACGCGCTGTACCGAGCTCACGCTGGGCACACCATCTCCAGGAGACATTTAACTGGCCTTAATAATGTCAGTGTCTCTTAATGAAAATAGTCTGTTCCACTTAGTAAGTACAGTGCAGGCTCGAGCCATCAATCCACCCAACCCGGGGTTTTCCAGCACGGGAAGTTCGTTAGTGCCACTGCAGCCTGGAGCTAAACCTGGAGCTGGGCAGAGGAGAGAATCCTTTCCCTCTCCATTTCCAGATTAATCCCAGCCTCTACAGAGGCTCTGCACCACTGTGGCTGCCTGTGTTGCTGATGTGTTTTCCCACTGGGAGTGTGGGAGCCCTGCTGAGGCTGTAGGACACTGGAGAGGCACCAAAGGCTGGCGTGGTGGAGAGCCCTGTGCTGGGTGTGCTGCCTCCTTCATGTCCCATTAACTTCCAACCTGCTCTGAGGGTGAAAGCAAAGCCACTTCCCTCGGTTACCTCACCCTACGCAAAATGAAGATTCATTCTAGGCAGGTGTAAAACCCACAGAGACTGTTAACTCCATTCAGTGGAGTGGAATAAACATCTCAAGGCACATTATCGGCACGGGAACGTCATCTCTGGTCCTCTGGGGACAGGGCAAGAAGCAGAGGAAAATACTCCCCTGGGAACACGTGGGCTGAAGCAAGAGAGAAATTCGGGGATGCAGAATTAGCTGATGAAAAGGGACCTGCAGCTGATGGAAGAGGAGTTCTATGGGAAAAAGGCCCCCCAGCACAAAAGGCTCTCAGCCCATAATTGGGGCTGCCAGGCTCCAACTTAATAATGCCAGTTAACAACAATATTAATAATGAATCCACTCGTGTGGGATCTGCCTGCACTGTGCCATCGGGGTCCTTCAGAAAGCAGCACTGAAGGGAAATTGAAACCACTGAGCAAAGTGATAGCCTAACCTCCCCCGTAACTCGCTCGGTTATCACGATGTAACTTAAAATCTGCTTTAGCAATTACATTGCTCGCAAGATCTGAAGTGGTGGAAAGGAGAATTATAATGATAATATTAATATACAGCCTCTTCCTAGCGAGAGCAAGTCATTAGGCAGCGCACAGGAAAGATGCACAGGCAGAAACAGATGGGAAAAGCGCTACATCAAGAGTTTAAAGGCAGGCTTACAAAGGGGGGAAAAAAGCTGCAAATTCTAAGTGGATTATGGCAGGCAGACTGCAAAGGGAAAGCGAGAATTGCTCTGCGCCGTGCCGGAAAAGGCTGTTCACACACACGGCGTGTGAGAGGGGGATGGATGGGGGGAAGATGAGCACCGGTGGCAGAATAAGTATTCCAGGGATGTGCTTTGCTCCCTGAAATTCCAGGTGCTGGATAGGTTTTTGTCTCATGGGTTTGACCAGGCTGTTTCTCCTCAGCACAGACAGATCAGTGCCTCTGCCAGGTGACACCTCCTGCCTGTGACAGATGGGCAGTGAAATTTAGGTGGGATAAATCTCAGCCTGGTAGCAAAGTGCATGAGGATGCACAGGGTTTGCTGAGGAGAGTCTAAAATCAGTGTAGTCAAACCCACAGTGCTCTGTGAGGTATTTTCATCCAGGACCAGCAAAAAGCAGGAAATCAGAACTTTAAAAACACACAGGGTTTACCTCTCCTTCCCTCTAAAATTTGGGCATGTCTTCCCACTGCCTGTGGCTCTCAGCCTTGGGTGGGTTCATTAAACACAACACTGTCCCCACTTCTGTCTGTATCCAGCTCTTTGCACCTCTGCCTGCTGAGGAGGAGCCCAGGCAGCTGCTGGGTGGATTTTCCTCCTGTCCCTGGCTAGAAGGAGCTTTCATTTACACACACAGAGCAGCAGCAAACCAGCAGCATCGGGTTGTCCCTGGTGCCTGTGATGGTCCCCTGAGCCTGCTGCACACGTGATTGGGGAGATGAAGCAATGGAAATAAACTCAGTGACCCCCAGGGGTTTCCCTGGGGAGAGGGGGGACAGCCCTGCAGCCCACCTGGGTGTCCCCTCACCCAGATCCTAGCTGGATCTTCCCAGACCTGGGCACTGCCCAGGCTCCCCAGGGAATGGGCACAGCCCGAGGCTGCCACAGCTCCAGGAGAGCTTGGACAGAGCTCCAGGGATGCCCAGGGTGGGATTGTTGGGGGGTCTGTGCAGGGCCAGGAGCTGGACTGGATGATCCTGGTGAGACCCTTCCAGCTCAGGAGATTCCATGATCTGTGATTGCTTCTCTCCATGCCAGTGCCTGTGATATTCATGATTTTGAGGCTCCATTCCAGGCATTCCCCTCTCCCTGGCTGTCCTCAAGGAGCTGCAAGCCCAGCACTTTCCTCAGCTCTTTACAGGGCTGAGGTTACTCCGAGCCCAGCCCGGGACACTTCAGCAAAGCACAGCGGGAGCGATTGGCACAACTGTTCTGGTTCTTTCACCCTCACCCAAGCAGCAGAGATTCATCACACCCAACACCCTCCAGAACCTGCACCCTGAAACCCCCCAGGCCCCTCAGCGTGGCCACAGCTCAGCCAAGGCCTCTCCCAGGGATGTCTCCAGGGCTTTGGCTCCTGTCCCCCATCCCCTGCCACAGGGCACTCCCTGGCTCAGCATCCCTGGGAGCTGCACGGCCCCAGGATGGCACAGACCCCTCAAACCACCCTGACTCTCCAGCAGAGAGTGGGACCACATGGGACAGTTTGGGATGAAGGTGAAACCACTGACATCAGGAGAACTCAGCAAGAATTCCAGTGACTTTGGAGGAGGAGGAGCGACCAGCAGGAGGTGGTGAGGGATGATTTTGTGGTGGGAGTGAGAGGACAGAGGCCTCTTCTGCCACAGTGTCATAATATTTCAGCCTGCTTTGCCATCAGCCAATTGAAATGCAATTATCTCCCAAACACTCAGCTATACATTACTCCCTTATTGTTATTTTCCTGGATTTTTTCTGCTGTTCCATGCCAGATAACCTTAATTTTTCCCTATTTGTTCCAGAATATAGCTATTTGTTTGCAATCATTGCCTATTAGATAGACAGATCCTGCAAAGGAGCCAACAATTCCCCCCCATAATGCAGTCGCAAAAACTTCTAATAGTTTATTTGATCAAATAATCATTGCCATATCAAAGCAAAACTATTTTCTCTTCAAAACTATGCATTTATTAAAATGTAAAGTAGTCTGATCATATTGGGAGCAAAAAATAAAAATAATATTATGGTCCTTTGCAGGAAAATATTGCATATTTATTTTGGATGGCTTCCCTGGAATTTTAATTTAGGCCTTTATATATTTATTTCCCTTGCCAGCCAGCTGGGGAGTAAACCTAAGAGGTTTGATGTTCAATTTTTTTAACAGAACTATGTTCAGGACTTCACATTTTATTTTTAAGAGTAATTTTTGACTTAGGGCAGAGATGCTTTTTTCTGCAGACTACGATCCATACAGAAAGCAGCATGTCCTGCTGCTGGAAATGCAGGGGCTGGCACTGAGAGGGTCAGGCTGCTTGGAGAAATGAGGAAACTGGGAATTCAGGCAATGGGCAGGCTCCTGCTGGGAGCTGGGCTGAGGGAGCAGCTCTGGGTTAGATGAGGAGTCCATCTGAGGGGGTTTTACAAGCTCAGAGCATCCATTGCTCTCTGGCTGGAGCAGAAAGAGCTGCACTTCCCAGTCCAAGTGTTCAAATAAAGCCATGATTTATGGCCCCACCTCATGGGACTGGCTTAAAAAAAAAATAAAAAAAGCAAATCACAGGCATTTATAAAAAAAGTAAATTTTAGTGGTTTCTTTCTATTTCCCTTCTGAGCCTCGAGCTTTTAAGGGGTTGTATTTTAAAGCCTTCTCTCTGCAACTGCATGAGACCAGAACTTTTTAAGATGCTGCTTATCCCTTATTTACACAGCTCCAGGGGTTTTCAGACATCGGCACAAACAGGGGGATGGGGCTTTTCCTGTTGGGAAAAGGAGGATCCACGGAAGGGAAGGGGCAGCCTGACCCATCTCCTGCAGGTGTGACCCTTGGGACAGACGGGCACAGCAGTGCCAGTGCCTCATTTTACAGACGTGGCACGAATGGGGTCACGTGGAGAAGCCCAGAGAGTCCCTGCTCCACCTCCAAGGCCACCATGGGTGCCAGCACCCAGCAAGATTAACAGTTCCTTGCAGCAAAATTAATATTTAAGGAGGATGCTAAAACCGTAAGGGCTGGCATTCATAAATCTCCATTTATTATGCCACTTCCAGGCAAACGAGCTCTTTTTAACAGCACAATCTCCACATCAGAAGTGTGCCAGCTCTCTTTGGAGAGTGGACATTCTCTGCTGGAGCAGCTCTGGGGCAGGACAGGGGGTGCCTGTCCCCAGACTGGCCAAGCAGCAGGGGCTGCTCCGGCTCAGCTGAGCAGGAGGGGGAACCGAGGAGATGCTCAAAGATTTTGTAATTCCACTTTAGCCTGACACAAATTTCCCCGGGGCCACATCAGAGCTGGCTCTGCTGCACACATATGTTGGGTCTTAAATTCAGCCTCCCCCCTGCGACCTCAGCAAAGCCCGGGCACGGTTGGGTACGTGCAGCTCCACAGTAAATCAGGAGGGATGTTTGCAGCAAAAAGCTGCTTCCTTTACACCAGATGTCATTTCTGGGCTGTCCTGTGCCAGGCCAGGACTCGATGGTGCTTGTGGATCCCTTCCAGCTCAGGAGATTCCACGAATCCAAGAAGGAACCCCCCTGTTTGCTTTACAGTGGGATTTGGGGTGACCTGGCTGATTTACCAACCTCCACTGCATGGGTTCCCCCAGTGCAACTCCCTGATGCTGCTGGAGCTGTGTGCATGTCCTGGGCACCCTGAGGGATCCAGGAGGGTGAAATCCATGCACAGCACAGGGATCAGCCCTCTGAGTGACACTGGATGAGTCAGGGGGTGAACCAGGGGCTGGTTTCCCGATGAAGAACACTCTGAGTTTGTAACAAGAACTGGGACTGCATCAGTGCTCCATCACTGTGTCCCTGCATTAATTTTCCTGTATTTCCTAAGATTGTTTAGGAAATGTGGTGGTAGGGCTTTGATCCCAGCTGGCAAATTCCTGATTCCTGGCAAAGCCCTGAGTGCTGAGGGGATTTAAAGACTCCAGCATGAAGGTTGAGCCCCTCAAGGCATTGGTCCTGCTGGAAGGGATGTGAGATCCCAGCCCTTGTATCCCCGTGCCTCAGGGAAGGGGTCACATCAGGGCCCCACGAGCTCATGAGACCCTGAGTGAGGAGTTTAGAATCACAGAATTGACAAAGCTGGAAAAGACCTCCAAGATCAAGCCTAACCTTTCACCACCTCCAAGATCAAGCCTAACCTTTCACCAAACATCACCACAGCCACTGAACCACATCGCCACGTGCCACATGTGCCACCACCCTGTTTTGGGTGGTGACTCCACCAGTTCCCCTGCAGCCCCTGCCCCTTTCTCTGCTGCCAGGGACAGGCAGCTTTTGCTCAGGATTGGCACCAGCTGGGCTGGCACCAACGACGGGGCAGGCTCAGGATTTGGGCACCTCCTCCCCCACCTCCTTAGAAATTAAACTGAGAGCTGGGTTTCATTCAACAGCATGGGGGTGGTTGCAAAAAAAGGAGAGGGTATTAAATTAAAGTATTTTCATTTTAATATAATGCACCATAACTTGGGGGAGTGGAAGAAAAGAGACTCTTTAGATTCCAGTTATTTAATAGGTAAAGAAAAAGCTATACAAAATGTGCTTCTATTTCCTAAAACACCCATATAATATCTTCAATTAGGGTCCAAGCACAGGAAAGATCATTATTAAAAATGAGACCCTCCAGGAGTTTCCTAAAGTGTTTGCTTTTTGCTGTGGTGGGGAAGATTGCTCGGAATAATATAATTTTGTGTGTTCAAAGACTCAAGAGTACGCTGAGTGGGGAACAGGAGAAAAACCCAGCTAATGGTAAATGATCTCTTAAAAGCAAGGGAGAGGTTGGAAAAGTGGATCCATGCAGAAAATAATACACTATTATTTAAAAAAGTGAATTGCTGAAATGACACTCTTTCCTGATTCTGTCTCCAGAAAAACCATCTTGGCTGAATCCTTAATGTAGGGGTTGGGATTATTTTTTTTTTCAGTGACAGTGTAAAACCTGCAAAAATATCTTTGTTATTTACCAAGTGATTAAACCCCAGTCATTTATTACAGTTTTACTAGAACATTGTTTTCCTGGTTCTTTCAGGGTTTATTGCTTCCAATATAACACTCCTCCCCCTTTAATAATCCCCATTGCTTTGCCTCTATTGCCTTATATTTTTAGATTTCTTTTAGCGTTTTGCATAAAATTCCAGCTCTAATGGGCTTTATAAAATGAGATGTATTGTCATGGATCCAAGCCCTTATGAAGATAATTATCTTGTCCATTTGTGTTTTCATTATGTTGAGGAATACTTTTTCTCTCTTCCCCCAACATTTTATTTCCCATCCCAAAACGCAAGGGTCTTTTATTTTTTAATTTTCAATCCATTGGCAATGGAAGAAGGAAATCCAAGCAACCGCCATCCTCTGGTTTTTGGCTGATGGAAATTCATCCCTGAATCCTGGAGTGGAGAGGAGGGGAATGTGATGTTTGTGGGGTGTGAATGACACCGTGGTGGGCACAGGACAAGGGGAGGAGGAGGATGGAGGAGAGAGGTGACAGAGCCAGGTGCACTCCAAAATGGAATATGGAGCCAAAATACTCCAGCAGCTGATGGGAACACCAGAAGATGGGAGCAGCTGAGGGGGAAAATACAGGAAGGACACATCAGGTCCAAAGCACCAAACACCCCCTTGTATTTTTGGAAGAAATCCAAGTAATCAGGGCAATCCAAGGCCAGCAATGGGGAAGTGGAGCCCAGAGATTCCTGTGGCACCCAGGGCAGGGCACTGAGCCAAGAGGGATTGAGCCAAGGGTTCAGTGCCCAGGATGGGAAAGGCTCTCAGGGGAAACCTCCCCTTGGAGCTCCCAAATGTGGCTCCAACCCATGGTTTAACCACACTGGGAAAGCATTTCCACATGCCTGAGGCTGTGTTTTCCCCCAGGATCATTAACTCCATACACAGAGCCTGTGTTTCCCTGTGGATACACACGGATCCTGACCCAGCCAGGCACTGGTCTCTTCTGGGCTCTTTACTTCCATACAAACACCCATCATCATCTGAGAACTGAGCACACCTTCCAGGACCCTCCTGGCTCTGGAGAGCCAACAGCAGACACAGGAACACAAGGCAAGGGTGCATCCTGGAGAGACTCCTCCTGCAGAGATTCCTGATGACTCTGAAACCCTCCTGCCTTTTCCCTGAGGCCCACTGTACAGAAATGGGAATATGTGCCATTTGCTCAGGAAAAGCTCCCCTGGAGCTGGCACAGCAATCACAACTGGTGCGTGGGGGAGGGGGCTCTGCCTTTGTATGGAGTTAGGCTGGGTCTATATTTCCACATTCCCATAAAACTGGGGTTATTATTTCCACTTGAGATGCATCCAGAGCTCCTCGTAGAGCAATGACAATTACAGAGCAACAGCGACGTGTGAGCTGCACCATTCACCTGCCTAACAGGGCCCGTGTGCACAGCCCAGGCTGGGAAACAACTTCCACTGATCCAGAGCACAGCACTGCCAGGAGCCATGGAGACAAAAACTGCACCAGGACCAGGCCCAGGGTATCAGGGCTGCACCAAGGAAGAGCCAGATCCTTCCTGGGTTCACGTGGGTGTGGTTAAGAAAAAAACAAAAAAACCAAAAAACCCCAAAACCAAAAAAACCCCAAAAAACCAAAAAAACCCCAAAAAACAAAACAAAAAAACGCCACTTCTGGTGTAAAGTCAGAAACAACCTGGCTTCAAATCTGGAAAAGGTGGCCCAGGTCTAGGGCTAAGACAATGCTTTCCCCAAGGATCAGCTGCTGCAGATATCACTTCAGTCACTCTTGGGGCCTTGCTGGTCCCATTAATCCTGATGAGGTTGTGAGTAACGAGGTGACCCACCCCAAACACAGCACAGTGGCCCTTGCAGGTCTCACCCCCCAGCCCTGTAGGACACTCATGGCTTGGGCTCCTGGCATCCTCCCTGCATGGGGGACATGACCCCAACACCCCAGCAGGACATTGGGGTCATCCTGCACAGCCAGAGAGGAGCAGGGCAGAGCCAGGAGCTGTGAGGAGATGCATTGCTGGAGCTACACCCCAGGTTTCCTCCCTGGGCACTCCCAGGTGAGCCAGGCTCCACCTCAGCACAAGGGAGAGGATCCAAGGACAGCCAGAACCACTGCCTGTGTGAAGGCAGAGGATGAGAGTGGGTTTGAGCCAAACCCTCCCATCTGAGCACACCCTGGACCTAAATGAGGTGCCCACATCCGAGTGACAGCACAGTCCCTCCAGCTGGTGCCCCGGCTTTGCCCTTCCTTTAGGAAAGACAGGAAGCAGAAACTGCTGGCTGAGTCTGCTCCCAGGGAGCGATTTTCCCTCTGGAGCAGCTCGAGGACAGCAGGACAGCAGCCACAGACCCTGAGCACGCCAGGCCCCTCTGGGGTGCAGGGGTCCCTGTGCTGGCACGGCCCCCTCGCTGCTGGCACGGTCCCCTCACTGTCAGCCCTGCTCCCCTTAATTAAAGGTGGCGTGGTGGCTCCCGTGGTGAGTGAGGCTGCCAGCTCTGCTGTGCCTCAGCAGTGTCACATCGAGGAACATCACAGCCTAATTAACCCCTCCTGTCAGGGCCAGCAGTTGGCTGTGGCGCGCGCTCCCAGCAGCTGTCACTGGGACCCAGCCGAGGGACCGGGGCCACCTGGCTAGGTGGCAATGCATTGTAGTGAAGGTTTTATTTAAGGAGAAAAGGTCCTAATTCAGGATTGTAAGGTGGTGGTGGCTTTGACCCCAGCTGGGCTTTTTGTCTGAGGGCTGGGTGAAAGAGGGAAGCAAGTCTTCCCATCTCATCCTCATCTTGTAAGAGCACAAAAGCAGCATCCAGCGTTCATTCATGCCTTGAAAACAGAAATGAGTTCAGGTTCCCCAGTGACCTGCACAAGGGATGGAGAAAGTGTCTCCAGGATGGACAATCTGGCTCAGGGTCACTTGCCACATTGGATGCTACAACTTTTCAGTGCCCAGCATCATGCATGAAAGGAAAATGGACTTGACACATCCAGGGGCTGAACCTGTGCACCCTGGCTGCTGCTGCTCTGCTAATGATTGGGCAAGACAGCTTGGCACGGGTGAGTGCCAGGCCCAGGTGTCCCAGCCTCTCTGCTCTTCACAGGATTAAACATTTAACACTGCTGCACTCTGGGCTCGGACACAGCCTGGCTGTGACCCCAGCTCGAGCCACAATCCCCTTCCCAGCCCAAAGCCACAGCCAGAGGCCTGAGAAAGCACCAGCAGGGGGGATATACAAGAAATGAGGGTTTTCATAAGAGGTTCTTTACCCACATTATAGGCTCTGTTTTAATTCTGCATCCTCAAGTGCATCTGGTCTCCTTGGGGTGAGGGCAGTGTTCTTCAGCAGCTCAATTTGGAAGGGATCATTAGTGCTTTAATTGGAAATAAGGCAAAGAGCAGTGGCTGTGAAAGGTCCTGTGTGGATGCTGGGTGTGAGAGATCAGGGAGCAGCACAGTGTCTGTGTGAAACTGAGGCACAAAACTCTCTCACACAGGCTTGAGAAATTGTGAGGAGGAACTTAAACAGTCCTTGGAGCAGGAAAACAACCTTTGCAGGTGGTGTTTGTCTAACTGGTTGTTTACTTGCAAGAAACAGCCGAGGGCTGTTGTTCCTGACTGTCCAGTGATGGTCTTGGTTTGCTGAGCAATTAAACTTTACCCTTTCAGAACTGTCTATAAAAGAAGATTTAGAAGAATGTTTAAGAATGTTATAATGGTTTTGTTTTAAGCCTGAGAGTCCGTGTTATTATCTCATACTGTCCCTGGTATAATAGTGACAGTCCTGTGGCACCTTGGACAAGAAGAGGCTTTGGGGATGTGGCACTGCCCAAACTCCCCTCTGATGCAGCCTGCAGGGATCAGGAATGGAACCCCCTTCAATTCCAGGAGCACGGACAGGGATATTCACAGCAAGATGCTCAGCAAAGCTCTGCAGACCTAAAGCTCCTCTGGAAATGTTCCTGCTGGGGCAGACAAGGTGTGGTGGGAGCTGCAGGCCCCAATAGGCCCTCCTGAGCCTCCAGCAGCCAAATCAGCTCTTTCCATGGATTTAAGGATCACCCACCTGCTTTCTCTGTTCTGCCTCGTGCAAGGTCACGAGCAGCCCCACACAGGGATGGCCTGGCTGGAGCTGGCCATTAGCCAGTGAGACCAGTGGAGGAAAATCCCTGGAGCTGGGATCCTTCCCCCTGAGACAACAATTTCTGCTCCTTCCCTCTGCTGCTGGCCCCTCCATACCCCAACCCGCAGACAAAAAGGGCTTTTCCAAGCAAACGCACATCCAAGTCAGTGGAACTCATACAACTTTGATAACAAGACTTTAAAGGGTAAAGCCTAATGAAGGGATCCAGAAACAAGCTGCAAACGAAGGCAGGATGCAGCTTTTTAATTAAAACTCTGATGCTTTTTCATCTCTTTCCCTCTCCCTCGCTCTTCCCCCTGCCGATGGAGGGGATTTCTCCATCTGAGACCCGTTGCTGTACAAAAAGCTCAGCTTTAATATTCTCTTTGATTAAATGCAAGTTTTTTTCTTCCTCCTCTTCTGGTGGTGCTGCCGTTGTGCTCCTTGGTGAGGATTTAAAGGAGGAAGGGCCCTGCCAGGAGTCAGGCAGTACCTGCAGAGAGGGAGGGGGACACGGATCCAGCCCTGCTCCAGAGAGGATCAAAGCTCTGGGGTGGCCAAGTGCCAGTGGAGCCCCAAATGCTGCCTTTTCCCACAGTGTGTCTCTGCAGCACCTTCCCCTAACACCGACCAAAATGTGCTGGTACAAAGGGTTAAGCAGCAGGAAAGAGGGAGAAGATCAGGCCCATTTGAGGGGATGATGAGATGCTCTAATTTGATTGATTTTCAGTGAATTCATGGCACTTCTCATTTGCAATTCCCCTCCTTTTAATTAGCTGATGCTTGTAGCTATCACATTTGATTCTCATTACTTAATTAAATAGGGTCCTGCACCTTTAGGCTGTGCTGGGAGGAACCAGCTGGAGGGAGGGTTGGAAGGAACAGGGCATCCTCCAGTATTGCTCCACACTGGCTGTGAAAGCAACACAGACCTCAGCATTGCCTTGGATAACCCCAGCTCCTTCCCTGGCTGCATCCTGCTGGGCAGAAAAACATCCAGAGACTGAAAGGGAATAGAGCCTGAGCTCTCCTTGCAGTGCCTGGAGAGTTTCCATCTGCTCCAGGTGTTCAGGAGCTGCTGGAGAACTGCACTGGCACCAGTGGGATTTAGATCACAATTGGGTGGGAAAAGGTGTCTCTACCACTCTCATGCTTAGCTAAAGAGGCATCAGAAGCTGTTCTGGTCCCCAACCCACTGCACCAGTTTATCTCGACAGGAAAAGCTGCTGAAAAAGACATGCCATTTAAAATCCACCAAAATGGAAAAAAATCCAGCAAAGTGCCTGTAAACTGTTCTGTTAATTGGTGCCACAGTGAAATCCAGACCTCGGGAATGCTGACAGTGTTTGGCTGAGTGGTTTGTGGCAGGGATGGCGCTGGCACGGGGGCCTTGTTGTGTCTCCGTGGTGGGAGGTAACTGGGACAGATGTGCTGGCAGTCACACCAATTGTATTTCTCCTTCTCGCTGTCATTTCCCTGCCCTGTGTTCCTCTGTTTTATCTAAGCACCTTCTGGCATGTTTGCACATTGTTTTTACACCATCCCAGCTGAAATGTGCAGCCTGTATAAAGGGTTTATCTCTGATCCAGTGTGCCTGACTGATTTTGGGGTGCTTGCACCCCTAAGAAACTCATCTCTGTCCACAGGAATGGTGCTCCAGAGATTAACTGCTCCAAAGCCACATGCAAATACCCCAGTCCTACAGATCTGCAGCTCTTCCATGGCACATCCTGGAAACACTCCCTAAAATACCCCAGACCAGCACGGCCAGGCACTTTATGCCATGGCTGGGCAGCTTTAGCCCATGTCCATGGTTGTGTTGGCACCCAAAGCATCCCCTCACTTCAATGCCAACCTATTTGCACCAACAGAATGATTTATTAGGAGTTATCCAGGTTCCCACACTCCATGGATTTGGGGTGCTGGTGGTGCTCAGGTGAAGCCCCAGCTTGAGGGACACCCCTCAAATTACAGCTCCTTTGATTTGTGATTAAGGCAAACGTTGCCATAATGACATCCTGGCTTGAGGATTTCTGTGGGTCTTGGTTAATTGTCTCGAAAGCACTTTGAGATCTGGGGATTAAATGGGCGACTGAAGCACATTGAGGAGTTATTATTATTATTATTATTAGGGATTTCCATTTGGACCTTCCCTGTTGGAGCATAATATATTCCCTCAATTATAGGAGAGCAGCACGGGGCTGAATGGCACCCCGATAATGAAGGGCTCTTTAATTTCCCTGCACATGCACAGACCAGTTCAGAGGCTGGGAAATGAAGGTCTCCCCCCTCCACCATGGCATTTGAGAATTCTTTCAGCAGAATAATTTTATGGTTCTTGACTCAGGAAGTCAGTTTGAACTTTGGTTTTAGAGATAAAAGGACTGACAAAGCATCCCCACAGGATGCCTGGACTCGTTTGCATTCATAAATGTGGAGCCAGCACCAGAGCCCTCTTCCACACGCCAGGAATTACCTTCGCTCAAAGGTTTTTCTGTATTCACTTATCACCTAATGAGCAGCGCAAGAAACTTCATTTTAAGGAGGAGAGAAGGGGAAGGAGGATTAAAAAAATCCTCTCTTGGTGGATGCTTTTAAATGGAATTCGATTTCTGTGGCTTTTTCATATGCTGCCAGTGAGGAAGACAAGGCAAAAGAACGAAGAGTTAAAGAGATGCAGAGATGAAAGGAGCACCAGCCCCTTCAGGTGGGGACAGGCTTGCAGTGATGGCAAAATCTGCAGAGCTTTGGAGAGCTGGGAGAGGGCAGGACAGGCAGGAGGGACCTGTCCTGGGGAGGAGCAGGAGGGCAGGGGAAGGAAAATCCTGCTGGCAGCTGGATGGGTGATTGTTCCCTGGTGTTACCATGGGTTTTTCCTAGTTTGCTGAGTGTTCATATTAAGCAGAAGTGTAGCACCTTCTCACACTTGTAACTGTGAACAGTGGACCATGTTTTGTAAACACTGCCCTTGTGATGAAATTCCTTCTCCATGAGAAGGGGAGGTTGAATGACAGACTCCTTGACCAATGTGGGTGACAGGTGGGAATGCCACCCTCCAATCCATGGTCACCTTATTACAGCTGTATTAGAAATATAATAAACAAAGGGCAGGGAGTCTCCTGCTCTCCTGCCCTGCTCCTCAGAACCCAGGTCTGCTGTCTCCTGACTTTCCTTATCTGCCTCGGCTCGTGGTGATACCCTGGGAAGGTTTTCCACCACTGCTGGAAAAGTGCAGCTCTGGGATGCTCTAACAATGCCTGAGAGCTCGTGCCTGCTGTCCCAGGGTGTCCCAACCCCAGCCCCAGGCAGGACAAACAGAGGTAGGAGAAATGGGGCAGCAGTGACACAGACATCACCCCACACATGAATCAAAGGGCCTGTGCCAGCTGAGGGCTGGTGATGAAGGGGCTGGGGAAGGAATAAAGCAGCTCCTCCCCACGGCAGCCACTGCTGCTGCTCAGGGAGGTCAGTGGGGCCACAGGCATGGGGACAGACAGACACAGCTCAGAGGGACACTGCTGGTGGCTTGGGAATGCCAGCCAGGCACCTGGCATGGCAGAGGAGAGATGCAACAGGCTGGGGAGGAGAGGCAGCTCCATCCCCCTTCTGCTGGATCCTCTGCAGTGATCCCTGCCTGGCCCTCCCTGCCCTCTGCTGCTCAGAGGGTCCTTGGCAGGACAGCACAGGGAAACGAGAGGTTTCCAATGACACAAAGTCCAGGGAAATGTCACATGCTCTGTGGCATCTCCTCATGGTGGCTGTGTGGTGCCCTTTGCTGCTTTATCCAGGGAGCCCTGACCTTCCCCACAGGCATCGCAGGCTCCAAACTCATCCTCTGGTAAAGCAAGGAATGCAGGGATCTCCAAACATTGACACTCACCCAGAGAACACCACTGATCTAAGGAGCCAGGAAACACCCAGGGAAAAGGCTCCTCATGCTGCTCCTCAGGGTGCAGAATCACCAGCACTTAATTTTAGTCTTGCAACAAAACAACTAAACCATGATTTTATCTGAGAAGTCTCTGTACCAAAAGTGGTAAAATGTGGATTTGCCTGATAATCCCCCCTGCCATTGCCATTTGCCCCTTTCCAGCTGCCAGGGAGCACAAAGCTTTGCTTTTGTTGCCCCACCTTGATTTCCCAGAGCTTTCCTTTCCCAAGCATGGTGACCTGGCGAGGGTGGCAGCCCCTGAGCACCTGGGGACCAGAGGATGGGTGCAGCTCTGGGTACCAAGACACAATTCCATGTCCTGCTACTGAAAGGACCTCGGTGGTGACCCTGGGATTTGTCTCTCTGCCATTTAAGCACACGGCTCAGCAAAAGGCTGCCCAGGACAGAGGGTGGGGAAAGCTGCTCTGCACAAGTCTGTGTAAACCTCTTGAGCACCTAGGCCCCACTGCTTCCAGCCCTCCAGCATGAGCTTAACTGCCCAGTCCAGCATGAGCTTAACTGCCCAGTCCAGCATGAGCCTAATTTCCCAGTCCAGCATGAGCTTAACTGCCCAGTCCAGCCTGAGCTTAACTGCCCAGTCCAGCATGAGCCTAACTTCCCAGTCCAGCATGAGCTTAACTTACCAGTCCAGCATGAGCTTAACTGCCCAGTCCAGCCTGAGCTTAACTGCCCAGTCCAGCATGAGCTTAATTTACCAGTCCAGCATGAGCTTAACTGCCCAGTCCAGCCTGAGCTTAACTGCCCAGACCTACCCCAGGCCTGGTTTAGCACAGTCCTCACCCATTCCTGATGTTTTTGAGGCAGATCATGCCCAGATCAGCCTGACTACACGTGGGTTTAAATGTAAGTGCATGCTGAAATACTTGGAGGCATCAAGACCTGAAGAGTGAAACCACAGCTTGACACAAATAAAACACTTTAGGCTTGGCAACTCCTGATCCTTCCCAGCTTCTGAGGCAGGAAAAGGCAGAAGCCCAAGGCAGTGTTTGGGGCTGGACACCAGCAGCCCCAAATCTACACAATCTACTTCCCCAAAGTGTGTTTGAGCTGCACTCTGAGCTCCAAGGGCTGTCAGATTGGTATTCTGGGCCAGGCTGATTGCGTTCAGATATATTGCTGACATCAATCACCTCTTCCCAAACTCATCTGTCTGGATCAGTCAATTACAAACTTATTTTCAAGCTGTGGGTACTCATCTGAGATAGACCCAGAGAAGGAGCTAAACTCATTTAAGGGGGTTGACCTCTCTGCCTGGCTGGGCTGTGGCACGGTTTAATAACTCCTCTGCTCCATCCACTGCAGCCCAGGCTCAGAGCAGCTCCCAAACTGCCACCCTGGGACAGCACAGGTATAACCACCCTGGTGGAAGGAAGGTGCCACGATGGCCCCGTGAATACTGAATAAATTCATCATGATCTTTGCTAAGGCCACGGATACAAAACGAATTCATAATGATAAGACAATTAACCTGCTACCTTTCTCAGCCTTTAGATGACTTGCAGCATCTTTTATTACCTCTGCCATGCAAATTGCAGGCACAAAGGTTGTTTTTTTCCCCAATAAAATTGTTCCCATCCTTCTCTCATTGCATTCCCCCACGTTAAAAGCTGCAATCAGTGAGACTAGCCTTGGTTCGTCCACTTTTTCTTACTAAGAGGTACATAAATAAAATAATAACAGATGATTAATAACCCTGAGAGCTTTCCAAATATTAATGAATTGATCTTGTTGCTCGAGAAGAATGGGAGAGTTTTAGATTTAAAGCTTTGATAGATTTTCTCCTGAGAAGGCGCGGTGATAAATACTGCGTTAAAATGCTATTTGTATCTGTGTTGCTAATATTAAGTTCGTGTGTTCATAGATTTGAAAGCACAGAAGGAGAATTATGTCACCTGCTCTGACTCGTAATGAAGGCCATCGACTTTCCCCCGGCAAAATGAGCAGAATTGAGTAAAACTGAAAAGATACATTTCCAGGGAAGTTCTCTTTGAGGGCCCTGCTGAGCTTTTCCTTGGGGCCCACCTGCCAAGCACCCTTTGTTCAGGCAGCCAGACCAGGCATGGGGCAGGTTGGATCATCAAATCCATCTCCAAACCCACATTTCTCGCCTTACAACCACCCTTGGTCTCATCCATCCTCCGTTAGAGACAACACCACAAATCATTCTGGCTGCTCCTAAGCAGAGAAAAAGCCCAACAGCTCTCCTGTGCAAATCACAGAACCAGGGAATATCCTGAGCTCCAGGATCCTGGTGGGTCCCTCCCAGCTCAGAAGCTCCTGTTCCTGCACAGACACCCCAAAATCCCACCCTGGGCATCCCTGGAGCGCTGTCCAAGCTCTCCTGGAGCTGTGGCAGCCTCGGGGCCGTGCCCATTCCCTGGGGAGCCTGGGCAGTGCCAGCCCCTCTGGGGGAAGAACCTTTCCCTGAGATCCAACCTAACCCTGCCCTGGCCCAGCTCCAGCCGTGCCCTGGGTGCTGTCCCTATCCCAGACTGGCACCTGCCCCTCGGCAGAAAGCTGCAGATGGTTCAGCCTCCCCTGAACAAACCAAATCCTCTCTGATCTGTGGGATTTTGGGAGAACCAGCTCTGCCCCTGCAGTTGTTTTGTGCAATCACTGAGAACCTGTCCCTGGTGAAAACATCCTGCATAGGCACCCCCAAAATCCGGGTGCAAAAACATCAATTAATGAATATTTGTAAAGCTCTCAGGTTTATTAACGAGGCAGAAAGTACCACAGCCCCTCAATTCCACAGAACCCAGAGCAAACATTTGGGTGAAAAACGACTAAAAGACAATCTAGACATGAAGGAGATCCCAGGTCTAACCCTGTCAAAGACTTTTGTGTGTCCTTCCCAGGCAGAGACGATGCAAAGCAGGGTCCTGGCTGGGTGAACTTGGCCCTTTCGTGGTGGTGCTAATGCTCGTGCACACAGTAATTAAGGCTGGATGGATGAAGGCTGAATATTGAACTCTGAAGGCTGTGAAGGTCAGGGATGTGCTACAGGAGAGGCAATTTATCCCTGATCTGTAATAAGGTCTCACATCTGACCTATTAACTGAATGTTACATGATATTAATAATCTCCCTACAGATCGGGGAGAGACAAACAAAAGTCGAGTTTGGAGGTTGATTTGCTGGAGTTAATCCATCAAACACTCTAAAAATCTACAGTCAAACTGATTATTTTTAACTGGATATGCCTTTCTTTGATGAGACTGTGTGTGCATCACACTCCACACATACCTTTCGATGTAATAAAGATCGATGAATTATTCATGCCAACATTATTAGTCCTCTATATAGGACACTCTCCTACAGATGGGTGAGCTCCTTCCAATCAGAAACCTCATTTTCTGAAAACTGAAGAGTCAGATAATGTCCCAAAATCGTTGACAACCAGCTTGAAACACTTCTAATTGGAAATACTCTTCTTCTATGGGAAAATTGGGAAGTTTTTATCTGTGCCTTCTCAAAGCACAGTGTTAGAATTTTTTTTCTTCTTTGAAATGATGGTTTGTTTTAAAATTCACCTAAATTTAATGTAAAGCTTTTTTTTTAGAAGCACCACGAGGCAGTCCTAAAAATCCAAGCACTTCAGTGCAGCTCCAGCAATATAATTCATTTTAGCCAAACCCCAAATGTTTTGTTTTCATGCTATCAAAGGGCTTTGATTTGCTTTTATTGTTTCAACTTTATAATCATACGATACCATAAACCAGAAAGGAAGCACGCAGACCTCATCAAAGCAATGGGTTGCTATCAGGTTATGTTGATATAGCAGGAAAAGAATGGGAAGGTTGTTTTTTGTTGTTTTTTTATATATATTCTTCTAGAAAACATTTGATTTTACAAGAAATCCCATCTTTTATTGTGCTTCAGGTGAACTGTGCTGTGTTGGGAGTCTCCTACAGAAGGAGAAATCGTAGAATCACAGAATCATGAAAAATTCTGAGTTGGAAGGGATCCACAAGGATCACTGAGTTCAAATCCTGCCCCTGCACAGACACCCCAACAATCACACCCTGTCCCTGAGAAAACATTTAATTGTTTAATTACAATTGTTTAACCATTCCTGGAGCACTGGCAGCCCTGGGGCAGTGACCATTCCCTGGGGGGCTGTTCCAGTGTCCCACCACCCTCTGGGGGAAGAACCTTCCCACAATATTCAACCTCACCCTCCCCTGGCACAGCCTCTTGCATTCTCTTGGGGTTCCCTCTGCCAGTTCCTAGCTCTGGACCATGATGAGTGGTTTATGGGAAGGAGCTGTGGCATCTTGGAAGAGGTTGTGGCATCTTGGAAGAGATTGTGGCATCTCACCAGCAGGGACAGCCAATGTGCTGGTCCCCAAGCAACCAGTAAGGCTGGAGAGCAATCTGGTGAATTCAGAGTGGTTTGGGTTGAAAGGGATCCTAAAGCCCATCCAGTTCCCCCCTGCCATGGGCAGGGACAACTCCCATTGTCCCAGGGTCCTCCAACACCCATCCAGCCTGGCCTTGGACACTGCCAGGGATCCAGGGGCAGCCACAGCTGCTCTGGGCAATGCCAGGGAATGGCTGCACCCTTCTGGCACCATCCATCCTACAAGGGGGAAAGAAACCTTGAGGGGCCACCAAGATTTGCCAGCTGAGAGACCTAGGGAGCCAAGCTCAGCCCTGTGGGGTCACACCAGGGTGAGCTGAGCACCTCTGAGCCAGGGGGGGATAAGGAGCTCACAGGTGGCCCTGTCTGCTGGCAGGAGGCCACAGGGACCTGGGAGTGCCAGCCCTGCCCAAATCCACCCCGTGTGGCACCGGCTGCTGCAGAGCTGCCAGTGCTGGCTCTGGACCAGCCCAGGTGCCACCTGTACAGCTCAGCCAATGTCCCCGAGCTGCTCCTGCCTCTGCTGCAGCACTCCCTGCAAAGCCCCTGCTGGGATCTCCACCCTCCCTGCAATTACTGCAATGCAGATCTCTGCTTCATTAGCCAAAAGTTCTATAAACTCACCCAAGCCCTTCCCAGCTGCTGTGCTGTGGGAATGTGCATGGACAGGGCAGGCTCGTCCCTTCACCCTCAGCTTCGTTTTGTGTCCTTAATTCCAGCTACACTTCTGCTGGAGGATAAGTGACAAAGCCACTGCTCAGATCCGTGCCAGCTGGAGCTGAACAAAGTTTTTCCAGGCTCTTTGATTCTCCCAAGAACCTGCCCCTAAAGATCTTCAAAACAGGGAAGAAACAACCTGAACCACCCAGCTGGAAGTGAAGAGAGGAGCTCAGAGCCTTGTAAAGCATGATGGGCTCCCCTGGCCACAGCATGGAATCAACACCCTTCAAAAAAACCCCCCAAACTGATGATGTTTTTTAAAAAAGGAAAATATCAGAGCTGTTGGGGCCCATTTTGCATGGGAAAAAGGGGACAGAGCACTGGGCAGGCAGACAGAGGGAAAACACTCCTGTGCATTTCCCATGGCCACTGCCACTTCTCACTCGATTTCCCCAGCTGTCCCCAGTCTTCAGCTTTTACAGGAAAATGGAGTTTCCCACAAAATGCCAGAGCTTCTCAGTCAAATAATAATCCTCTCTCTGAAACACCACTAAAATTATTTTACAGCAGCTGGAGAGGTCATCTGCTCCCCACCAAGGTCACAGAGGGAGATTTTCCGTCCTGTCCCAGGCTCCTTGGTGCAATGGTGTGAGGAGTGTGGTTCAGTCCCCATAACAGGGGTCTGGCTGGACCCCAGACCCTTTCAGTCAGGGGATTTCCAAACTCAGAGCCCTCCAGCACCTCCATGCACACCCAGCCCATCTCCTGCCCCTGTCCACTGAATCCCTGCACAATTCCCAGCCGTGGGATTGAGGAGTTCAGCCCTGCAGAGGCTGGAAGGGCTCCCAGGCTCACATCACCTGCTCCCAACATTCTCTGTGCAGACAGAAGGGCAAAGTCTAGGAGGGCCAACTGCAACACAAAGGGGATGATGTCATGTCCTGATGAGAAATGGAATGTTCATCTTGTCACTGCACCAGCACAAGGTACTGGAATCACCTGTGGCAGAGCTGCAGGAGGAATTTCATGGGACAAACCAAATGCTCTCTCCTAATCACTCTGCTCCCTATCCTTGCCTTCAGAGGATGCTCCAGGGCTGGAGCCCCTCTGCTCTGGAGCCAGGCTGGGAGAGCTGGGGGGGCTCACCTGGAGAGGAGAAGGCTCCAGGGAGAGCTCAGAGCCCCTGCCAGGGCCTAAAGGGGCTCCAGGAGAGCTGGAGAGGGATGGGACAAGGGATGGAGGGACAGCATAAAGGGGAATAGGTTTGGACTGGATGTTTGGAAGAAAGGCTTAGTTGTGAGGGTGGTGAGGCCTTGGCATGGGATGTCCAGAGCAGCTGTGGCTGCCCCTGGATCCCTGGCAGTGTCTAAGGCCAGGCTGGACGGGGCTGGGAGCAGCCTGGGACAGTGGAAGGTGTCCCTGCCCATGGCAGGAGGATTGGAAAACAGTGAGGTTTAAAATCATTTTCAACCTAAATCATTCCACACTTCCATGACTTTATGATTCCTCATTGTAGGAGTCCTTTGAGCACAGGATGAGAGATTTTGTCCCACCTGCATCAGAGACTCCCACCCCAGCTTCCCGGAGCCCTCCCTGCTGCTCCTTCCAAACTGGGACGTGCCCCTGGAGGAGGGGGTTTGGCTGTATGAAATCCCATGGGGGCCTGCTGGGGGTGTTGTGTGCCAGAGCTGGATTTTGGAAAAGGGAAAAAAAAAGAAATTGCAGGGAGAGGCTTGCCACACACAGCAAGACAGCTGCAGTGGCGCACACACGCCAACAGCGCCGCTTTGGCAGAAAATGAGGTTTTGATTCCTTTTCAATTTTGTTAAAAAATGACAAATAAATGTCTTGATATTAGTAACGAATAAAATAGATCCTCCGCCGGTGTGAATGTATAATGTGATTTGACATCCAGAATGGAATTAAATTAGCGAAATACAATGGGCTGGAAAGAAGAGCTGCTTTCCCTTAGAAGATTGGCATTGGTGCAGAACCAAAGCCCGGCATTCCGGGCTGGCATGCAGCTCCTGCTCCTCACAAACCTCAGCTGGTTGTGTGCAGCAGCCAAATCCTCAGGTGGTGGAATTTGGCACGAGCCCCCAAACACTGGCATGGTGGGATTTGGCACTGGCACCCAAACCCAGACCCTGCCAGTGAGGATCCTGCAGGAGGAGCACTCATCGTGCACATTTCTGTGCTGGTGAGAGGACAGCACTGTCCTGATTCTCTTTGTGTCTCAGGTGGAGAGGGATATTTAGGAACTTCAGGGGTTGGAATCTCTGGGAGCAAAAGGGCTGAGGCTCATATGGCCCTGAGAAGTGGCACTTCCATGTCGTGCCTGGAGGACATCAAGGGTGGACAACACACCTCAAGGCTTAATACAAAGACATATCAAGAGAAAACAAGACTTTTCCCCTTGAAAAGACCACCTGAGGCAGGGGACAGACTGGAGCACTTTAACCTGCAAGCATTTTGATGGTGAGGGCTGGCATGACGCTGTCCCAGGCAGTTTTTCATGGATACACCATGCTGCTGCTCTGGGGAAGGGTTTTACACTTGCATTTGCAGGTGGCAGTTCCTCTCTGCTCTCAGAGCTCTGCCTACCTCCCTCATTTTGCTCATTTCCAGAAAGTTCAATTTAAATGTCAGATTTAAATGTCAAAGTGCTGAAAACTTGTGAATCAAAAAAACACGTGAGGGGATCAGAGAAAGCACCTAACATTGCTTCCTTCTGCAGCTCCAGCCCTCTGGAATTTGGCCAGGCACTGGCACTGGCTGCCCATGGCAGTGGTGGAATCACCATTTCCTGTACTGTTCAAAGCTGTAGATGTGGCACTTGGGGACAGTTGTGGCCTTGGCAGTGCTCAGGAACAGTTGGACTCGATGATCTCAGGTTTTCCATCCTCAATGATTTTGCATTTCTGCTCCCATGGGTGCCCCTGAATGCTGACGATGCTTCCTGGACATCCCCAGGGATCTCCAGGGTCTGGCAGTGCTGGTTCCCACCACCCCAACCAGGGGCTCACCCTGATTCCTGAGTATCCAGGAATTTCCTCCCAGCTCCCAGGCAGGCCGCACTGTTGCATTGTGTAATAACCTATTGATTAGCCAATCACTCCAAATTTTAGTACTGTGCCTACAAGATAATTAAATTATCTGCCTTTGTTTAAATCGTGATTTTATTTACTCTTGATTCTACTCTATAAAATTCACAGGCTTACAGTGTGTTACGTGCCTTATTAGTGCTTAACTCCAGTGCTAATTTTCAATATCCCATCACCACAAGTATTAAATAATTGCTGCTGTTTATTCTTGGTGATTGCACCACACTCAGATCCGCGTGGCTTTGCAAGCTCCAGGCGGGAGCTGAGAGGGGCCCAGCCCTCCTGGGGGATTGTCTTGGGTTAGGGAACCAAAAAATGTGTATTTTATTTCATCTGTGGAAAGTAGCTGGGAGATGTTTTTTTCCTTTATCTCTTGTAACTCCAGGGGGAGGGGGTGGATGCCTTCTGTCAATGACCCAGCTGTTAAACCAGGGGAGCAATGTCCTGATCTCCTCCATCACCCATCCTCCCTCCAGGGGATATCTGCTGTTAATGGGCCATTAGGGCTCACCAGGACTGAGAAAATTAACTCATTCCATTGTGAGATGCTCCACCCAGTGGGAGGAGCCAAGCATTCCTACCTGGATCAAACCTGAGATTCAGAGCAGCAGAGCCTCCTCTTTTCCACTGGATTCTCAGAGGAAGACTGGAATCATCCCACCACCACTACAGGATCATCTCTGCTCCAACAGAACCACATCTGTCACTCCAGGAGGATTTATTTGGACTGGTACCAACATCCTGACAACAGGGGTCAGGGTGTATTCCTGACTCCATCAGGGTTTTCTAGGACTTTTGTTTGTTGGCTTTTTTTTGCTTTTTTTTTCTTTTTTGGTATTACTGCATTTGCATTTTTAATATTTCTAGTAAAGAACTGTTACTCCTATTCCCATATTTTCACCTGAAAGCTCCTAATTGCAAAGCTGTAATAATTTGGAAGAAGGGGGTTTTACATTCTCCATTCCAAGGGAAACTCCAGTTTTCCCTGACAGATCCCTGTCTTTCCAACCCAAGACAGGGATCCAGGCAGCTCCAGCCCTTGGAGTGCATGGAATGTGATTTCCCACTTTGTCTTCCTTCCCTTAGGTAAGAAAAGATCCTATTGCCACACACGTGCTCTGAGAAGAGGAACCAAATCTCCCAATTTATGCAGCCTGCTCCCTGGATTTTGTCAGGGATGGAATGTTTGGGTGTGCAGAGCTCTGTCCAGCTCCAGGGGCTGGGAATCATGGAGCACCTATGGACACACAGCCAGGGCAGGGCAAATCCATCCTCTCCCACTGCTGCAGGACCAGGGGCAGCCTGGGTGCACAGAGAGAGAGAAGGTGACTGCAGGGTAGAGACATCGAAGATGATTCCCCAGCTGCATTCCTGGCTCTGAAAGGCACCAGCAGCAGCAGCTCCTGCAAGAGGGAGGATTCAGCCATGGAAATGTGAGGCTGCCAGGCCTTCCCACCCTGGTTTTCTGGAGAAGGTGTAGGAAGGAATGGTATTCAAGACGTTCTGCTGGCCCTGGGGCAAGTGCAGGAACGATACAGCTGCCTCTGGGATGAATGCAGAAGAGATTTTAGTGGGTTTAGATTGGTGTGACATGAATTATTTTTCATAATTAACGAGACTGTTGATTTTACATGGTAGGTGTTCAGGTACTCTGGTGATCCGTGGCTGTTAAACACCCAAAGGTAATTCTAAATGCTGTTGATCTATGTCTGTTCTCAAGGGATGACTAATCTACATTTCTCTTCTCCCTCTACAATTAATCCCTGGATAATCTTATCTGCAAACACAAATTTGGTACCTGGAGGCAGATGAGTCACAGACTGGCAGCAGAGGTTCCGTTCAGCCATGGGAGGATCTCTGGCTCAGAGGGAACTGTGGGTGCTTCCACCTGGCTCCAGCTGCTGCCCTGCCTCTCCTCAGGGATGCTGCACCATCAGGTCAAGCCCAACCCAGCTGCTCCAGAGCTCTCCAGGCTGTTTGCTTATCCCCATGCACAAAATCACCCCAGCCTCGGGATCCTGCTCCTGTCCCCACAAAGCCTTCCTGCACCATCCTCTCCCTCCATCGCCCTCCTCCCCCTGCTCGAGGCCTCCCCTGAGCCTCCCTGGGCACCACAGTCCTTTCCTCTGAGCTGAGCAATGAAAGCTCTCCCTGCTCATGTCCTGCCTGGATCCCAGCTCAAAGATCACAGTCACAAAAAGTCACTGTGCTCTGCCCTCCTTGTGACACCCACTCCTCCCATCCTTTATCCCAGCTGGTTCCACGCTTCCCACCACACTCCTGTCACACCCTTGGTGCTTTCTGCCACCCCTCCCAGCTCCTGTGACTCTCAGCAGGGGCTCCTCCAGCTCTTCCTTTAACCCCAACACCTCCAAACTCCTCTGGCTGGCTGGGACAGTGTCCCCACGTCACCTCTGTGCATCCCTGTCCCCCTGAGTGCCCGATCCCCTCTCTGAGCCTGGCTGGCCCAGGGAGCTGGATCAGCCCCACATTCCATGGGATGCTGGACAAGGAAAGTGCTGCACTGCATGAGCAACAGTAATAATACAAAATGTAAATAATTACAAGGATTGCTAATGCATCAGCTGCCAAGGAGTGAAAAATGAGCTGGTTCCAAGGTTGCAATGGCACTGTTAATTCCAGGAAAGGGGACATGGATACCTCCCAGTGTGAGCTGGAGGGCTGGAAGTGTGGCACCCTCACACCTGATCCCCAGAGCACAGCCACAGTTCCCAGAGGGTCTCTGTGTGACCCTGGCAGGGAACACAGCAACACTTCCCCGTGCCTTGGAGACTGCAACTGAGTCCTTGGATGGAGCCAAGTAGTTTGGTCGCACTTTAAAATAAGTGTCAGTGGTTCATGCCTAATTACTCCTGAATTAGCTAGGTGATTCATCAGGTCTGATTATGAATGCATAATGAATTTACCAAATCCACATGTATTAGTGAGACATTAATTCCATACGAAATCCCACAATTCATTCATGTGCCATTTGTTTTCATTCCCTTCTTTTAATAAGCTAATTAGTTCAAATTATTTGTACTTCACTAAAGGCTTGAAACATATAAGGAATGATTAGCTTAAAACTCAGTAAATGGACAAGTATGGAGCTCACATTAATTGTGACGGGAGGTTCATAAAGAATTATTATCTCTCAGCCATCTCTGTTTGCAGCAATAATAATGATGTCTAATCGTGACAAGTGGATAAAACATGTGAAGCCCCAAACTAATGCAGCTGTACATGAATTTCTAAAATTAATATCTCCAGGCTCGGCGCTTGCCTTTGAAGTCGAGCTCAGCAGAAAGTTTTGTCTCTCCCTGACAGAAAACAAGACCACAGCTTTGGGGTGGATCCCCCATTTCCTTTGCTGGTCTCCCTTCCCTCCCCAGCACACAAAGAGGGATCAGGGATGTGGAATTAACCCCCACACCGTGCCCACACCATTCAGCTGTTCCACTGCTGGGGCAGAGCTGTGGCATTCCAGGTACACCTTGCCCACCTCACAGCAGTGCAGGGGATCAGGGGTTTGCTGGCACCCAGACTTCCCTGCTGCCCCCAGCAAATCCCCCAGAGCTGTCCAGGGTTTGAGTGAAGAAGAAGGAGGAGGAGAACACCTGCAGTTTTGCTGGCCTAGGTGCAGGAGGAATGGAGACAGAGCAACAATGCCCAGGCAGGTCCAAACACCCCCTCTGGAGCAGTGCAAGGATGTGGAGGTCTTTTAGATAGAAGCAGCAAAAAAACAAAAAAAAAAAAAAAAAAAAAAAAAAAAAAAAGGCAGGATTTGTCCCTTTAGAGAAAATATTCTTTCCCACTCAAAATTCTCTCCCAAGCACCGTTGCCTCTTTCTTCTGTTTTTATT
This sequence comes from Cisticola juncidis, assembly GCA_013400215.1. Taxonomy (NCBI): domain Eukaryota; kingdom Metazoa; phylum Chordata; class Aves; order Passeriformes; family Cisticolidae; genus Cisticola; species Cisticola juncidis. The sequence continues at coordinate 164,248 of VXBR01005445.1, read as the reverse complement.
TTCCCTCTCCATTTACTTCTGTTCAAAGAGGGGAAAAGCCTCCTGCTGGCTCCTGCTCTCTCTCAAGCAGGTCATGCCCAGGCTCCCAAGGGAGGCTGCCAAGGAGCTCAATGCCTCCCTTCACTGGAGGCTCAGGGTCTGGAAAAGGCTTTGTTTGTTTTCCTGCAAAGTTTGACTGGCTGAGAAAAGCCACCCTTCCACCCCCTCAACACCACCCTGCTCCCCTGCATTCCCTCTTTCTGAAACCAGACACTCCTGGCCCCTTCCTTCCTCCTCTCCTGCTGCTTTCTGCACTTGGCTTTTAGCGAGGAGCTGAGGATCGTGGAATGTTTTAGGTTGGAAAAAGTCTCTGAGATCACACTGAGTGCAACCATTAGTGCAGTTGGAAGCAAAGGATCCACAAGGTGTTGCAAAGGTCATATCTGAGCTCAGAGCTGTGGCTCACCCTCAGGAAGGATGCTGGCAGGGGTGCATGAGGCTTTGTGATGTGATATTTGGGAGTCTGTGTAAATGTCCACAGGGAATTTTGTGTGACTGGGACAACATTACATTAAAATTGCATCACTGGCATCCACCAGTAGCCAACACCCTCCCCCAGTGAAAGCTCATCCTTTCCCTGTGCCATCTCTCTTCCACCAAAGCCACAGCAGCAAAAGATGAGCCTCTGCTGAGGGCCCACTCGGTGTTTTGGGGAGAAGAATTATTTTTGTGGTATCTCTGACCTTTGGAGGAGATCCTGCCCCTTTGCTATGGGAAATTGTGAGGTACCAGCCAAGGAACATGGGGCCCTGCCCTGCTGTCCTTCAACATTATTCCCTTCAGTATTACATATTTTGCAGACAAATGTATATATTTTATTCACTCACACACTCAAATTCAAACCTGGTGCCTTGGATGAGAAGAAGATGGAGGAGAAGGGTACTGAGGAGGGGGGAAATGCAAAAAACTGATGGATTGACTTTCCAGGGGGTTGTTTTGGAGCCCTGGAGGTGAAAGTCTCCCTTTGCCTCTCAGGTTCAACACCACTGATCTCCTCCTAAGCCTCCTTCTCTGCACACACAGCACAGGTAGGGACTGATGAAAGCTGCCCAGTGCTGTGACCCGAGAGCTCTCCTGTCCACCACGTCCCAGAAAAGTGCCTGGGATGGGATCAGGGATGGAATTGTCCCATAGGACCCGTGTGGCACAGAGGAGGCAGTGAGGACAGATGTGCTCCACACACAGGAGGGATGTAGCAGCTCCTGGGTCTAAGTAGATCTTGGGTTTACTCTTTTGTGGAACCAGAATTACTATCAAATCACAAAAAAAAGGAGGTTTGGTTCTATTTCCAGCCCAGGAACTCTTTAACTCTCACCTCTTCTTTAAATCCCTTAATACAGGGCAGCAGAACAAGACTCCAGAGACAGCATGAAAGTTTTGGGGAGCTCTGACTTCTGATACCCTGGAGGTCACACAAACCAGCAGGTGAACCCTGTTACAGACTGGATTATACACAGTGAAACACAGGCAAATCCAAACACAGATCCACAGCCTGGGTCCTGTGAACAGCAGGCACAGCAGCAAGAGCAGCATCCAGACCCTGACCTGCTCTCAGAACAGGCAGTGTGCAAGGAGAGAGCCCTGGGGAGAAGGGGCCCTGCAATTTCAGGTGATGGGGTGACTTTGGGCAGAGCATCCCGTGGCAGTGCCCACCACATCCAGCCAAGTGGGCAAACCTGCAGGATCTGCTCCAAGACACCCTGCAAGAGCCCCTTTGGGTGCAGGAGTGTGAGCCAGGGCAGGGGTGGGGATGGCCAGGGCTGGGGACACCCAGCAGAGCCCCCAGCAGAGTCCAGAGTGGCCTCATTTCCTCAGTGAGTTTTCCATGCCTGACTCAGTTGTTTGGGGTGACCCTGACCAGCTGCTCCTCACAGGGCTGCTCTTCCCAAGCACCTGGAGCTTCCCCCAGCTGCTCCCCCAGCAGCCCCCTGTGCCTCACGTGAGGAGGCACCAGCTTGGAAGTGTTTTCTCAGGGTCTTTTCCCCTCTTCTGGAGGAGCAATAAAAGCCTGAGCAGCCAGGAAGGATTAAGGGATTTGAGGAGAGTTCTCTGAAGCAAACCCACAATGACACAAACTCCGTCACCAAATACAGGTCCTGCCACCTCGCCCCAAATTGTCCCCTGACAGCACCAACCACAAGAGTTTGTGCAGTGAACCCACAGCTCTGGGGGACAGGGGTGCAGAGGAGATCTGCAGAAGGAGAAAACTTCAAGAGAACAGTGGTGATAAACAAGGTAATCCAGCTTGCCATAGAATCCCAGAATTCCTGAATGGTTTGGAAGGAACCTCAAAGCTCCTCTCACCCCAGCCCCTGCAGTGTGCAGGGATCTTCCCACCATCCCAGGTAGCTCCAGCTATGGGATCTGACAGTGCTCAGATTGGAAGTTTTCAGGTTTCAGGCACCAGCTTGAGCCTGTGGGAAAGTCAAGCACAGGGCTTGCTCACTTTGGTCTGGGAAACCATGAGGAGGAATTCAAACAGCCCTTGGAGCAGGAAAACAACTTTTGCAGGTGGTGTTTGTCTAACTGGTTGTTTATTTGCAAGAAACAGTCAAAGGCTGTTGTTCCTGACTGTCCAGTGATGGTCTTGGGTTGGTTTGATGGCCAATGAAACTTTATCCTTTTGGAACTGTCTATTGTCACTGTTGGACATGGAAGAACCACAAGAACTCAGAGGTGTCCAAGCAGGAAAGAAGGGGAAGAACTTTACTTTCTTTCATATTTATACATTTTTTGGCACCGGTTTTGGGTTGGAGGATGGGATCACGACCCGTCCAACCACACTGGTCAAACAGACAGTCTATCAATTTTTCCCCTCCTCCAGAAAGGAATGTAAACAGAAAACAACTGTTGGGTTAACAGAGCTATATTTACATTAAGTGACTGTTAGAATTGTGAGAAGGTAAACAATCAGAAGGCTAGGAAAATTCCAAAAGAACAGGGCAACAGTCTATAAAAGAGGATTTTGAAGAATAAAGATCACTCTCACTTGCTAAATTAGCTGGGAGCCATGTCATTATATTCTATGTCGTCCTTAATACAATAAAAACACTCCAAGCTCTGTGCAGCCTTGGACACTTGCAGGGTGGGGCAGCCACAGCTGCTCTGGGAACTCTGCATCTTCCCTTAGCTATTCCAACAAAACCAACACGTGGGGCAAAAAAGCAGCAGCGCTGTCTGATTCCTCAATTCGGGGCTGATTTAACTCCCTGAAACTCCCAACACAGAACGCATTCAGCACAGAGGTGTATAAAATATTCCAAGCAAATCAAATATACAATAGGTTAGGAGGAATAAAAGCAATCAGCCAGTCTGCTACTAATGAATTCAATAGCAGCAAAGCCCATTTCCTTCTCTTGGTTTTCTATAAACAATTTACAGAATAAATGTATTTTTGAGGTGTACAAATTGGTTGGTATTAAGATGCTTGATAAACAGTTTCTGGGGAAAGACAGGCTGTGAAAGCCTTCAAGTACTTCCTGAAATGCTAATTTATTTGCTCACACCCTCACTTTTAACGGAGATGAAGCGTTTTGTGCCGGGAGTGAGTTAAAATCCTGCGGAAGAGAATTATGGCGGAGCTGGAATGAAACCCAAAGGACTGTGTATAATTAGATGGAGACACACAGTGCCAGCTGGTTCAACACCACCTCGGATTTGCAACATATCCGTGTTTTATTATGCGTGAGAGAAGACATCAGTTATAAACCAGGGGGATATCCAGGTGAGAAGTTTTTCCAGCGCAACCTGGCAAAGTTGCATTGATATTGTTGCTGTTTTCCCCAGTCATGAATGCTGAAACACCCCAGTTTCACCATCATTTTAACCCCCAAATCCCATTGAAACTACACAGTGTGCTGTTACAACTTCAAAAATCCCCTAAGTTGTGGTTTTGGCTGTTTGGTGCCTGTCACCCCTGCAGGGCTGACTGGGGTGAGTGGTCTTTGACTGGGTGTGCAGGATGCTCCCAGGGCCACACCAGCACTGAGAGCACATCCAGTGTGGAATAGGAATTCTCTGGCTGAGGAGCTCTGGAGAAAGAGTGAGAGGTGAAATCCAGCTCACAGTCAAGAGGATCTTACCCTGCAATGTCTGAGAGGCAAGAGAAATTACCCATCATATAGGAATGGCTTGATCTGATGTTCTTCCTATCCCTCAGAGAAGTCCATAAAGCAGAAAGGAGTGAGGAAAGTGGCCCAGGAAGATAATGAAATTCTAATATCAGAGCCATCATGGCAGGAAGAGCAAAGGACACTGCTTAATGCAAGAAACATGTGCTGAACCAGCGAAATTCCGGCTGCCAGCATCTCCTGGGGCAGTGGTGGGGCAGGGAATGAGCCACTGGCACCAGTAACATTTACCAGGGTGTGGAGATTGAGGGCACCACGGCACCTCTGGCAACCTTTAACTCCTAAACCCATCAGTTCTTGAAAATAAGAGAGAGACTGCTCATGTTTTGATAACTCCACAAGAGCCTGTAGACATTATGCAAATGCTCAGGGAGCGCTGTGAAGAATAAGGCCAGGACACCGAAGGCAGGGAGTTTATAATTGCTTTTTAATATATTTTCTGAATTCATTGTGCATGCGCTATCTGTCCCAGGGGCTGAGCTGGCAGAGGGGACAGTGTCAGGTGGAATAAATAGGATCTCATAACTTTAGTCATTCTGTATTAAATAGCGTTGAGCAGCACAATAAACAGAGGGACTGGGAAGCACATGCAATAAGGAAATAGTTCAAGCGCTGTGCATGCAAATCTTTCTCTCTCAGATCACCCTCATTAATCACCTTGTGCTCATTTATACACTTAAAGAAGCCATAAACAAAGGCAGAGATGGTTCCTCTCATTATTAGTTTTTTTATTGAGTTAACTTCCAGAATATTTTATAATAATAGTCATGGCTGGTGATGGAGTTGCCTGCTCTAACCAGCTCATAAAGTTCCCCCTGCTCCTCCTGTCTTGGTGTGATATAGGTGGTTATACAGAGATTATGAAGCTTATTGAGTCCAAAGAGGGAGAAGTGATGGCAGCTCCATCATTTCTCCTGCCTGTGGCTTATTCCAGGCTCCAGGAGGCACCAGGGGTTCAGCACTTTGCTATGGAGACACAGAGCCTGGGGAGAAGGGAGGAGGGAGATGGATGAAACCCCAAACCCAAATCAAAACAACTTGTTCAATTGTGACAATTCCCTGCAACCTCTGTGTGTCTCCAGGCTCCCTGGAAAATAAAGAAGGAAAAAACACACATTTTTCTCTGGGCTGAATGAACCTGGGGCCAGCCCATGACTAAAGAGCTTCTGGGAGTGGGTGGTGATGCTTCCAGTGGTAGTTTTAGACCTGATGAACACTCTTCTGCAGCCTACATTATTACAGGATTTTTGATTTTTGTTGACACTCTGCTTGTGGCCAACAACACTGCAGCTCTCCTCCCTCCTCAAAGAGGTCATGGCTTCTTTCTGAATTACTGACTGCTGCTGTTCTCTGGACAGAGCCAGGCAAAACCAGCCTGAAGTTTAGTTAAAGAATAAGGAGAGGCTGCAGGAGATGCTCTGTCCCTTTGGGAAACCAGGAGAAGTCAGGGAATAGAGAAATAAGTGCATCCTGATCACCTTCAGAGCACTCCACCTCCCTTGCACCCACCTCCACCCCCCGGCACAGCTCCCCCTCTTCAGAGTCCCTAAATCCTGGCCAATATATCCTGAGTGCCTCATACATAACTCTGTCAAGTAAGAAGATTAAGTGATGTTAACTTAACTCTAATATGAGGCTGGGTAATAAATTTCCCCGGGAGCTGCGGGAAGTGGGCGCCGTGGCGGAGCGTCGGGGGCCTGGCAGCACTAACACACATCTTAGGGAACTTATCATCTAATTAGAAGGGATAAAGCTGATTTTTCCAGTGTGGTTACATGTGGTAATGAAGCATGCAGAAAGCCACACAAGATAGATGGCCACTCTCACTGCTGGAGCTGAAAACTTGCTTAACTTAACAGTCTATTTATTACATTTACTCCCGAGCGTGCCTGCTTAATAACGCCAGCTCATCCCGTGCCCTGCAATTAAAACCACTCCATGTGTTTGGAGGGCTTGGGAATGGGATTTAGCACCCTGGGAACAGCAGGGGTTAAAGGTTGGTGCCTTCACTTCTTAAAAACTCTCAATGGGAAATCAGGTTTGTCCATGGCTGGTTTTGTCACCTCACTGAGGGATCAAGCTGCCGAGGGGAGTTTGGTGCTGCTTTCCTGGAATTGTTTAAAAGCCACGTGGAAGTGGCACTTGGGGACAAGGTTTAGGGGTGGACATGGTTGGGTTAATGGTTGGAGTCACTGGTCCCAGAGGGATTTTCCAGCCTAAATGATCCCATGATCCTGTGATTCTTTATCACCAGCCCACAGTTCCCAGGGCATCACATCCCCATCCAGTGGCTGATCCAGTGGGACACGCAGGCATCCTGCTGCTCTCCACCCCAAAATGGGATATTCCACTGCCACCTCAGGGAGAAACTTCTGCCAAAACCCAGTCTGAATGCAAATTTTGCATCCAGCCCTGTTTATCCACACTTAATCCATTTGTCACAACAATCGTAGGAAAACTTTTCTCTCCAGCCCCTCCAGAGCCGAGAGCGAGGATGAGAAGTAAACTCATGCAAGGACAGGGGTTTAAGCATCCCATTAAGATTAACTTATCTGCTGTAATTGACTTAACTAGGGGATTTTTAATGCTTTTCAAGGTTTTTTGGACGACGGTTTTGCAGCAGCCAGCAGTAAAGATGCTCCTAAAAAACCCATAAGTATCTAGCACGAGAAGTCCATAGCTAAGACTTTCTAAGGCAGTGATTCCAGGGGATTTAATAAGAATGTAATTTGTATAATTAACCATTCATCACTGTCAATTTCATTAAATGAATGCCAGAAATATTACCTTCACCAGCACGACCTAACAGGATTGGAATATATTATGTGAGAAATGAACGCTTAGTGGGGTTTTTTCCTCTCTCTCCTTTTCCGTGCCTGGTCTCTCTCTGGCTGTCAGAAGATTTGCAAGGCTGTGAAATAATTCAAAACAGTAGTAAATGAAAACTACTAAAGAAAATGTGTGGATTTGGGTAACCAACCCTCATCATTATGTATGAAAGTTCAAGTCAAAATGTTTTCCCTCGTTCAAAGAGGAAGGGAGCGGAGGAGCTCCGGTGGGGAGGCTGCAGTGCCGGGAGCCATCTGCTGAGGTCCTCCAGGATCTTCTGCAGCATGAAGGGAACCAAGAAAGGGCTTGTGGGGGAAAAAAAGCAGCCCTAAACATCTAATTTTGGTTCTTTCTATTTTGGGGTAGAGAGATGAGTGACAAGGGGGTTGGAGAGGCAACACAAGGAGAGTTTCATGTGCATTTCCCACTCCTCTGTTGGGTACAGAGAAACCCCCAGACCCTTTATCTCCAAACTCCCACCATTTCTCACAAGAAAATAAAGGAGGATTTCTTGGGCAGGGCTCCTAAATTCCTGTTGATCAGCCATTAGAGGGCAACATCACACAAATTCATCATAGCAGCACTAAAGCCCATCCAAAGTGAACCAGAAGAGGTTGAAGGGAGGAGAACATCCAAGGAGAACATTTCCACTGGAGGCACGTAGGGAAGAGTTGAGATTTTACCTTCAGACATGTTTAATAATCTCTTCAGATGTGAGAAATGAGGAGGAACCGAGAAAGCAAAGTTGGGTTTTGTGCTTTTTTTCTCCTTTCCTTTGGGTTTCTGAGCCTCTGCCTCGTTTGAAATGCAAACGAAGATTTTATGAAAATGTTCATTTCACAGGTCGTGGTGGCTGCGATCACAGGGAAGAGGAAGGAAGTGGTGGAGGAGCAGCTAGACAGACAGATGGGATGCTGGAGAGATGAAAGGATGTTTGCAGACCAAGAAACTGAACGTTTCTAGATGCTTTTTTGGGATAAATTCCCCACCAGGGCACAGAGGAGACTTCAGCTTCGTTAGAATTAAGAGCGAGTAATGAAAATAAATACCAGTGATATTTAAAGAAGGCAAAACCTCAACACATCAACAGTATCACCCTCCAACAGTGGAGTGGAGAACAGCAGATGGGAAAAATCGATTCTCACTCTCTGTGCCTCACGGAAATTTCTGCCTTTCTCATGAAAACAGAGAACTGCCCTTTTTTTGCTTGTTTCAAATTAGATGCAAAGGTGGGTAGGTGCAGAAGCTGAGTCTGGCTCCTGTGTCCTTCCCTTCAGAACTCCCCAGGAGCCAAATGTCCCCTCTTTGTCCCTGACCATGTCCTGAGAGTTCGTGGCTATTTTTCATATATTCCTCCTTTTTTTCTCATATACAGCAACCATGCATTGTTGCACTCTGGCTTAAAAATCTGGAACAAATCAGCATTTCAAGTCAAAATGTCAATTCAAAATAAATGTTTTCATTTAATTTCCTGTTAAAATGTCATTGCTGCCAGTTTATTTGGGGGTTGGGAAAGAAAGAGAAGGCTTTGGAAAACATGGACTCTAAATTTAAAAAACCATTGCAGGTAAGGGGTCTGTTTCCTGTTGCAGTTCTACCCGTGAGACAAACTGCTCATCCCAAACCCCTTTGGACTTCTAAGGGCAAGAGCAAAATCTTCCTGACAAAAGATATCCTGGGATTCGGGATTTTCTGCTTGGATTTCATCCTGAGGAAAATGTGGATTTTCCAGCAGGATTTTCTTTGCCTGCTAAGTGGGATGATGCCAAGGGCACCTGTCCACTCCTGGTTTGGGGCTGAGCCTTTCCTTGTGGGAACAAGAGGGATTGGAATGAAATGATCTCTCAGGTCCCTTCCAAGCCAAACTATTCAATAATTCTAAGAACAATTTCACCTCGTCCCACCAAAAGCAGCAGTTTGTAATTTTTGGTTTCACCGTGACAAGGATCCACGTGGGTTTCCAAGGCAGTGATGATTTTTACTGTCCTCTCTCCATTTTGAATCCAGGAGGGAAAGCAGAGTTGGTAATGCCAGATCAAGCACCAAGGAGAGAGGGAAGAGAGGATGAAACGTTCATGAGCTCTGTCTATTTGTGTGCATTCCCAGCTTCCACTGCCACCCCTGGCAGGGCACAGACCTTGGGATTTACGTGGTGACAGCAGCCCAGGAGCACCCCCAGCACCAGCAGGGTCCCCCCAGCCCCATCCTGCATCCCCAGCTGCCATCCCAGGCAGGAATTAACACCCAAATGGTGGAAATTTGGGGCTGTCCCATCATCTGGGGAGGTGAAGACCCCTGCCAGCCCCAGGGGTGAGGTGGGGCTGGATTTGGGGAGGAGCACCCATCGCTCCAGCACAGCTCGTCCTTCCCCAGAAAACAGCACTGGAGGGACAGAGGGAACCTGGGGGTCCCCCCCCCTGCTCCCAGCAGGGAGGAAGCTGCAGTTTCATACTCAGGGGTGAAGGATGGAGCGAGAAATAAACACATAAAGGGACAGGAGAGAAGAATTTATTGCCTGCTAAAGGTGCGGAGCATTTAAATCCGAGAGATAAGTAATTTTATTTATGTTGATGCCAAAGTAAAGAAGATACATGGCTTTCTTAAGAATAACTCGCGTCTCCTTGGGCTGGTCAATGCTGAGAGGCATATAATGATTTTTTTTTTATTATTTTCATTTTTCCTCCCCCCCTTTATACATGAAGATGGATGCTCACTAACGGCATCGTATTGTCAGGGCTGTAAATTAGGGAGCAGGGAGAGATTGTTCCCTATCCATCTCTCTGCCCTGGGAGGTGCTGGGCAAACTTCTTTCAAATTTTGGGCTGTGAGTTGAACTTTCTCAGAGAAATCTCTCCTCCCTTTTCTAGACTATCCCTAAACTGTCCTTTTCCTACTTCTAATGGGATATGGTGTAAAGTGAATTGACTGCTGAAGATTGGTACCAATCAGGTGGAATGAATAAAGCAGGGAAAAAGGAGGATGGAGCAGAACCAGGGACAAGGGAAGGGAAAAATACTCAGAAAAAGGAAAATAAAGCATTTCACAGATTTATCTGACTGGAAGTAGCAGCATTGTGGGGAATTTTCTTCCTGCTTGGAAGAAACCAGAGAGGGTGTGAAAAAAAAATAGAAGGGAAGAGGAAAGAAACAAAAATAGGGAAATAGCTCAAAAAAGCTGTGGTGGAAATGACCTGAGGGGTGAACACATCCCTGACTGCCTCTCCAGCCTTATGGAGCAGCACCACTCATGCATCTAATCACAATTAAACTGCAGGGACAGGTTGTAATCCAGCCCTGAAAGAAAGAGGGAAAACTGGATGCTCCCTGAGCTGGCACAGGGAGGGTGAGGCTGGGAGGGGAGAGGGCATTGCTGCTGGGTCCTATGGCCAGAGGAGCAGCTGGAGAGCACAGAGAGCCCCAAAATCCCTCCCAAGCCCCTGCACCCCTTGGTGCCACCCAGGAGCACTGCAGGAGCAGCGGGGTTGGCACCTGAGCTGCTCCTTCCTGGCACAGCAGCCTGACAGCAAAGCAGCTCTGCAGCCTCCCACGGCTGGGATGGGGATGGGAGCCAAGAGCCAGAGAGCACCGGGCCAAAACCAGCCCCAGCCAAAACCAGCCCCAGCCAAAACCAGAGCCCAGCCAAAACCAGAGCCCAGGGGCTGGGTCTGTGCAAGGCATCTCTCAGGAGAGGAGATGGGAGGGGTTTTCAGAGCTGTCCGTGTCCCTGCTCCTGCCCCAGGATGTCAGACAGACAAGTGTGAGATCAGCACAGCCCCAAAATGTGTCTGATTGCCCCAAAATGTGTCTGATTGCCCTAACAAAGCAGGACAGGGACCATGGGAGAGGCTGGGGGAGGCTGAGTCCCATGGAAGCAGGGCAGGGGGATGGAAGAGGTTTGGGGGGCTGAGCCCTGTCAAAGCAGGGCAGGGAGGATGGGAAATGTTTTGGGGGACTCAGCTCCGTGGAAGCAGGGCAGGGACCATGGAGGAGATTTTGGGGGGTTTAGTCCCGTTGAAGGAGGACAGGGACTATGGGAGAGGTTTGGGAAGCTGGAGGACAGAATGGAGAGACATCAGTTTTTGGTGCACAAACAGGCAGAGACCCTCAGACCTCCAGGGGCTCCAGCACCTCCAAGCAGTAAAAACACCCAAAATGAGAATTTTTTTTGGCTCACAGCTCGATAAAGAAAGAGCAAAAGAGATTTGAGGGTCCCTTGCAGCAGCAGCAGCTGAGGGTGAAGAGCAAAAGGCTGCCCCTACCCTGCAAACACCAATTTCATCATAAATAATCAATTCCTTTCCCATCTCCCACTTGCCATATTTTGCTTGCAGCTTGTTTATTTTGATGCCAGCTTATTCATTTTTACTGAATCCTTATTTTATTCCTGTATTTCCCCATGTTATATTGATTTACAGGACATAAAGGAGTCCTCAGTCTTCAGGCAGCCTCAAGGTCTGGCTGGAGGACTTTGAAGCAAAGGATTCTGACAGAGCTTTTAAGACCATGGCAAGAGGGAAAATAAATGTATTACACACAGATAAATACCCAGGTTTGTGTGTCAGAGTGGTTTCCATTCCGAAGGAGCTGCTGTCACCCCTTGATAGGAGTTTGGGAAGAGCCAGGGACAATGTGGGACATCAGGAACCAGTGACAGGTTCACCACAAACACCACCCCCAGCGTTGTCATGGGAGCTGGGGGAGAGTTTGTACCCAATTTATCATCTTCCTTCCAAGAGCAAGAAAAGCTGACAAAGGACATCGTGAATCATCCAAGTCTTCTCTTTTACTATTATTATTTTCCTGATTCAGAAAACTCAACAAATGGCCAGCGGCAATGTTTTCAAACCGAAGTGACCATAATGTGAAAAATAAATTGTTGGGAAATAACCCTTCAGTGCTGAAATCAAATGTCCTGACTTGGGTTTAGAAAAAAAATAAAGCAAAAAAAGAGTGGTGAGCCATCCAAAATAATTCGTGTTTAACTCCTCTTATTTAGCACATCAAATACTGAAAATAAATACATAATTAACACAAAAAAATAGTGATTTGGGTTGAAATGGGGCTGTAATTAGCTGTTCCCTTTGCTGCTGGCCTTGAGAGCTGCCTCCCCTCCCTGCTGCTTGTACACATGGAATCGTGGAATAGCTGGAGTGGGAAGGGACCTTTTAAAGGTCACGTAGTCCAAACATGTTTGGAAATGTCCCTGGCGAGCTGGAGAAACCCAGAAATCACCAAAACTACCCCAAATCTGCCACCTGAGGGTGGATTTCCCAGGGAAACCCTGCCAGGCATCCTCACCCACGATGGGGGCTCTGAGCTCCCAGCACAGCCAAACCCCACCAGAGCCTTTCCCTCCTCCTGGAATCCAGGGATGCTCCAGCCGTGTCCAGAGGAGCACAGAACTGCAATTTGGGAAGGCAGCAAACGGCTGAGGACAGAAACAGCAGCACAAAACTCCTCCCTGGAGCACAGATGGGAGGGAGAGGGTAATCTTCTGGAAAAGCCTCTAATTGTCTGCCCACACCAATAATTCCAGCGTGCCCGTCCCCCTCCCCGTGTGTAATTACACCGCTCCATCTGTCCATCAGCAGGTTTTTACAGCTCCTGACACAGCCCAGCGCTCAGCCCCGAGCCACACCAGGGCTGGGTGGGGTTTTCTCCAAGATTTAAGGGTGTTTCTGACACACATCCCAAACACAAGGCTCTGGGGATGGCAAATCCCTCTCGGGGCTGGCGAAGGCGCTGTTAAACCCTTGGACAGCGGCCACGAGCTGCACTCCAGTGCCAGAGCACGAGGGGGCTGGTTTGTTTGAAGCAGTTTGCTGTTGCTTTAGGGCTGGGCTTAATTTTTTTCTTTAGGAAACCCTCCTTTTTTAATTCATTCTCAGTAAGTCTGGCCGCTCTGCAGCAGCTCAGCGCCACTTGAGTGAGCCAAGATAAAAACCCAGCCGGGAGCGCTGGCGCTGTCTGGGAGAGAGAGGGAGCCCATGGGGGGTGTTCCTGATTTTACCCTCTTCTCCCATCCCTTCCCCACTACAAACAGGTGAGGGTGCTCCATGTGCTCCATCCAGGGAGGTTTGACATTGTGGAGCAGCCTCCAGCCCCTTCTCTTCTTCAGCCCCAAAACTGGGGGTTTGACACAACTTTGCAACTCAGAAATTTCCATGAATCCAGCAGGGAGGCTCGAGGTGCACCACAGTTAGAGAGAAACCAACAAAAGTCATATTCATCCCAACAGAGCCTTTGAAAGGGTGTAGCAGGGTGTGTCTTTGTAGAGAAAATAAATATATAAAAAATAGAGATAAAAATAAACCCTCACAACACTGTTTGAACAAGGCAGCTCCAGCTAAATGATGTCCATGCACTTCCATCATTTCACAACATTAAGGCTCATTTTTCAATATCAAGGTCCTTTAGATGATAAATGAGCTGCAGGATTTGTGGTGGGTGATTTTTCAGGCTCCTTTCCAAGAGGAATTTTGGGATAAGGCATGTCCAAAGCTATCCATCCAAACACCAGGATCATGGAACCCCAGAATGGTTTGGGTTCAGAAGGACCTTAAAGCTGATCTTGTTCAGCTCCCTGCTGTGGGCAGGGACCTTCCCCTGTCCCAGGGTGCTCCAAGCCCTGTCCAGCCTGGCCTTGGACACTGCCAGGGATCCAGGGGCAGCCACTGCTGCTCTGGGCAACCAATTGGGCTCCAACCAACCAACTCACCAAGCCCTGAAAAAGCTTTTAAGCTTAGAGACCTTTGTATCACAGAATCCCAGACTGGTTCAGACTGGAAGGGACCTTAAGGATTATCACATTCCAGTTAGGTTTATTTAATCCAAATCACACTTCTTTCTGCCTTCTTTTTTTTTCCTTCTTGGGACAGCAACCTTCAGAGGGATTCCCTTAATCCACACAATTAATTGGATGCAGCAGCTCTCGCTGCCTATCGATGATAATCCAGGCACAGCCTTGTGATCTAATGATATTTTGATCTAATTCTTGCTGACACAAACACCCAGGAACTCCCCAAATTTCAGGAATGCTCAAGACTCCCCAGGGACAACAAAGAGCTTATTGCTCTCTTGGTTTGAAGGTGGGTTAGACCCATCTCTCTCATTTTTTGGACAAGCTCACAGATCCCTGTGTGTGGCTTTTTGCCCAAGAGAGGCAAAAGAGCCTTGGATTGTCGGAGTCCAGGACATCCCTCTGGCAGCCCTGGAGGGTTTGCAGACCGGACAGGGGGGTCTGGGATCTGGACAGGGGGGTCAGAGCCTCACACAGAGCCCAGGAGGACACTGATTCTGACTCCTGTCCATGGGAGTGAATACTTACATGCAGNGCAGAGCTGAGACAGAACTGAGATAATGCCCCTGCCAGGGAGGCCTGGCAGAGCTGAGACAGAACTGAGATAATGCCCCTGCCAGGGAGGCCTGGCAGAGCTGAGACAGAACTGAGAGATAATGAAGAATAAACAACCTTGGAAACACGGACTGGGGACTCAGTTTGTCATCTCTGCCTTCAGTGTGAAACACTTAGGGGCAAAAGAGAAGATGTAAAACCTGATTACCTTGGGGAACAGCAACCCCGAGGAGAATCTCAGGGAACAGCAACCCTGAGATTGGATATTAAATGACCTGAGTGTTTGCAGCCTCCTGGAGAGGCCTTTGTGGAAAGAGCCATGCACGTTGCCTTGGCACAGGGAAGTGAAGTGGGTTTTACACCAGGGGGGCAGAGATATTTCCCCTCAGGCTGGAGGTGTTTGATTGCAGCATTCCCTGCCCCAAGGGCAATCCTGCCCCACTGCATTCTGTGCCCAGCCCTTCTGCCAGTCCCAAAGTCATTGGAACATTGGAAAAGGCCTCCAAAATCATCCAGTCCAACCCTCAACCCAGCACTGCCAAGGCCACCACAACACCAGGTCCCCAGGCACCACATCCGTGTTTTCTGAACCCTTCAGGGACTCTGATCCCAGCACTGCCACTTCCAGGGCTTTTCTGCTTCTCCAAGGGAGCCTCAGAGCTGTCCTGACAATGCTGGGGTATCACAATTCCAAATCTATCTGGGAATGGAGGGATGCATTCCCACCTGCCACCATCCTTCCAGAAAATTTAAAATTTGGGTGGTGACAGAATGACCACTACTTGAACCTCAGCCCCTCAGGTGCTGCCTGTCCTGTGGCTCTGAAGCCATGAATGGTGTTCCCCTCGGACCCACACATCTCCCCAGCCAGTAAAAATAAATATATTTATCCCTGTGGTCGCTGGGTTTTTTCTTTCCCCTCTTCTCAGTGTTTATCACATTTTCTCCTGGCAAATTGCAGCACTGCTTTGCTTTTGAAAGCAACTAAATGAGCCTGTGAAGTCAAGCATTGGAGAGTATCAGAAAGTCTGAAATAAATAATATCAGAATAATGATCCTGTAATAGCACAGATTGTTTGTTGTTGTCGGGTACTTTTCCTTTCCCCCCCTCCTGTTGTTATTTGTGCTACAAGAGCACCCGGTTGGGATCCTTGTTTCCTTTTTAAAAGCCCCATTAGAAGGGGAAGTAATTAAATCCCGATTAAAGGCAGCAGTGGCTCCCCTGCCCGCCTTCCCATCTCCTTCCAAGGCGAAAATGTTCGCAACAACAGCGTTTGAAAAGTCACTGCTGACCCTGGAGGAACCCAAGTGTCTGGATAATGGACTGGGAGCTTTCCCCTCACATCAGCAACACAAAGCTCCAATTCCTGTGGTTTTTGTGCAGCTCCTTCCTCCCCCCAGGGCACCACGGTCACCCAGGTGCTTGGATGGAGTTTTATTTCCCCCCCTGTGGGTTTCCAGCACTGCACCAGTGACTTCTCCCAGTGCTAAACGGGATTTATAACAAATAACCAAACAAAAGGTGGGGCTGGTGATTCCCTCCCTAAACCAGGGCAGGAGAATTCCCAGGAGCAGAGGTGCCCCAGGATGGCCTCAGGGCTGGCACAGCCAAGCAAACCCTCCCTGTGCCAGCCTTCCATGAAAGGGGAGGGAGCCCTGGAAGAGCAGGAGCTCAGGGAAATCATCCCTAAATGCCACTCTCCACCAAGAACCATCACCTCTCACATTTATTCAGGCACAGGCTCCTCCATTGGTGCCAGGAGATGAGGATGGGGAACTCCCACTGCACCAAGGAGAGGTGGCAGGGAAAAAATATAACCCCCATGTAATTAAGTGTCTCCAGTAAAGTGTTGATTTAGATTTAATAAGAATGTTATTCTAAGTCAAACAAATGCCAATTGGTTATTAAGAACCTCATTACTGCAGTGGAACACCTGCCACCAATGGCTTTTTTCCTTGTTTTCTGGCTGCAGACTTGTTAAATCTCAATAAATACCATTTTAATAATTAATTAGCATTTAATTAATAGACAATAACAGTTGAGAAAGGTTGGTGTATCCTTCTGTGTTGAGCAGGAGCTGCCTGAGAGCTGAAGCAGGGAGGGACACAAGGGTTTGTCTGCATCCAGACTTGGAGGATGTTGGACCTTCATCCAACACTCCTGGTCTGCACTGTGCTGAGCACCCACCTCAGTCCAGAAATTTTGTTTTTATTCCCTTGGGATCACGCCCTGGACCTGAGACTGCCAGGTGGATGCAGCTCACACACAGACAACTCTGGAGATGCTGGAATTCCTCCCCAAGCCTTGACAAAGTTTCTGGGGCTTGAAGAGCTAAAACCACAACAGTCAAAAAATAAACAAACAATTTCCCCAAAGAATTAGAGGGATTTGTTTTGACACTGGCAGAAAAAATAAGAGGGACGCATTTTCCCCCTTTAGTTTACTTTTAATTTCAAATTATTCCTCTCTCTTAGCAGAACCTGTACACAAACACTCGTTGCTAAGAGGGAACATTGCACCTGGGAGTTGAGCAAAGCTCTGCATTTGATCTCAACCTTTCTTTGTTTTTTCTATCACTGGTTTGCTGAAAATCACAAAGAATCTTCCTCAGGCTCAACCTAAGGCAAACCCCAACCCCACCCCCAAGCCTCTGGCAAAGCAGCTCCTCACACAATTCCTGTTCCCTCTTCCCTTTGATGATCCCCTCAGCCCTTTGCCTCTGGAGCCCGGGGTTCCTCACCTCTGCCCAAAATGAGGAGCATCACCCCTGTCCTCCCTCCCTGGCAGGATGTGAGGGAGTCTCCTTGTGGATCAAGCCACAGTTCCAGGGGTGATCCAGCAGGAGCTGCTGCAGCTCTCTGATGTCACAGAGTCACAGAATCACAGAGTCACAGAGTCACAGAATCACCAGGTTGGAAGAGACCTCCAAGATCATCGAGTCCAACCCAGCCCCAACACCTCAACTAAACCATGACTGCCACATCCAGGCTTTCCTTAAACACATCCAGGGATGGTGACTCCACCACATCCCCAGGCAGGCCACTCCAGCACTGTATCACTCTTTCTGTGAAAAACTTCTTCCTAACATCCAACCTATATTTCCCTTGGCACAGCTTGGGATCCAACATCCAATGCCAACCAAAAGTCACTCCCTCCCTGGCTCCCCAGTAGTCCCCCCGTGTTAGTTGGGCACAGGAACCACATCCTTAAGAGACACGAGGGTGATGTGGGCATCCATTCCCTCCTGATGGGTGAAATCCCCTCTGCTTTGCTCTCCCAGGAATGTGTGACCCTCTCAGGATGGTTCACTGTGAGTCCTGGGGCTTCACCCTTGTGAAGGAAGAAGGGGACCAGCACCTCCAAGCCATGGGAATGCAGCAGCTTCCAAAGGGCTGAGCATTTTTATAAGCAACACCAGGGAGGGCAAGGGGCTGTGTGTGCAAAATGCAGCCCTGTGAGCAAGGGGAAGGCCCCTTCTTTCCAAGGAAAAGCTGCCAAATCTTGGTATCATCACACACCAGCCCCAAAAGCCCCAGGGGTATCAGCTCTTTCCCTGGGGCTGATGAGTCCAACCTTCCAGGGGTGAAGGTTTATTCCACTCAAGCAGGGTCTCACCACCTCCCAGGGAGGATAAAGAACCTTGGAACTGGGTAGAGATTGAGGAATCCTCAAGTGGTTTGGGTTGGAAGGGACCTTAAAGTTCATCTTGTTCCACACCCCTGCCATGGCAGGGACACCTCCCCCTGTCCCAGGCTGCTCCCAGCCCTGTCCAGCCTGGCCTTGGGCACTGCCAGGGATCCAGGGACAGCCACAGCTGCTCTGGGCACCCTGTGCCAGGGCCTGCCCACCCTGCCAGGGAACAATTCCTGCCCAGTCTCCCATCCAGCCCTGCCCTCTGGCACTGGGAGCCATTCCCTGTGTCCTGTCCCTCCATCCCTTGTCCCCAGTCCCTCTCCAGCTCTCCTGGAGCCTCTTCAGGCCCTGGCAGGGGCTCTGAGCTCTCCCTGGAGCCTTCTCCTCTCCAGGTGAGCACCCCCAGCTCTCCCAGCCTGGCTCCAGAGGGGCTCCAGCCCTCAGTGAGGTCCCCTCCAAGACTTTGCACCCCCTTTTCCCCATCAGACCCCATCCACGGCTCTCACACGGATTTGGCCAGCCAAGGGTTACCTTGTTACTTCCTTCCTGATTTATGTAAACTCCTGCACCGCGTCCTAATAAGAAATCAGTTCCTGTCATCATCTTTATTTCTTATTCCAAGCTGCAACACTAAAACACTTCACGGTGATTACAAATAGCAAAGTTATTTTTTGCCAAGTCCTCGCATCAGAACTTAATAGCACGGTGTAATGCCACCCCGTGCTGATGTGTGGCATATTTAATATCCATCTTTCTTGGAAATAACAGTGCTCTGAAATTAGAAGGGACTTAAGCAGAGAAATAATTAATGTGGATAACCATCATAAATGCCACAAATGGAACAAATACAGATAGCAGCGAACCGTGATTGTTAATACTCTAACCTGGTGTGACAGAACTTTAAAAAATGAGACCCTTTTCGCCAGAGACTGGTGGAAAATTGGAAAAAAAGGGGGTTTTTCTAATTGCCTCATCCCTCCTTGTTAGCAGCCACCCAGCCTGCGAGGCACACGTGGTACTTGCACTCCCAGCCTGCTGCACCCCATTAGCAACAGGCTCTCATTAGGACCAGGCTTATCAGTGCTAATTATTTGGGTTGCTATTAGAGGGAGCAGCAGAGGTGCAGCACACTCTGCTTCACATCTCAACTTCAGCACAGAAATGGCCAATCCAGCCAGGATTGGACTGGACCCATCCCATATATCCCTTGTTTTGTAGGGAGAAAAGCCTCGTGGTGAGCCCTCGGTGCCTCTTTTGGGTGAGCATCCTTTCTCTGGCTGGTTGGTGGGTGCTCTTTGGCCCAGGCATCCTCTGGCTCTGGGCAAGTGGTGCTTCCTGCCTTAAATCAGAGAATGCCAGAATGGTTTGAATTGGAAGGACCTTGAAGATTCTCTCTTCCCAAGCCCATGCCATGGGATCACCCACTAGATCAGGTTGTTTCCCTACCCAAACCAGCCTTGAACACTTCCCAGGGTGGATTAAAGATGCATTAGAAGAGGAGATTATAACAGAAATGAGAGGGAACAGCCCCTCTGTCCATAGGAGCTGCACCTGGCACTCTGCAGGGACCTGAGGGGACACAGAGCTCGTCTGGCACAAACAGGAGGGTCAGGACTGCAGGACATCTCATCTCAGCCCTGCTGAGTGGCAGCATTTTCACTCCTTCCCCTGAGACCTCCCTTCTCTCTTTCAATTATCTCTTCAAATCCAGTCCCAGGGAGTGGAGGATTGTTCCTCAGTGACTCCAGGCTGTGCAGAAATGACTCAGACTCTGCTCTGGGGACAGAAGGGCAGCAGCTCACTGCCCCCTCACCCCCTGCACCACGGAGCAGGAGGGAGCCTGTGGGGTGAGAGGTCACAGGGACATAGTGGACCTGTGAGTTCACAGAGAGTTTGAGGCTGAAGAGGTGAAGCCTGAGGTGTTCTCAGCACTGGACAAGGCTCAGGTCCCCAGGCCCCAGAACAGCACCCTGAACACCAGCAGCACCAGCAAAACCAAAACCACAGAATCACAGGACATTCTGGGCTGGAAGGGACCCACAAGGGTCATCGAGTCCAACTCCTGACCCTGCACAGGACACCCCAAGAATCCCACCCTGTGTATAGAGCAATACTCAAGATGAAAGTGATGGACCCTGAATTAAAAAAAAACCCCTTGCAAAGTCCTCTGCACTCCAAACTACTCAGAGCACAGCAGATTTCCTGCCCTGGGGACATCTCCCAACCTCATACTCAGGCATGCCCTAGACCAGGACTTGCACTGCTCTCTGGATCACAGCCATGACCTTGTTTCCATCAAGGCCTCAGCAGCCTGGAGCCTGCTCCACATTGCCAGATCCTGCTCAACACTGGGAATTTCAAGAACTCAAACATCTGCTTGATGTGATGTTCTAAATTCCCTTAAAACTCCTTTTTTTTGCTCTGAGATTTGCACCCGTAGCCTCCCATGATGATCAGAGGGTTTCAGAGGGCTCTGAGTCAGCTGCAGCTGAATTTTGGTGCCTTTTGCAGCGCTGGGGTTTGGCAGCATTTCACACTTCTCCCAAAGCAGGGGAAGGTGTTTGTACACCCAGCCCATCCTGCTAAAGGAGCCTGGCCTGCTCGCCCAGCCCTTGGAAAATGAATCAGGAAGCAGAAAAGCCAGAGCCAGATCTGAAGCAGACAGTGATTCCCCTGTCTCCCCTGACGGAGGGGATGTGGAAGGAGCTGGCTGGCAGATGGGTCCCCTTGGGGGACATCGGTTTGTCACTCCCTATAAGGCGTCGCAGAGCAGCCGCCACACACGATCCCTCCCTCTGCCCAGAGACAGGGCAGGAATAACCCTGGCACATCCCAGCACCCTGCTCCCTGCGGGGAGGGAGGCAGGGCTGTCCCCAAGGCTGCTGTGGCCCCAGGAGTGTCCCTTCCCTCCTCACCTCCCGAGAGTTCCCCGTGGAACTCCGCGCACACGCGGAGCCGGCCAAGGGTTATTTACGGTGCCAGCGCGAAGTCACTGAGGCAGAGGCGAGCGCAGAGCGTGACATCCTGTGATGTATGGGTTAGGACAGCTTGGTGCTGAGAATGCCATGAAGTATTAATCTCAAGGAGATGCTACTGAACTCAAGAGAGACTTAACATCAGCACGGAGAGATCAAAGATATGATATCTCTGGCAGAGCGCGCTATCAGAAGTGATCATAGGAAAAACAAAGGGGTCATTTTAGTGCCTCCTGCATTAGCAGAGCGACTCGTAGCCTCCAGGCAGAGGTGAACAGCAATTTTTTCCCGATCCAAACCAACGTGCACGTGGGATTTTCTGACATTTCTGTACATCTCATTGTGGGCTGCCAATAAATGGAGGCATAAGAACGTCAAGTTGCTTTTCCCTTGGAACTCGTGAGCTGCCCTCGGTATTTTTTGCTTTTGGAGCTTTCCAGACAGCCCACAGTCTGAACTCTTAAGACCTCTAAATGCAAAACTTCAGCAGTAAATGAATGCTTAAGCATCTAGGTCACAACAACATCTGCATGCTGGGAAAATCCTGACGGGAGACTCAGCCACTCTCTGTGCAAGGGAAAAATGAGAAATCCTGTCCTGGCTAAACCCATGATGACTTTGGGAAAGGGCTTTGTGTGGTGTTGGATTTCACCAGGCACCAAAAAGCCCTGAATGTGTTTTGAGCTGCTCTTTCCCAAAACCAAGTTATGCTTTCATGTCATGAAGGCCAAAGAGTTTAGCAAATAAAGTGTTTGGTCCATCAGTGCTTGTCCTTGGGATGTGGGACCAACCTCCCATGAGCTTGGGATGCAAATAGCCCAGGAGTGACTGGAATATTTTGAAGACAGTCGTGCCTGGAAATTGTTAGTGGTGTCCATCTGGTGCTGGAGAGGGAGGGCTCCCATTGCTGGCTGCACTCGAGTGCCCTGGGAAGGAGCAGCACACAGATTTTCATGGGTAAAGCTGTCCTGAGGCTCATCCCAGCTGCCAGCACTGTTTCCTGCCTGTTTAGAGAGCAGCAGGATTCCCTTTGCAGCATGAAGACCCAGGGAATGGGCATTGTCCCTTTCAGACTCGTCCCCTCATGCCGTGCCTCAGTTTCCCCAAGTGTATAAATCATGGAATCAGAGAATTACAGATTATCCTGAGCTAGGAGGATCATTGAGCCCCACTCCTGGCCCTGCACAGACACCCCAAAAATTCCCCCAGGGCATCCCTGAGAGCATTGTCCAAATGCTCCTGGAGCTCTGGCAGCCTCAGGGCTGTGCCCATTCCCTGGGCTGGCAGTGCCCAGCACCCTCTGGGGGAAGAACCTTTCCTGATATCCAATTTAAACCTCCCTGGCACAGCTCCATACTGACAGAGGCACTGAATGCTCTCCTTTGAGCAGCAGCCTGGGAGCTGCAGCACAGAAGGATGTGAAGCATTTTCTAGTGCTCCAAGAAAACAGGGAAGTCTGGAGACCTCAGCTAATGGAAAATTGAACCCTGTGGGAAGTTCAACCTTCATGCAGTCCCCCAAGAACCTCCTAAGCTTAAAACATCCAAAAGGCTCATGAAAATACAGAGTCAAGTGAAAAAATAAGCCACCTGAAATTTTCCATTTCAGGCCCTCAAGACATCCCCTTCCCGAGCCCCACTCATGCCCAGGGCACAGGATAGAGGCACGTGCAGCTCTGCAGCCTCCAAATCCCCTTATTCCATCTGCAGCTGCCTGCACTTTCAGGGGGTCACTTCCCAATGCCTTTTAATTACTTCCATTAGGTAACACTGTGCCCTGAAGGCTCGTTGGGAAATCCTCTGTAAATCACGGTATTATCAGGACTAAGGAGAATTCTGGCTCCCCAAGGACAGAGCTATTGAAGTCCTTGTGCAGGAGAGGGCAAAAGGCACGGGGAATAATTAAGAGATTTGCTCTATAGCCCAAAGGTGCTCGGTGCTGGAGTCCAGACAAATCTGACACTGATTTCTGGCCCTTAATTCAAATGTGCTGGGGAGGGAAGGGGCTGCTCAGCCTGTCTTGCACGGCTTCGGGCCTGACCTGAGTTTTCCAATTATGTTCTCTGCTATATTCAGGCCTCAGGTATGGTAATTCCACATGCTCCAGGCTGGGATGGAGGAGGAGGCAACACCAGGAGCAATTGCTGGCTGCAAGCAAACTGAAAGTCATGAAACAGCAACATTCTGGAGGATCCCGACCAGGAACACACAGGAACCTGGCCAGGAATGTTTAAAACTAATTAGGACAAAGCCTGGGGAGCAGACAGCAGGATACAAGGTGGGACTGGATGTAGGGAACAAACCCACAGAAGCCCTGTCATGTTAATTTTTAGGGGTGCAGTTGCCCCGTGGGGCTGAAGGAAAACCCACATGTGTCTGGCAAGGGAAGAGGCTCCATTCCTGCTCACTTGGGGATTTCTCACTCCCTGGAAAGAAACCTGCTCCTCTGGCAAGATCCAGGCTCTCATCAGCTCTCTTATGCCAACAGCCAGGCAGGAGTCTGGTGGCCTCCTGTATTGTCACATAACATAAAGTCTGAATCACTGCTCTTCTGCTTCCATCACTGTTAATATTCTTAAAAGGTTCCTGGAAACACATTTACACACGGCTACATGAGCTGTTTCTGCGTCGTCTTGAAATTTAAATGTGAGTTTTAGCCAGGCTTTTGATGTGCTGTTTACTTTAATTATTGTTTTCCCCCTGTCTGTGTCTTGCCACGATGTCATTTAATATTTTATTCGTTTCCCGAAGTCCCCTTTCAGTCCCGGGTGTGCGCGGCTCCGCGTCCTCCCCCGCCTCCTCCCCACCCCACAACTTGCACTTCTAACTTTTCAGGGGCCGGCTGTAAACAAGATGTGGCATGTCACTGAGATTATCCTCCCGTGGTGGCTGCAGAGGGATAAATAAACCAGGAAACAGATGCTTCCCAAGCTGGCACGGGAGCCGACACCGGCTCCGCGCAGATGCGCGGCTCCTCGCGCTGGCACCGGCAGGTACCCGGCAGCCAAAGGGAGGGGAGGGTGCTAAAAAAAAGCATCTGCACTCCATGCATCTTTCAAGGATACACTGGAAAATCCTGGAAATCCGCTCCTTTCCTCGTGCCTGGCACAGCTCTGTGTTTCCAGATTGCTTCAGCCACACAGGAATGCAGGGAGTTCAGATTGCAGGTGCCAGAAGATGGCACTCCAGAATGCACAGCTCTGTGCCTGGCTTTGCCAGCCCAATAAAGCCGAGGATGTCTCCCTGTGGCTGCTTTTATACCAGCTCATTATATTAGGAAAACTTTGGTGTGAGTTCTGCATGCTGTGAACAGGAGGGCTGTTAATTTGATATTCCTTCTCTGTAATGTCCAATCCAGGACACGTCTCCACGGCCACGGTGAGGGATGGGGGATGTGAGAAACTCGGCTCATCTCATCTGTGAGCTCCCAAATGTGATCCAGGCCAGGACCAGGAGCCAGGGAGGGCAATTTAGAGCAGAGAGGAGTCCCCACAACCACCTGCACTCCTCTGCTTGGGCACCATGAACAGCCTCCCCTCTTGGCCAAAGCAGACCCAGAATATTTGGGCTAAGCCTAAGAGCTCTAATGTCTCCTGATATCAAGAGCTGGTGACCCTAATATGGGTTTTCTTGCAGGGGCTGGGAGAGGA
Organism: Cisticola juncidis; assembly: GCA_013400215.1. Classification (NCBI taxonomy): domain Eukaryota; kingdom Metazoa; phylum Chordata; class Aves; order Passeriformes; family Cisticolidae; genus Cisticola; species Cisticola juncidis. Next base: position 139,639 of record VXBR01005445.1, on the reverse strand, counting down.
GTGATGGAGAGGGATGTGGAGAGCCATGGAGGGGCACAAACACCTCCTCACTGTTCAATATCCCCTTGGAAGGGAGGAACAAAATCTCTCTCTGCCATTCCCCACCCTCTGCCTTCAGGAGTGAGAACCAGATCAGCTGAGGGAACCCAAACCTTGGTGCAAGGCGGGACCTGCTCAGAGCTACGAAATCACACAACATTTACAGGCACTGCAAACGTGCTGGGGAAGAGCGAGGCACAGGAGGCAGCCAAAGCAACGCAGGAAAGAGCTAAAAAAAGACAGACGAGGAAAGGAGGCTCTGAGCATCCTGTTGTGGGCCTGCTGGGGCAGTGCTGTGTTCACACCTAATCCAGTTCCAGCCACGGCTGGGTGAGCAATCAATAACACTGCGATGGCACGGGCGGCTAAAAAGTCTTGAGGGACAGAAATCCGATGCTGAACTCCAGGTAACGCGCTGGAGGGGGCGGCGAAGCTCTGCCCAGGCAGCTGTCATGGCATGACAGCCTGAGGAGAAACTGAAATTACTCACTGCCAGACATCCTGGCTGGATGCTGCTCCCTCCTCCTCCTCCAGTGCTGCGGGGAGCAGACTCCAGCTCAAGCTGTCGCCGCTGTGCTGGGCTGCCGCGCCAGACGGGCTCTCCCAGGTTTTGGAAGCACCAAGGCTTTCTCCAGGCCCCTGTAAATGTGTCCTTGGAGCTGTGCCGAGGAACCTGGGATGCTCCAAGTGTTTTCCACAAGTGCTGGATAAAGAGGATGCAAACTCCATCCTCCCTTATGCTGGTATGTGATGGGAAGAGCACCCAGCACGAGCCATGGAGTGAAGGAGATCAGTCCTGGGAAGGTCTGTCCAGCCCTGTGGTTATGGCTGAACAGAGAGGATGGAGGGAGCAGAAGCACGAGGAGCAGGGGTGATGTCTGACCAGCCCACCATCAGCAGCAGGAGGGCAAAGCATCATCTCCAGATGCAACAGGAAAATAATGACCTTGACCTCACTGCTCTCATCCTGACCTCTGGAACCTCCAGTGTTTTCCAGATCAGAAAACCCAGATGAGGAAATCCAGATCAGCATTTTGGGTTTTTCCTGTCTCAGAAACTCCATTTCATCTTTCTTTACACCCTTTACCTTGTCCTGGTGTGTCCCACACCTGTGTGACCTGCTCTGCCCAGGCAAGGGGACACTGGGCTCCTGCTGTCCCTTCATCACATGTGCCCATGGTCCTGCTCAGAAATTCTTGGAGCATCAAGCTAATTAATTTATCACTCAATGAAATTGCACTGAGCATTAATGAAGCCATTTAGTATTCACGCAGAAACTTCTCTCTCCATTTCCACAAGTGCTCCATTGTAGATCAGCATTTGTTGGGCAGTAATTAATGGTACTTAATCCTTAAATCCTTAAATTGTTTCTAATTTGGTAAGCAGCAGAGTTGCAGCAATCCCTGTCTTTGCTGCATTTCTGTGGAGCTGTTTGTGACCCTCCCCTGGGTTACCCAGAGGTTCACCAGGGGCTGTGCCAGGGCTCTCTGACTTTCCCTCATTTCTGTCGGTGACTTTCTCAAGAATGACTTCATCTCTTTTACACCTGTGTGTCCATTTGTGTACCTAAGGAAAATTCTTATTTTCCCTCAGGAGGGTGAGTCAATAGCACAAAGAGCTCCTGAAGCAAAGGGATCAATGTGTGGGAGAGTGGAGATTTCCACCTTCTGCTCTCCCCTGTGTGTCCAGGAGCTGGGGGACACTGAGGCACGAAGTGAGAGAACAGGAGCCTTCCACCCCTTGCTTTGCTCTTTGGAACTGCTGTTCATTCACCAAGAGATGAAGCAGCACTTACTGCTCCTCACACATTTTATGGAGGTTCTGAGCATGTCCCCATGCAGCCACAGGGATAAATGAGTCCTCCTAGAGTGAGCAAACCTTCCCTGGTATGGAAACAGAGGCAAACAGACGGGTCCTTTTCTTCCCCCGTGGTTTTCTTTTGAAGACAACCAGAGTTTCATGTTGGAACAGCAGAACCAAAGGTGATACAAGGTGCTGGAGAATTGTATTCTGAGAATTAAAGGGAATATTGGGTCACTCCATGCAGCTCCAGGGGCTGGCTGAGAGCATGGAAACCACCACAGATGTTTGGATGACCTATTCCTAATGAAGCTGCTGCTGAAGGTGAGTCCATAACACTCCACGTTCCCTGTTTCATACCCCAGTAGAAGTGGGGAATTTACTCCTCTTTCAGCTTTTTTGCTGAAACCAGGCTGGTTTCAAGCTGGTTTCTCCTTACTTCATTGTTCAGTCTTATCCACAGTATCCACTCAAAGAAGACCACCCCTTATTTTGTACACAAAGCAACCCCCCACCCTCTCAGCTTTTCCTCACTGACAGCTTTCCAAAAAATCTTTCTTTTCTGGACACACTTTGCATTTATCCTGCAGTGCAATGCCCCAGCCTCCCACCTCTCCAAATGTTTGGATACACTCTGTGTTTGCTTCCTCCAACAGTGACCAAATATTTGAGGTTTCTGGTTTGTTTGGTTTTCTTGTTCTCCAGTGAAAGTAAGCAGGGAAAGAAAAACAAAAGGGGAGGGGAAACACCCATAAATTTCCCAGTGGTTACTCATCAAGCTGAGCCAGAGAAAAATAAATTCCCTTTCTCACCCCTTTTCTGGCCACCTCATGCCCCCATTCCTGCCCCACCACTGGGAGGGCTGTATCAGGACAGATTATTGCCCGATGAGGAGACAAACTCCAAAGCTGAGGGTGTGTGGGGTCGTTCCATGTGCCAAATCCACTGCCCTTTCTAAGTCCCTGCTGTGGGAATGTGCTGAGAATTGCAGACTCATTCCTTGCACAGATTCTTTTGGCAGAGGTAACCTCCAGCCACCTCCAGAAAGGGATTGAAAAAGTCTCTAGTTTGCAGTTGCTGAAGGGGTTGGATGAGAAGAAGCACTTACAACATTTTTTGACACCACACTTTGATCAATTGGACGGATTTAATATTACAGAAATATTTCATTTTTCAATGCGGATGGGAGAGAGAGGAAAAAAAAAATCTAATCATCCATCCAGCAGGCCTCTATATTTGTCATAATTCACTGGAAAGAAAAGTAAAAAATACAGTCCCCCAAACCTCTGATTTAAAATCCAACTTAACTCGAGGTAATTTCCATCATTAGTTCAAACTGTGCAATCTTCACTCTCTCCTTATTTTTCAAGCCATTGTTCTGTTTTTTTCCAAAGTATTATTTAACCAAAGCAGCATCTAATTGTGTTTTCCCTCTGCATTCATTTTTAAGGAGGTAATGAATGGTATGGGGGAAGCAGCATGATGGATTCATGCCAGGAAAGGTGGATGGGGCAGAATCCCACACACGGAATCAAATCTGTTTTCACAAATACCAAAAGAAGGAAAGATTCCACCTGGAGAACATCAGGGAGAGGTTTCCACCTGCCACCCCTGCAAGGTGACACTGAGGAGGCACCTTCCCAATAACACAATTAAGGAATTAATGGGAGACTCCTCAATTCTTTGGGAGGTGAACCAGGTCAGGGACACTTGAACAAAGTCGTCGCTAATGAACTTGGCACATTCATCAGGCAGGAGGTGTCCCCGAGCCTGGCTGAGCCTTACAGCGTTTATAGCACAAGTCACCTTCTCCTTTGAAGGACAATCTGTCCCAAAGCCATCCTTCAGTATCCAAACTCCTGCCCCAGGAATATTCCTTAAGGATGATGGACCTGCCAACGCCTTGGGATGGGAAGGAGCAACAGTGCCAGTCCTGCCTAGACCAGAGGTCTGTGATCTCCTCCAAATGAAACCTCTTCCAAAGTCATCACTTTTCCCTTGATCTCTTTCTTCCCATCTCCTTCTGCCTCCTATTTCCTTGGATGTGTAAATCAGATGATGCTGGGGGAAGAGCAGCTTTATCACACCTTGAGTCAGGGCAAGGTCTGGAGGAGAGGAACAACCATGGACTGTCCAAGACACTCAGCAAAGGGCTTCTGTTTATCTGCTTTCCGGGCCCTCTTGAAATAAATTCCCCAAAAACCCATGAAATAAACCCAGCCAAAGTGTGCTGGAGAAATGAGGTCAACAGGAGAAACACCCAATTAGCGGTGTTTTGTGGCTGGATGTGGTGTGCCAGCTGGGATTCAGGGAGTTGCTGCGCCTCAGGAAAAAAGAAGAGAAGCTTAAAATAATAACATCTAGTGCTCAGAGAGCATTTTGCATCTTCCCAGTGTGACATGAACTTTAATTAGTTTGTGAGTCGAGACGCTGCTGGGCGAGCGGGAGGTATCAGTGCAACCTGACCAATGCCAGGAGCTCGTGAGGAGCTCTGGGGCTGTGTCCAGCTTGGGGAGAGGGACAACCCCAGAGCTTCCAGGTGGCACAGGGAGGAGGAAAAACCCTGGCAGAGGGATGGAGCTGTCTGAGCTTTGAAAATGACACTGGTGAATTCAGCTCCGTGGCTGAATTCCAAGGCAACGCTGCTTGCATGGAGGTGAGGTCATGGTTAAAAAAAATAACCCCCAAATGCCCTGGGCTAGAGCAGCAGCACCTGAAATGAGAACTGCAGGGTGAGGATGGAAAGTCTCCCACCTCCATCCTGCAGAGGCTTGGGATGCTGCTGCAGGCACACAATGGGAAATGTGGGAGCTCAGTCAAGGCAGTTTGGGCTGGACTTCAGTCTTCCCTCAGAAGATGTGTGGTGTGAAGGAGATTTCTGATATCAGAGACAGGGGGCAAAGGGAGAATTGCTCATTTTCCCATTGGAAATATTTCCCTCACGGAGCTGGTTCATGCCAGGAAATGCTGTTGCTGGTTCCTGGCTGAAATGGTAGCCAAGAGAAATCAGATGGCTGGGAGGTTAATGAGGTCTCTCCTCATTAGCAACCCAATAATGTGGGCAAAGACTTGTTTATTCTCTCCCTCTGTGCCACCACTGGATTTGCCCTGCTCCCTGCTCGTGGTGGGTGCTCAGGAGGGCTCACACTGATCCAGGATCATTTGAGATCTCCTGGAGCCCACCAAGCCCAGACTGTGCTTTTAGAACTGATGGCCTGGGGTCAACACCACGCTGATTTTGGCCAGAGGTGCAGCTCTCTGGAGCTCACTTCAGTGCCAATTAGCAAACAAGTGAACAAACCCCTCTGTGCTGGCCAAGCCACCAGCAGGGTGGGACTGGGAGCAGGGAATGAGCAGCTCCCACAGAACAGGCATGAAGGGCTGGCATGGAGGCCAAGGGCCAGACTGATCCAATGCAACCCCAAATTCAACCCTGCAGCCAGAGAGATGGTGATGGTCTCTATTCAGGTTAAGTGATAAGTGAATGAAAATTTATTTATCCCTTTCTGCTCCTACCCCCAACATTCCCTGAAATAGCAGGCAGCAGGCTGGGAGAGCTGTCTGGCCAGTGAGCACCCACACAGTGGCTGAGATGATAAAGAATTATAAAGCTCCTGAAAACATCCTTCAGTGATTAGAAAATCAGCCTGGTTTTGACCAGGCATCCCATAGGCTGAAAGTGGAATTGCCATTCAATGAAGAGTCAGCACCTGGTTTTACCCTGAAATTCTGAAACAATGGCACAAAAATGAAACAAAGAATGGGTCACTTGGTGAAGGGGCTGCAGATCAGTGGGACACTGAAGGCAAGAGAAGAGAGAAGAGGGAAAGGCACAAGTGCTGTTCAGCTGTCACAGCTCCCGGCTCCTCTGCTCTGCTCAGCTTTTGCCCTCGTCTGCGAATTTGCTTACTCCCCCAGTAACAACCTGGTTTTCCTTTACTGGAGACAGCTTTAGCCTGGGGAAGCTATGGAAAGCAATAAAAAAAAATAAACTGTTTCTGGGTCACCACCAGTTCCAGTCCCTGGGGGTTATTTAAACAATGATTTCTCCTTCGCCTCTGTCAGGGCTCAGACTCGGCCCCCAAGGTTGTTCCATCAATAATTCCTGAAGCACCTTGAGGGCAGCAGCCTCACCCCCAACAGGTTTGGAAGCCAGAGCCTCCTAGGTCAGGTTTTATCTGCACTGATGTGTTTAACACAAAGGGATGATGCTCCTGAGGTCAGGGAGAGCTGTCACAGTCTGGGCAGGGCTGTGTGTGAGACACTGACCCCAACAGCCACCCACGGCCAGCCCAGCCACCTCTGAGGGCTGGGTGTCCCCAGGAGCCTCCCCTTGGCTTTGTGTCACCCAGAGATGCTCAGGACAAACACTCTGTGTTCCTGAAGGCTTTTCCCTCAGCAGCCATTAACCTCCATGGCACACAGCTCACTCTGGAGCAAAGCACACACCCCAGTGACACCCCAGTAACCTCAGTGACACCCCAGTGACACCCCAAATTCACCCCAGGCCAGAGGGACTGTCTGTCACAACTGGGATGAGAAGAAAGGCACAGAGGGCTGCTCAGGCCATGGGATCTGGCAGCAATATCCCCACCAGAACTGCCATTCCCCAGGGACACCAGGCACCTCCAGGAGCAGAGGCACTTCCCTGGGAGACCCAGCCCCTAGCAGAGGTTTTCTGTAGGGATTTACAGACAACAGAGACCCCTCCTTGCTGTGAGTGCAGCCAGCACCTCTACATGGCCTTGGGAAACCCATCCTGCAGCTTGTGACTGAATTTCCCCTTTAGAGACCCCCCAAACAGAACCCCCTGAAGAGAATATTCCCATGGAGCCAGGCTGGGAGAGCTGGGGGGGCTCCCCTGGAGAGAAGGCTCTAGGGAGAGCTCAGAGCCCCTGCCAGGGCCTAAAGGGGCTCCAGGAGAGCTGGAGAGGGACTGGGGACAAGGGGTGGAGGGACAGGACACAGGGAATGGCTCCCACTGCCAGAGGGCAGGATAGATGGGATCCTGGGCAGGAATTGTTCCCTGGGAGGGTGGGCAGGCCCTGGCACAGGGTGCCCAGAGCAGCTGTGGCTGCCCCTGGATCCCTGGCAGTGCCCCACGCCAGGCTGGGCAGGGCTGGGAGCAGCCTGGGACAGGGGAAGGTGTCCCTGCCATGGCAGGGGTGTGGAACAGGATGAACTCTAAGGTCCCTTCCACCCAACCCATTCCATGATTGGAGCTTCCCTGGTTACCCTGATTGTGTCCAGAGATCCACTTCAGCTCTAGCAGGATTTCCACACCAAAACCATGGCAGCATCCCATAAAGCCAAAGCTTCAAGGAGCTTCAAGGTTAAGAATTCCTGGCTGTCAGGGAAGCACCAAGGAGGAAAACATTGACTAATAATAGTGCTAGTATATAGTATATAGTATATAGTATANGGAGAAGGAGAAGGAGAAGGAGAAGGAGAAGGAGAAGGAGAAGGAGAAGGAGAAGGAGAAGGAGAAGGAGAAGGAGAAGGAGAAGGAGAAGGAGAAGGAGAAGGAGAAGGAGAAGGAGAAGGAGAAGGAGAAGGAGAAGGAGAAGGAGAAGGAGAAGGAGAAGGAGAAGGAGAAGGAGAAGGAGAAGGAGAAGGAGAAGGAGAAGGAGAAGGAGAAGGAGAAGGAGAAGGAGAAGGAGAAGGAGAAGGAGAAGGAGAAGGAGAAGGAGAAGGAGAAGGAGAAGGAGAAGGAGAAGGAGAAGGAGAAGGAGAAGGAGAAGGAGAAGGAGAAGGAGAAGGAGAAGGAGAAGGAGAAGGAGAAGGAGAAGGAGAAGGAGAAGGAGAAGGAGAAGGAGAAGGAGAAGGAGAAGGAGAAGGAGAAGGAGAAGGAGAAGGAGAAGGAGAAGGAGAAGGAGAAGGAGAAGGAGAAGGAGAAGGAGAAGGAGGAGGAGTTTAGAAAGGAAAAATAATGAAAATCCCAACACTTGAAGCCTTCAGAGTGCAGTCAGACGTTCCAGTGCTCCCAGCCATGGGGATGAGCTGGGCAAAGGGATAAGGGAGGCTCCTCTCTCACTCCAAGCCCTGGCCCTGTGGCTGCAGCTTTTTCCTCTCCACACACACCCAGCCATCCATGAGCTCTCCAGGGCACAGACTGGCTCCCATCATGCCTGAAACTGGTTAGGGAACGGTCACGGCTCAAAAGACAAAGGCTTGGAGCATCAGTCTGCCTGTCAGGCTCCTGGCTGGGGACAGCACCACGGGGATATCGAAACCAGAGCTCCCCAGAGGGCTCTGGGGCTGCTCTGGAACAAATCCTTGCAGGACTTGATAAATAATGAGAAAAAACCCCACGTGGATGCACTTCTAAAAGAAAAATAATGTTTTGACCAACCTTCCTTTGCTGATGGCAGATTGCTCGATGAAATGGGTTTGGACCAGCCCAAAAGACATGTCTGATAAGAAATATCACTCTGGGAGCCTTGTCCCAGGAGAGTGTAAGCAAATAAATCCCCAGGAGCCAGGGAGACAACAAGGCTATCTGTGACCCAGACCCCAGCCTTCCCCACCACCAGGGATGCTGCATTTGTCATTTCTCTCCTGTGCATTCTGTAGGAGCCTCAGCTCCATTCTCTTTAGATGATATTTATATTTTTCTAATCTACTGGCTGTGATGGATGGGAAAGAGATTTCTCCCTGCAAAGCCATTTACAATGGAAAAAAGCCACAAGCACAATATAGAACTCGTGTGAGTGTGTGTGTGGTGCTTTAGACAAATAAACATTGGTCCTTTTTCTAAAACATCTCAACATCTTGTACAGGAAATATTAGATCTCAGTTGACTGGAAAATGAAACCAGCTTTATGTTCTCTTCCAAAGCCTCTTGTGATATTAGCAATATTTTTTTCCCCTGTCGAGAATAATGGCTTTTCTACAGGCCAGCAGATAGGAAAGTGCTTACAGAGATTTCCAGATGCAAAGACTTCCCTGAATTACCTTGTCTTAATGTACTCCAGAGTTTGGAGCAAGTTCCTTGATGACTCTGGATAATCAGAGCCTGTGGAGAAAAGCCATGTTAAATCAATCCCTCACTGCAAAAGCTGGATCAGATGATGATAAAGGAATCCCGTGGGAGTCCACACAGGTCTTGGGAAGCTGCTTTAGGGCTGGTACAACATCAGTAATCCCATTCCAGGCGGGGCACGCTGAAGGCAAAACGATCCAGGTTTGAGGTTTGGGTTGTTTTTAGGAAGTTCCTCCCTGCTGATGAAGGATGAAAGGAAATGGACTCCCTCAAGTGCAACACAACCCTCTCAATTCTGCCTGTGCTGAATCTGCCTGTGGTGAATTGGGAAGAGGAGAAATTTCCCCAACTTGCCCCCAATAAAAGAAAATCGCTTCTTGCCAAAAAAGGGAGAATCAGAAAATGGCCTGGATTGGAAGGGACCTCAAGTTCTTATTCCAACCCCTGCCATGGCAGGGACACCTCCCACTGTCCCAGGCTGCTCCCAGCCCTGTCCAGCCTGGCCTTGGGCACTGCCAGGGATCCAGGGGCAGCCACAGCTGCTCTGGGCACCCTGTGCCACGGCCTGCCCACCCTCCCAGGGAACAATTCCTGATTCCCAAGAGCCCACCCAGCCCTGCCTCTGGCAGTGGGAGCCATTCCCTGTGTCCTGTCCCTCCATTCCTTGTCCCAAATCCCTCTCCACCTCTCTTTTAGGATCCCTTCAGGTCATGGAATGCCACAATTAGGAGCCTTCTCTTCACCAGGCTGAACAATCCCAAATTTCCCAGCTTTTCCTCAAAGCAAAGCTGCTCCATCAGTGTGATCATTTCCCTGTCCTCTGCACTGGCTCCAGCAGCTCCAGGTCCTTCCTGTGCTGGGACCCCCGAGCTGGAGGGAGCTCTGCAGGGGGGTCTCACCTGAGTGGGGCAGAGGGGCAGAATCCCCTTCCTCAGTGTCCTGCCCACGCTGCTTTTGAATCCCAAGGAGTTCCCAAACCAATCCCAAACCAACAGAATAAGCCAGAAAAGCAGCTCAGACTTTTTTCCTGACATCCTTGCTGCCCGTGCCACAAAGCCTGGAAGATCAAAACCCCAATCCCAAACAAAGGGTTTCTATTTTTTCTTCTGTAAATTGAAAGCAGGCAAAGAGTTCCATAACCCCAAATCCTTCTCAAAGCAAACAAGATATTGTTTTTTTAAGCCTCATTTTGATGAAAATCTGATTTTCAGCCACAGTAAGGTTTCAGTGGAAATGTTGGAGTAACCCCACAGAGAAACCCCTGCACAAGGAGATGTTTCTGTTCCCTTTAGGACGGGAATTGCAAAACAAAGGGCATGAAAAAACCCTACGTTGTCACTACTTATCATTCCCACTTAACAATACAAGATATATGATAGGAGCAAAACAATTTGGTGGCAGAACATCATAAATGAAGTCTGTTTTCCCTGGAAACTGCATAACCATTTGAATTAATTTAATTTGAAATATCAAATTAAATTAAACTGTAGAATAATCCCCAAGGGGAAGCATATTTCATTTGCAATGTCTTCTGATAGAGTATTCTCTGCCAAAAGTTTTGCTATGCATCTGGCTTTGGATCTAAATTTATTACATTAGCTCTGGGAAGACTTTTAATAGAAAGTGAGATTAAAGGGGAAGGAAAAAAAAAAGGGAACTTCTGATGGGGAAAAAAAAAGACCCCGAAGTCGATAAAGAGCAAAAGAAGTGCTGAGCACGGAGGGATGTGGCTGCTGAGCTCACCTGGCTCTGCCTGTGCCAGTCCCAAGCTCCAATCAGGGAATGAGAGGTGTCATTAAGCAAGGGGAGTGCAGGATTTGTGTATCCATATGCACAAATGGGATGTCTTCAAATCCCCCTGACAGGCTCCGACATCTCCCGACTCTGCCAGCCAGAGTAATAGCAACCCACGGGGGGAAATCAGAGAGGTCAGGGATGATGAGTGGAGGAAGATTATGTGCTTTTAAATCAGCTCTGAAGGATGCAGACAGGAAGGGAAGCACTTTCCTGGTCAGGTGGAGCCAGGCTGGGATTTTTGTTTCCAAAAGAGAGTGAAGAGGAAAGGGGAAAAAAGCAAAAACTCGAATCTCACCAGAACAACACTGTCTTATTAGTAATAGCTACCTTGCTTTTTAAATAATCTCTGAGATAAATACAATCTAGGACACATCTCAGAGACTCTTTGGTTCAACAGGTTGGGAGGAGGGAGGTGGTGACCCCATCAGTTTTCAAAATATAGGTCACACACAAAAGCAGCACTTACAAAATGAACGCTCTTGCTTTTCACGGCGAGAAATTGAAGAAAATTGCAGCCAGCAGATGCCTGTAGGTTGATGCAGTGGGAATAATCTATTTCTTTCTTTCTTTTTCTATTTTTTTACAGTTTCCCCTGCGAGCAAATACAGAGCAGCAGATGTTGGCATGGAAGAAGGGATTTGCTCTAAACAAACAACCCACTCCCTCCACAAAAAGCTTTGTACCAGACCAAAATCAGGCACAACCCCCTCACTCCATCCCCTTCCCTTACCTTCCCTCCAACAACACAAATGCTCAAAGGTCTCTCAATCAAAACAAAAACCTTTGAGACTCGAACCACCAGCACTTTAGCCACCTCCCAGTTTGTTTTAAACCTTGACTGGGGGAATTATCCTGACAGGAAAATTAGCGGGAAGTCAATAAACGCGTAGCCCCGAGGCAGAGCAGGAGGAGCTGGCGGGGCTCATTTGCTCAGGCACGCCGGCTGAAGGGGCTGCCCGGGCTGGCAAAGTTCATTAGGATTTTGCCCGTGGAGCCGTGAAGTGCAGGTAATCATATTTAAAGAGATAAGAAACACAAGGAGCGCGGGCCTGAGCTGCGACACAGAAATTCTCATTTATAGCAGTCACGCCTGGAAAATCAATACCCACTTTTGGATGCAAAAGGAATGTCAGACTTGACAAAGCTTCTTTGGGTTTTTCTAACCCCCCTCCCCCCATCCCCCTCCTCTGCTCTGCTACTCCTTCAAAACCAAAAAACACGAGGAGATTTGCATGCTCGCAGCATCCAAGGCTCCCCCCAACTTGGCTCACAATTCCTTGAGATTTTCTCTGGCAACAACCTCATTCCATCTATCCTTGTCAGAGTGCATCTTCCTCCCCGGTCCAAGCAAATTGTCTTCATGCCACTTACTTGGATCCTCCTGCGTCCCTTCTGCGCTCACATCGGCGGATCCGGCTCCAGTGCCAGAGGGGAGATTGTATTTACATGGGAATTGAGGAAATCTGCTCCAAAAACGCATTTTAGGGAGAGGACAGATTATTCTGCATCTTTTAGTTCATTTTTAAGGTGATAGGAGAATGGTGCATTTTTTCCCTTTGCCCTCTATAAAATAATGAATTATTGTCAGCAAATGGTTCAACAGGCCCTGGTGTTTATGAACTTCCCGTGCTGGAGCCTCGTTATTTATGAGCTGATTCTTTCTGTGGCATTCCTGGGGGATGCAAACAGATTTCAGCCGTTGGGTTGCTGGGATGATTCCCTGTGACATCACAGAGGGCCCTGCCTGGGATCTGTTGGGATCAGGGTGACCAAACACGAGCACTTCACTAAAAGAAGGAGCTGGGGCAGTTGAGAGGAACTTCTGTGCAATTGGGGGACCAACTTCCCAAAAAACACTCCTGACCTCCACAGCTCCTGCTGCTTGGGCTAAGACAGGACAGGGAATCTCATCCTTGCAGCCTTGTAAATTGGGCAGAGCTGCTCCTGCTCCCAACATGAGCGATTTTTACATCCCCAAGGATCCTCCAAAGTGTGATCCCAGCCTCGGTGACAGGAGCTGAACAGCAGGGACTGATGATCCCTCCTGTGCTCAGCAGCAAGGTGAAACACAGCTTCCTCTTCCTCAGAGCCTGCCCTGATCCTGCAAGCACAGGTGAGGAAAACAGAATTTCCATCACATCCCTACCTAAAAAAGAAGTATCTCCATGGCTTGCTCCACTAGAACATGGAGCAATCAGGATCAAGGCCTTGGCACATGCCAAGAACTGGATGTACTGTGGATGGGCTGACTTGGGCTCACCTCATCCTGACTGTCTGAGTTGGGAAGGGAGAGTTTGATCCAAGTATCCTCTGAAGAAAAAAGAACTCACCAGGCAGCCCCTTGACTGCATCCTGGGAGCTGTAACTGTCCTGGATGGAAGCGGGTGAGGAGGGGGATCTCACCAGGGGCTGCAGTGACAGGACAAGGGAATGGCTTAAAACTGAGAGAGCTGGGATCTAGACTGGATGTTAGAATGGGATTCTTCCCTGTGAGGGTGGGGAGAGGGGTGCACAGGGTGCCCAGAGAAGCTGTGGATGCCCCATCCCTGAAAATGTTCAAGGCCAGGTTGGATGGGGCTTGCAGCAACCCGGGATAGTGGAAGGTGTCCTTGCCCATGGCAGGGGTGGGACTGGATGAGTTTCAAGGTCCTTTCCCACCCAGACTATTCCACAATTCCACATGACCTACACCTGGAGGGAGACCCTGATGTCTGTGCATCCCACGCTGCAGACGCTGCTCCCGACGCCCGGAGCGTCCCCGAGCACCGGCAATCAAGAGGAAAAGTTCTGGGGCAAGCTGTGAAATCTCTGAAATGAAAATCAATTCCATCTCCATTTCACAGGGCCTAATGTGGCATTTACAACATAAACAATCGCTTCTGTTAGGGAGGGAAATTAAAAGCCGTGCTACATAAAAGGGAACAATGTTTAAAGTTCTGCTGGAAATGAGCAGTTGGATTGGAGATAATTACAAAGGGGTGCCAGGCACGGAGTCCCCGCAGCAGCCACAGCTCCACTGCCTCAGGGACAGAGCAGGGGGACTCAAAAACGAACACCCGAGCTGGTGGGGGTGCTCTGAGGGAGGCAGAGGATGGAGCTGAGCTTCACAGGACAGCCAGGTTGCAGGAATAGCTCTCATCTCAAACAGTCACCACCAAGCTCCTCCTTTCCAGCTGGAGAGGAACTTCCCAGAGCCAGAGAGGAGCCCAAGCCAGAGCTCTGAGTTGATTGTACATCCCCACCTCTCAGCAGGGTCAAACAGCCCTGGGATGCAGAAGTCCTGGCATTAATTTCCACGCTGTCCTTTAATTTCAGCACAGCAGTGGGGCTAGTGAGCCACCCCTGGCTGGACTGATCCTGCCAAGGGAATAAATTCCAGCTGGGAAATGTGAGAGTGTTTGAACTGTGACAAGGGTGAAGTGCTGGAAGAGCACGTTGAGAGCTCTGTCAGGTGATGCCAGCAAAGAATTGAATCAGCCCAAGCTCTGGTGCCTCTGCAAACTCAGCCCTGAGATGGGGATGGGCCCTGTGAGAGGAGAGGGCTGGATGTGCCACAGAATCACAGAATCCTGGAATGGTTTGGGGTGGAAGGGACCTTAAAGCCCATCCAGTCCCTCCCCTCCCCTGGGCAGGGACACCTTCCCCTGTCCCAGGGTGCTCCAAGCCCTGTCCAGCCTGGCCTTGGACACTGCCAGGGATGGGGCAGCTACAGCTGCTCTGGGCACCCTGTGCCAGGGCCTGCCCACCTCCCAGGGAGGAATTTCTTCCCAAAATCCCACCCAACCTTGCCCATGTCAGGGTGAAACCCTTCCCCTTGCTCTGTCACTCCTGCCCATATAACAAGCCCATTCTCAGGGCACCCCAGGACTGCTCCTGGGGACTCTCACCCACCCCCTGGGCAAGGGAGGCTTCCCAGGTCCAGCTGGAAATAGATTCTGTGTGTCTCCCCCTGCCATGAGCCCCTGGCTTTTCCTTTGCCCAAAGCCCAGCAGGAGCTGTAGGAGACTCAGGATCCCTGCACTCTGCTCAGCTCCAACACAGCAGCAGCACCGTCCATGGAAGGGACAGGGATGAGGGCCCAGGTGCCAACAGGGACAGGAAAACACCCCCAAAAGGACCATGTGAGCAACCAGGGGCCTTTTTGTCTGCACAAGAGATGACTGAAGAAAGCCATATGAGTAATTTTCCATCATGGAAACAACCAGTGGCAGGAGGGAGGAAAGCTCCTCTCCGTGTCCACAGAAGATCAGATATAAAATAATAAGCTTAAATTGCAGCAAGGAAATGTTAAGAAAGACATTAGAAACAGCTTCCTGAAAAAAGAAATAAAATAAAAATATAGCTTTGCACAATCTTGGTTGCTGCACTGCTCAGACAAACCCAGTCCAGGTGTGGGAAAAGCACAGAAGTCCTGTCAGGTGGGCTTGGTGATGCTCTTGCTGTCCAGTCAAACCATCCCCATGCACAGCCATGGAAAACCCGGCATAAAGGAGCATCCCCTGGCACAGAAACCAAACAAACTGTGCAGGCTCCCAACTCTTTGGTCCTGCTCCTCACCTGTGTTGGGTGTTCCTGAGCAAAGTTCCTCTGCCCAGAATTATGTTTGATCTGAACATGGCACGAGTGCTTTCCCCAAGCCTTTTTTCAGCCCTCTACATGCACTGAAATCTCCTGATGGAAGAGGTCAGATCCTATTTTCCCTGGTTCAGAAAAAGAGATTTTGCAGGAGAAAGATCTTTCCCTGGCAGAAATGGCACAAAAACCCAGCAAACAAAACCACAAGGCCTTAATTCCCCTGTGAACAGGGAGTAGCTTTGGGGAAGGCTTCCATGGGATGCCTTGATTTACCTTGATCAGAACAATTTAGCAGACATTTCTTTCCAAAGAGCACTAATCACTTTTTTCCTCCTTCCTGTGCATAAAATAAGATTGAAACACACTGCACAAATTGCTTACCACAGTCCCAAAAATGCTAATCAGCTGCAAACATCTAAATCACGGCTCGAGCCCCAGCCTGGTAAGGTAAGAAAACAGTGTCAGTGCATAGAGAACTATTATTTACTGATGTCAGAAATAACTCTGGCATTTCCATAACTGTGAGCCTGCATGACAACTTCCTCCGGGAAACTGCTTCAGCTGCAGAAAAATCCATGACTTGAATGAATTGGGTAATTTTTTTATAAGGAGCAAGGAAATATGAACTGGGATGCAGGCTCTTAACCTTCCAAGGGCTCTGTCAGCTGGGGATCCAGGGAGAAATGTGCTCCTCAATGAACAAACCAAGGTACTTTGCAGTGCCTTGCCTGGACATGCTAACTCCTGCTGTGCTGTTAAACCCAAATGTGGGTGGCAGCAGCAGATACTGGAGCTGGTCAGGCTTTGGGACACCAGTGGCTCACTGGAAGGACCATCTGGGGAAGCCTTGGGTCTCAGTGGTCTCTCCCCATTCCTGCTCTCAGCTGCCCTCCAGCTCTCCTCCTAAGGCATCCTGCTCTTCTCTGGGACTTCAACTGGGAGCCCGGATGGAAAATTATTGCTGATGGATACCCATCCTGGCTGGTGGATGCCTCTGCTCTGTCACCATCCCACTCCAGGCTCCAGCAGACCTTGGGAGCATTTCCCTTTGAGAGCCACCACACCCAGAGGTGTCCTGCTACTCCACACCTCTCCTGTGACACATCCCTGTCCCACAGGCAGATTCCTGCATGAAAAGCCCATTTAACATCCCTCCTGCTGGATAAAGCAGCATTTTAACTCCAGCTCCAGCCAGCCTCAGCAGCAGTAGGGGCAGCTGCACTCCCCCAGCTCCAGCAGAGCCTTATCACCACCGCCAGCTGCTCCCCCCTCCAACCCCAGCTCCTCCTTTCTTTTGGGGAGCACTCCCAGTTAACAGGATGTCAGAACCACTTTCCCTCATTTTATGACCCTCTGGGCTGGCAGCTCAAGTTAATACTTAGATTTATATTTTCCTGACATAGTCCTGTTGAAAGGAAAGAGAGAGAAAAAAAATCCCATCTTGATTTGCATTCCCTAGGGGAATACTGGCCAAGTTCATACAGATTTATGAGGATGGGGGTAGATATTGACTTAGTCTCTCCAAGGGCTGTGCCCTCCAAGGGACACAGAGGACTCTTATCTTGCTCACACTGTTATAAAGCCTGGGCTGATTCCACTGAAGCTAACTGAAGATTTACACCACTACAACCAAGATTAAAATCTGGCCCTGACTCCAGTCAAATCAAGTGAGCTACTGAGGATTAGGGCACTGCTAATTACTAATTCTCACTGCAGCCACCGAACAGATAAATTGAGTAATGAAAGCGCAGTGGATGGGGAAATGCTCCTGGGCTGTCTCCAGATCAGGGAGAGGCAGGAGTGCTGCACATCCCCAGCAAAGGGAACAGAGGGAAATGATCAGCTCTGGCCACAGGAACCAGCTCCTTTGCAGGGAGGAGGAGCAGGGCTTTGTGAGGAGGATGCTCAGGGAGGGACGCAGGTCTCCCTTTCCTCCCAGCACACAAAGCAACAAAGCCTTAGCAGGAGCTCGAATGAAAGGCTTTCCACACAAAGGTAACATAAGGGTGAGACAAACCCTGCTTCTCTCTCAGACACAATCCCCCTCAAACCTGCAGCTGAGCTTTCCTAGAGGCTGCACTGCTGGAGCCACTGCTTCCCTCTGCGGAGCTCACAGCAGACAGAGGGGTCCCTGCTCACCCTGGAGGGAGGGCTGACTTTTCCTGGGCATTTCCCAGCCTCAGAGATCCCCAGCCCGGAGGGGAGATGCTGGGGAGGAGCACAAGCACTGCTGCCCACTGCATGGCACAGCCTGGCCGTGCCCAGCTCCCACCGTGGCACCCTGGTGCAGCTGTCCCTGCATCCCTGCCAGGCCCTGCCTGCCTTTACCCTTTCCCAGGGAACAGCCGAGGTAAGGCTGGGCATATGCTCACTGATATTTCAAATCCTCCAATTAACGGGAAGATAATTCATGCATTTGAGCATTAAAAAGGTACTTAAGTCAGAATAAATTCCGCTTCATTGTTTTCCCAGATCCACCTCCCACTCCCGCAGCTGAAGGAAATTTCAGAGGCAAACACAACCTGCTCCTCTCTCCATCTCTGCTGGCCACCAGATCCACCAGCACCCTGTGTTTGCCCACCAAAGAATTGCTTTGTAAAACCAGCTAGTATTATTCAGTTGAGTATTCCAACCCGAGGGTGCAGCCAGGGCAGGTTATTTTAAGCTAATTGTCTGGGAATGTCCCTCCACGCATGGAGCACCCACATCCCTCCGTGTGAATTACGTGTGATGCTACAGAGGGGAGAGTTAAAAGGATCTGGAACAAAGAAATATTCCTGTGTGCATCACCTTGAAACAAAACAAAGTCTTATTTCAAAGGCTAGCTGCTTTAATCTTCCTTATAATGGGTTTCCATGTTCCTACAGTTTAACAGGTTTGTGGCTTCTGCATTTAGCGCTGGAATAAACAATGCTCCAGTAATTGCCAGGTCACTGGTATTTACTTCTGTCTTTTTAAAAACCCTCCCAGCACAGCTGCCTTGAGTGGGATAGACTGTAATTTTCTTTACTGTCTCCCACTAATGAAGGCAAGAGGGCAGGAGGACCAAGTCAGATGGTGGAAAACAAAGCCAAACAGCCTGGTTGACTTTCAACACAATATTAAAATAAACTCCCACCTGTAACAGATTAATTGGCCTGGTCTTTGGCAGCCTGACGGGAAATAAAGACCATTGCTCGAAACCCAGTGCATCATTGTTTTTAATTATAGCTGTTTTTCTCAGCTGGCCAGAGGAAGGATTATTTTCCCACATGAATGTCTCCTGGATGAGCAGACAATGAGGATGGGGCCAGTGCAAAGCGTAGGGAGGGGACAGCGAGCCAGGTGTGCTCCCTGAGCTGGGATTTATTGTTTCCTTCAGTGGAAGGGGTCTCTGGGCTCCACACAGCACCTCCCAAGGAACAGTGGGCACTTCTGTCCATGCTGCCCTCACGGTGCAAAGGCCAGGGCCAGAGGCAGGGGCAGCTCCTCACTCTGTGGGGACAGGGGCAGGGTGGGGATGAGGATGAGGCTGGCACAGGTGAGACATCACATTTCTGACCAAGCAGAGCTGTGCTGGGTGAGTCCACGGGCACTTCCCAGTGTGCCCCTTCCCAGCTCTTAGGAAAACCAGTTCATTTTCCCAACAGAACAGAACAAAAGCTGTCCTGTATCCCCTCATCCTCCCAACTTCTATCCTGGAATCACATCAACACATTCCCTGGCTGCTCCTTTTAAAGTCTCCATATTCCTTGAATTTTAATGGCATTCTTTGCCATTTTCTGGCTGTGAGTTGGCACAAATGCTTCTCTGTATCCTGAAGAAAAGCCAAGCTGCGTGCAGAGGTCACCAGCAGACAGGGGAGAAGTCCCTGCTCCAGGCAGAGCATGACAAGAGTTTGCACCTCTAAATTTAAGCTCTTTCTGCAGGTTGAGCTATTAATTACAGCTCTGGAGTGTTTCATGACAGTGCCTATTCATTGCCTGTGCTCTGCCACGAGGTGCTGGAATAGCACCAGATAATTCATGGAGGGGAACAGGAGCGGAGGTTTACAGCTCATTGGGAAATTCACTTCCATGAGAAAGTGCAGCAGCACACAATGGAGACACTGAGGATTTCACCACATCCCCTTTTTATGCTCCAAGCTGGTGGGTCTGAAAAGCAAGGAATGCTTGGTTTAAAAACGAGGCATCAAATTTTGGCCAAAATTAGCAATATGTTCTTTCTTTGCTACACTCAAACGTTTGATGGAAAACAGACAGCTCCTGCTGAAAAGCCCATGCTAAAAAAAAACCCCAACTTACTTTCTGTGGGAGAGGGGGGGAAAAAAGAGAACACAATCTGCTATCAGCTCAACCATTATTAAAGGGAGAAATCCTAATCCCATATGCTGCCATTTACTCAATGATCTCCACTACATGCACACAGTGTCCTTACAAAGGGGAGATGAGAAAAGAAACCCCAGAAAGTCAAAACTGGTTCCTCTCCAAACTGATTGTGGTAACAGAAACTGAGCAGAGCAGATGCCAAGACCCTCCATCCATGCCCTGACCTGGACAGACTCGAGCTGTGACCTTGGGGAACCTCACGAGGCTCAACCAGGCCAAGGGCAGGTGCTGCACCTGGGCCGGGGCAACCCCAGGATCAATCCAGGCTGGGATGAGGGGATGGAGAGCAGCTCTGGGAGAAGCCCTTGTGGTGCTGCTGGGTGAGAGCTGGACAGGCCCTGGCCCAGAACCCCCCTGTGCTGGGCTGATCCCCCAGCCTGGGCAGCAGGGGAGGGGGGATTCTGCCCCTCTGCCCCGCTCAGGTGAGACCCCCCTGCAGAGCTGCCCCAGCTCGGGGGTCCCAGCACAGGAAGGGGCTGGAGCTGCTGGAGCCAGAGCAGAGGAGACCACGGAGATGCTCCAAGGGCTGGAGCCCCTCTGGAGCCAGGCTGGGAGAGCTGGGAGTGCTCCCCTGGAGAGGAGAAGCTTTGGTGAGGGAATTGTGGCCTTCCAGAGCCTGAAGGAACTGACAAGAAAGATGGGGAGAGACTGCAGACAACAAATGGAGTGACAGGACAAAGAGAATGTGTTCCCACTGCCACAGGGTAGGGTTAGATGGGATATTGAGAAGGAATTCTTGGCTGGGAGGGTGGTGAGTTTTCCCAGAAAAGCTGTGGCTGCCCCTGGATCCCTGGAATTGTCCAAGGCCAGGTTGGATGGGACTTGGGGTAACCTGGTGTAGTGGAAGTTGTCCCTGCCCATGGCAGGGGTGGGACTGGATGAGCTTTAAGTTCTGTTCCAACAAAAATCATTCCAGGATTCAATGATTCTATGACTTCTCCTCACTGTATTTCTAGGCATTTTTGCTTGGCCTTTTCACTGTCTGCTGTACCACCAGGGTTCAAAAAGCCCACAGAAAAATATGATAAACAGAAAAATATCTCCATGGAATTTGAGATGCGATGCTTATGGCAGTAAGATCCTTTATGTTCTCTACAAGCTTTAAGAAATCTGAGCAGAAGCTGCGTTCTGAGGGAAGAAATCAAGGAGGTTTTAAAAGCCCCAGTGCTGCTGTGAGATGACTCCAGAAGAGGGAGTGCACACATGTGCCAGGGGGAGCAGCCTCCCACATCGTGTTCCTTGCAGGTAATGAGGGGATGGTTCATTACAGGCACTTTCACAGAACTTGATGTCTTAAATTTTTTACAGCAGCCATGGGCATGGCAGGATCTGGTGATTTGCCACCTGTGCTGAATTCGTTACCTGTGAAGACGGTGCCTTCCTAAAAGCAAAAAAAAAAAGAGAAGGAAAAGGAAAAACAGAGAGGTTCCTCCAGCAGAGACACACCGTGTGGCCTCCTGTGTGAGCAGCAGGCCCGGCAGGCGGTGCTGGATGAATTAATGCTTCATTAAGGACCTCTCCCAATTCCGGGGCTCTGATGTGGTGCTGAGCACGCTGAGCTGGAGGAGCTCCCTTCCTGATGAGCTACAGCCCAGCGCCTTGAACATTTGGGTTATTAGAGTCGGGAGAGCAACTCCAAGGTTATTGCCTCGCTCCAAACCAGCTCTGCATATTTTGTGAGTGACTGAAGACTCTGCTGCTCTTTCTCTGCTTCTCCCTCACAGCACAGCGGGCCCTGCCGAGCCCCGGAGTGGCTGCGTTTGGCGGTGACAAAAAGCTCCAGTTTAGCTCCGGTTGGTTCCATCTCCTCATAAACTTTACAGGCTGCTGGAGGGCCCTTTCCCCATGAAGAACGAGCGTGGGAGCGTGGGCTGCACACGGCAGTGAGGCTGGGAGCACAAGCACCAGTGGAGATTTGCAGGAAATGATGGGGAATTTTGCCTTGCAACTCCCATTAATTTCCATCGCAGCCGGGTGATGTTGAGCACATGAATTATTGCAAGTGTTGCACTGGTTTGTGTTGCTCTTCAGAGCAAAATATAACCTTTCCTTTAGATAGCAATGATTCCCTCTCCCAGAGTCCTGCCTCTGTCAGTGGTGCATTAGGAGCATTAATAAAAGTGAGTGGAGAATTAATAAATTAGCAGGTACTTCACAAAATTCAGCGCAGAATCCCAGAATGGTTTGGGTTGGAAGGGGCTTTAAAGAACATCTCATTCCACAACCCTGCCACAGGCAGGGACAGCTCCCACTGTCCCAGGCTGCTCCAACCCAGCCTCAGACACTTCCAGGGCTGGGGAGGTCACAGCTTCTCTGGGCACCCTGTGCCAGGATCTCACCACCCCTCAGGAAGCATTTCCCCAAATCCCATCTACCCCTCTTTCATCTTAAAGCCATTCCCTCTTGTCCTGTCACTCCTGGCCCCTTATGTCAAAGGTAATGGGGAACTGCAAGTTTGTTCCAGATTTTTGACTGAGAAGGGCAATAAAGACCCCAAATCAGCTTTGGGAACCCAAAGGTTCAGCATAGGCTTTGCACCCAACACAGGGAAAAAAAGGGAAAGCAGAGAAAGCCAGACAGCAAAATGAGAGTTTCTATTAAATCCAGGCAAATAGGGTGTACATGGACCTGTTCCTTCTTCAGACACCTCTCAGCAGATGTAATTAAATGGAATAACCAGATTTGTGGCATTAGAACAGCCCAGTCCAATCCCAGGTTGTGCTGCCACTGAGGAGGAAGAAAGGAGATCTTAGGGAACTCGTGAAATGATTTTAATAATGAAGCCAAGCCTCAGGTGAAAGGTTTTCAGCAGCAATCACTATCCACACCTGTTGGGCTCTTGGAAAGAGCTCATGCATCTCACTGTCCTGCCTGCATTTATAGAACTTCCCTGCACTCAGAAGGGTCCCAAAGTGATTAGAATTGACTGGCTACAGGATTCATTTCCCTGGGCCTGAGCTGCATCGATTCTGGTGTAGAGCACAGCAGCTCTTTAACGATGAGCAGTAACAAACCGTGAGAATTCGAGGCAGGAGGTCAAGAATGACTCAGCCACCCAAAACCACCCCCCCTCCCAAAAAAAAAAAAAAAGGGATTGAGGGAAAATCAGAAAATCACTGTAGTTAAAATAATCTGTAATTTGAGCAGAGCCCATGGCCAGCACCTTCAAGTTTCTGGAAATTTCCTTCAAGCCAAACAGAGGCAGGTGATTCCCAATTTTGGTTGAAAAGCCCAACATGGATGTACAGAAACTCCCATTATTTGCTGGGTACAGCAGAGGGAATTACCAGCCTTATTTGACAGCATCCTGAGCTTTCTGATTGATTTCCCAGCTAAGCTGTTGACCAGGGATGACCCAGCGAGGATGGCAGCCCCAGCTCGTGCAGCTCCCTCCAATCTGCCTGGAGAGTGAGAGATCCCCGTGCACAGCAGTGACCCCTCAGGCAGAACAGTTTCTTGGCACCTTTATTAGAAAACACTAAAGATATGAGAGCAAAGACCCCTGGTTTTATTTGAGGGTGCACTGAATTATTTATTTTCCAGTGAGACTTTCAGCTGGTCTGTCTGCCTTGCTCTGGGAATCACAGAATCCCAGAGCAATTGGGGTTGGAAGGGATCTCTGGACACGATCCAGCCCAAGGTCCCTGCTGAGGCAGAGTCACAGGGAGCAGGTGACACAGGAACACATCCAGGTGGGTTTTAAATATCTCCAGAGACAGAGGCAGAGACTCCATGACCTCTCTGGGCACAGGAGATGCAGCCAGCAGGAGACACTAACCTGGATTCCTGTGTCAGACCCTAATTCTGACAGCAGGGACCAACAGAAAATTACCTTTAATACTAAAAGCCTTTGCCCTGGCCATGACCTCCAAACCCCCTGGATCTCTCTGTAGTTCCTACAACTCGACAAGAGCACAGTCACACCTTGGACGTCCCTTCAGGGCTGTGCATTAGATGTGCCAACCCCTCCCAGCTGGGCTCACCTCCCTCACCTCCGGACACACCATTCCCAGGAACGCCGTGCAAAAAGCTTTCATGCTGCTGGAAGGACCATGGGGAGAGAGGACACAGCCTGTGCTGAGCCTGCCATGAGCACAAAGCCTGCAGATCCAGAGACACCGAGGCAGAACTCACCTCCCACAAGGCTGGACCTCCCTGCACCGTGGGATTTACGGGCACACGCAAACTGTGGAGCGGGGCCCCTCTCCCATCAGCATCGCCCTCCCTGCCTGCACAGCTCCTTCCTAAGCCTCAGCTCCACAAACACCTCGAACCCTGCGGTTTCAAAGGATGGTGTCTCCTCTCTGCACCCTGGCTGTGCTGCTCTCCTGGGTTCCTGGGAAGCCTTTCCATGGCCCTGGGCAGGTAAAGTGCGGTTACTGCTGGCAGTGCCGCCTGGAATGCCCCGTGGTTCCCAAATGGATGAAGGGAGGGAGAGGTGGATTCCATGGCACACAACTTCTCCAAAAGAGCCAAAATATCTGCTGGAAATGTTTGTAGCCAGCTAGCCCTGGAGAAGGCTGGCTGAAGGATGGATGAGTGTCTCAAGGGACTCAGAACTTCCAAAAACTGTAACACTGCCTGAGCCGGGCTGTCCCAATGACACCAAAGGTCTCTCTTAGCCGGTTCAGAGCTGCTGAGCCCTGGGGATGAAGATCCTGCTCTGAAGGTAATAAATCAGAGATGACAGAGGGAAAACTAATGGGGAATGCACGAGGCAAAGAGCACGGGAAGTTGGCTAAGAGATCCCAGAGACCGCATGGGAGAGAGTTCATTACTTTTCTCAAGTCAGTGCTGTTAATTACATTCAGGGCTCAAAATAAAAGTCATCTCTAGGTGAGGAGGCTTGACAGGGCTTTGCTGTATTTTGTGTTTGCTGAGTTACCTTTCCTGCACTGCTCACCTGGTGGTGAAGGTTTGCTCGGACCGTGGTGACAGCAGATAAATCACTGGCTTTGCTGCCATCTTTGAAAAATGAATTTCGGGCCCCCACATTTCTCATCAGTGCATCTCCCTTCCAGCTGCCTCCTCACTGGCACAGGAGGGCTGGAGGCTGTTTTAAGTGGAAAACCAGGACAAATCCGTGGCTGAACTCCTCAGGGCAGCTTCAGAGGTGAAGTCAGAGCTCCTACCCCGGGGCTGCTGCAAACACAAACACGACCTGGTGTGTGCCCACCAGCGGGCCCTGAGCCCTAACTGAGCTGGGATCTCTGCAGATCGTGGTCTGGGTGTGTTTTAGGAGTGGATGGGCAGCAGGTGCCCTCACCTGAGCCAAACTGAGCTTGAAGAGCCGTGCCAGAGGCTGAGCGGTCACTGCTGCCCAGCACCACTGTGGGCATGTCGGGGTGTTAGGAAAGGCTCCCCAGAAGGGAAATGCTGGGGCTGTGCTGAGGGGCTCATCCAGGCCAGCAGGCTCAGCTCCTCCAGGAGGAACCAGCCTCCCCCACCAAATAAATCCAGGAAAAGAGCCGGATCTGCTGGTGGTGCCGCAGCCAGGTGTTTGAAACAAAGGCATGGGAAGAGCAAAATTAGGTCAAATCTGCTGATGAGAGATGAGTAAATAACAGTTGCTATTCCAGGGAGCTTTTGTTCTTGCTAAAAGGAGAGCAGGCAGCTTTGCAGATCTGTCTCCTCTCATTCCTGCTGAAGCAGGGGTTTAGGCATCCTCAAAGTTTCATGGGAGCATAAAAGGAGGCTGCGGGGAGGGAGGGGGGTTTAAACTGTGCACGCTCATGGAAATGTGTAGCTGAGGCTGTGAAAAGTGATTAATAGAGCCAATCAACAAACAATACTGAGAATATTATTGAAAGACTTTCTTTGCGAGTGTCTGAGCACGATGGACTGACAATATAGAAGAGTGCGCTGCTTTATAACTGGAATTTTTTCTTTGCAAGTATAATAAGAAAGTGGCTAATAATAGGATGGAGAATATTTTCAAGGTGTGTTTTATTATCCACTTATCTCTGACGCTTGCCAAAAGAGGCCTGAATATTCCTCAGTACATTGGAGACTTTCTGGCAGGGGAGAAAGACTGATGAGTGCTATAAAATAGGGAGTTAATGAAAGCAACTACATCTAAATGCAATATCTGGGTCCCATGGCTGAGATTTCCTGCGGACTGACACCGTATCCCTCTGTGGCTCGGGCTCTGCAGCCAAGTGAAATGATGTTCTCTGCCACAGGAGGTGGGGGAAGCTGAGAGTCATTGCCAGCATTTAATGACACAAAAGTAAGATCGTGGAACTGTGGAATGGGCTGGGCTGGGACCTTAAAGATCATCAGGATAATTGCCATTATCTAATTTGCTGATAAAAAGGAGTTCCACAAGCCCCTGCTTCCCAGAGGGATGCAGGCAGAGAAGCTGGCAGTCTCCAGGCAAAGTAATCCGAGAAAAAAGCCCAGAGTGCTTCTTTTCTCATACAGAAGGAAATAAAGGGCCATAAAAGCTCAGTTCCACACATTCCCTACCAAAGCATCCGGGATTACCTGAGATCCCACAGCTGCCAGCAGCATCCCAGAGCCATTCAAACAGCAGGACCCCCCAGGTGCCCCCCGCCGGGGGAAATGTTGGAGTTTGGCTCATTTGTCCTCTCATTCCCCTGACATGATCCCAACCAAGCTGAACATGCAGGAGCTGGGGATGTGCTTTATGCTTTTTGTAATACCAGCTGACAGTAGATATATATATATTTATATAAATAAAAAAACCCCTCTGTACACAAAAATCTATCTATATTTGAAGCATCTAAAAGAATTACTTCGCTGAAAAACATGGGAGATGTTGATGGCAGTAGAAGCTGTCAGAGAGGCACAGAGATTTAGCACTGCTGGGCCTTAAGAAATGCTGTTTTTGGATGCTCCTGTGCGCTGCAGCTTCCCCAGCTCAGCTCCATCACCTCCCCTCATCGCCACAGCCCTGGCATCTCTCACCTCATTCAAATTCCAGAGGTTCCTCTCTAACGTGCTGAGCAAAAGCTTCCCACCTCTTATCCCAAGCTTTCAATCTCATGAGAAATATTAAAAGGAAAACATGAAAATTACAGGAAAAGTATCCAAAGGATCGTAACGCGCCACAGTAATGAAAAATCCAATTGGGCTTGGAGTGGAGCTGGGCTGATGTAAAATAAAGAGGAAAATGAGGATGTTTAGTTCTGCCTGCGGGAAGTGCTGCTGTGTGGGGCAGGAAACAGAATGCTAAATAAAACCACAGATGGAACATTTATTTGGAATCACAGAATTATGGAATATTCTGATTGAGGAAGGGACCCACCAGGATCATCCAGCCCTCACTGGCACAGGAGGGCTGGAGGCTATTTTGAATGGAAAGCCAGGACCAATCTGTGGCTGAGCTCCTGCACAGACCCCAAACAATCCCACCCTGGGCACCCCTGGAGCTCTGTCCAAGCTCTCCTGGAGCTGTGGCAGCCTCAGGGCCGTGCCCATTCCCTGGGGAGCCTGGGCAGTGCCATCACCTCTGGGGAAGAATCTTTGCCTAAATCCAACCTAAACCTCCCCAGCACAGCTCCAGCTCTGGATGCACTACAGAGGGGAGATGATGGGTTCAGTTATCCCTGGAAAACAGCAGGACCTTTGGAGACTGGCTGGGGTAGCTGGTAGGGAAGGAAAAGGGTGTGTTGGGGTGCCAGTGCCAGTAGCAGTGCCCTGCTAACACCCGTGCCAGACCATGTCCTGATGGACCAACCCTGGATGGAGCCCAAAGTTCTGCTGCCAGCCCCACCCCAGATTGGCTGCATCACCCTTTGTGCCTCAGTTTCCCTCCCACTGCAGCCTTTTGGGTACCCCTCTTTTCCAACCCCAGCCCCTCCACATCCCTTCTCTCAGTGTGAGTTAAACCCACAAACCCCCACTCCCACCCCCATCGCTCCCTTTGCCAGGCGTGGAAAAGCGAATTCCCTGTCAGGACGAGCAGCCTCAGCTCTCCATCACACCCAGCACTGCAATATTCACAGAGCCACTCAGACACAGGCAGGCTCTATTAGTGCTAATGAAACTGGGGAGCCCAATTCCCCACGCAAATGAACTTGCAGGAGGGGATTGCATCTCCTCACACGTGTGAGGTTGAGATCTGGCATCCGTGGCTCTCTTAAAAAGTCTGACCTCATTCCTGCCTTGTAAACACCCTTCTAAGTATGAATAATAACAAACCCCCCTCACTTTTCTTGCAGAATCATTACATTGTTTTATTATTTCCCTATTCATGCTGTCAATAATAAATCACATTACCCAAGATGTTCACATTTATTAGACTATTTAGAGCTCAGCATCGCTGGCGTGGGTTTGTGCTCGTTCTGTTACCAGAGCTCAGGGTTTGTTAATAATTTCGGGTCCCCAGCACACATCTTTGATTAAACAATGCAAGAGGGGACAATAGTCCTGAATTAGCAATGCCATCCAAACATCCCAGTGCCAGGGGAGGGTCAGGAGAGCAGCTCTGGGCTCCAGGGCCAGCTTGGGCAGGGCTTGGAGCAGCCTGGTCTAGTGGAAGGTGCCCCTGCTCATGGCAGGGGGTGGGACTGGATGAGTTTTAAGTTTCCTTCCAAGCCAAACCATTCTAGGATTCTACAGAGCTCCTGCAGACATTGGTAAAGGGGAAGGAAGACTTATAGGGGGTAAGAGATGCAAAGGAACAAACAGAGCTTAAAGGCAATGGTCTCTCCCTTCTCCAACACCAAATTAATCCAAGAGACAGCAGGGAAAGCTGAATTCCTACAAATTATTGCTCTGCTCACTTAAATTGCCAACTATTCTGAGTGATGCACAGACCCATGAGACCATTCCTCACTTGCCAACCTGACCATGGAATTTTCAGTCCACTTCCAGGTGTGACCCTGGGCACACTCAGTGAGCTGGAAGACACAAAGGGCCCTGAGAAATTAATTTCCACCACGTCTGCAGCCCCTTCCCTGGAGCCCTTCAGGCCACAGAGAGTTTTAATGGTGACACACAAAGTGTGTGCACACATCTGTGTGAGCTTGCAAAGCCTTGCTTCACCAAGAGAAGCACGTGGGCTTTGTGAGGAGCTCAGTGTGGAGTCAGGAGACCTCACCCAGGGTGTACTGGGAGAGAAACTGAGGGACAAGAAGAGGAGGAATTTACTCAGTAGATACACACAACACCAGCATAACAAATCCAGGGTCTTTACTCTTGACTTCACTGCTGAAGCCAGAGAATCACCATCCCCTGGCGCCCGTGCAGTGGGATTTTGAGATGCACCTTCTCTGCCAGCTTCCTTGAATAAAGTGCAATTTAGCACTTCAGGTTTGTTTGTGCAGGCTCAGCCTGGGGCTGCTGCACAGCGAGGGCAGGCAGAGCTCCCAGGGCAGCAGCGAGAAAACAAACCCGGCCCTGGCTGGTGCATGTGAGCAAAAGGGAATCATATGGTTGAAGAGAAGAGTAATTGTAGTGGAAATTCAAAATCACTTCACTGAGCCCATTTCATGCTGTCCTTGTTGATCCTGTAAATCAGCGGCGGCAATTTATTCCTAAACAACAACAATCCTGAATGCGGAAGAAAATGAAATAATTGTGTTTTGACCAGCTTGAGACAATTCCTCCATATTTATAAACACAGGTGTCGGGTGTAAAGCCCTGTCATGCTCATCAGGCAGCACCAGGCTGGGCTGTGCAGCACGGCCAGGGCAGGAGGCTCCTCCTGCAAAACTTGGCCAAGGGTCTGGGATTCCCATCTGGCCTCTCAGAAACCAAAATAATTCATCAGCATTTCAGGGAGAAGCCAAAACAGCCAGAGCAAAACACCCCCACGTGTGCATCTGAGCCCCAAACCAGGACTGCCCTGCTCCTGGCATCTTCCTGGGCCACCCCCAGCCAGTCCCACACCTTTACCTGAGCTCTGCTGCTTCACCTCTGTTCTTGCCCACAAGAGCCCCCAGCCCTCCCAGCCCTTGGGGCGTGCACAAATCCCAGAACCCCCGAATGGTTTGGGAAGGGACCTTACAGACCATCGTGTTTCACCTCAGGGACACCTTCCAGGCTGCTCCAAGCCCTGTCCAGCCTGGCCTTGGGCACTGCCAGGGATCCAGGGGCAGCCACAGCTGCTCTGGGCACCCTGGGCCAGGGCCTGCCCACCCTCACAGGGAACAATTCCTGCCCAACCTCCCATCCAGCCCTGCCCTCTGGCAGTGGGAGCCATTCCCTGTGTCCTGTCCCTCCACCCCTTGTCCCCAGTCCCTCTCCAGCTCTCCTGGAGCCCCTTCAGGCCCTGGCAGGGGCTCTGAGCTCTCCCTGGAGCCTTCTCCTCTCCAGGGGAGCACCCCCAGCTCTCCCAGCCTGGCTCCAGAGGGGCTCCAGCCCTGGGGCAGCTCCATCGGCTGCTCTGGACTGGCTCCAGCAGCTCCTCCTATTTTCACATGCAGAGAGAACATTCTGGTTTAAGTAGAACATTCTGGTTTAAGTAGAACATTCTGGTTTGAGCTGTCCAAGGCATGCTGAGCCCTGTCCTGCCCTGCACATGCAGGGATTGTCTGGAGGGGGCTCAGCTCAGACCCGCTGCAGCCTCCCAGGAGCTCCCCAAACCTCGGCTCCATCGTTGTGCAGGGGCTGGAACACCCTGCACTGCCTCTGGCTATCTCAGAGCCCTTCATCCTTGATCAGAAGATAATCAATGGGCAGAAAAAGGATCTGACATCCAACCACCTTTGCTTTTAACTGGCCTCAGGATTGTACCTGTCAGTCTCTCACACTATTCCACGAATCCCTGGGGGATTTGGGACTCCCTCAGCCTCTGTGTCACCTTCCTATGAGCTCTGACAGCCTCTGCATCACAGAAAAGAGGTGCCAGCAGCCAAGACCCATCTGCAGAGGAAACCAAGGTGTAACAGCTCTCCAGGTACATCAATCAAAGTGTCTTCTAGGGGAATATTCTGCCTTTTTCCCTAAAAAATGTATTTGGCAGATGATGAAAACATTGTCAGACTTTGTCTGCCTCACAGCTCTCAGCAGAAGACCTCTCAGCTCATTTTCTACAGTCTCTACTCCAGGTGCCAGATCCTTTATGATCCCCACTGGATCTAGCAGCTGGAAACCCTTCCAGCCTCTCTCCTTATCCGTTTCATTAATTATTATCTTTAGTTTCACCCTCATTTCCTTAAGCTGTTTTGACAGCCTTGTTGGCCCATCAATCAAGTGTCTTGTAAGTACTTTTGAAAATCTTGGTGAATCTCAACTAAACTTGACAAGGGATGATGAGACTTCACTGTTAAAGGGGAAAAGGAATATCAGAAAATCGAAAACAAACAGCAACAAAACAGCAAGATGTCAAAAGAGGCTGGATAAAGGGAAATGCCTCCTCTTTTTTGAGGTAGAGAATGTATAACATAAAATATAAAACTTCTTTCCCCCTCTGCACAAGTTCCTTATTCCTGTGCCCCTGGAAGGGGGAAGGCAACGCTCTCCTCCCACAAAAAGCCCAGCACAGGCCATGAGACAGCACCCAGGAAAGTTTAACTGCAATAAATGGAAAACTTTCATCAGGATGTTTGTTTGAAATCTGTATCACAGCCAGGGAGATGTGCCAGGGGGAACTCACATCACCTCCATTAAGATTCTGCTGTGCAGGAGGATCAGGAAAAGCCTCCTGTGAGAAGTTTGCCCTCTGAGCCTGCTGTGCCTGGAATCTCTAGAGACAAAAGACAATTCCAACACATTTTATTCTTTCTTTTCTCCCTTAAGCCCAAAACATCCCCATGGCACTTTGACCCTCCAGTTTCACTCCCACTGTAATGAGCCCCAGGCATCCTTTGGCAGGATCCATGAGCAACCCCTGCTGTGCCACCCCCTCCTCTGGCTGATGACAAAGACATTTCCTCAGTGTTTTTCAGGGATCATTCACCAATCTCCCCTTTCCAGCCCAAATTCAGCTGCATGGGTCTGCTTGTGCTCAGGTTTAATGATGCCACGGGTTCCAAAGTCCAGGGAGATAATTTTGTGATCATTTTGTGGATGATGGATTGATGGAAGAAGGAAGGGGCCATCCCACAGTTTGCCCGTGCATGCTGGAGGAAATGAACTTGGGCTGTCATTTGGGCTGAGGTGGACAGATGGAATCAGGGCATCGCTGCAAGGAAAATGATGGAAATATGAGGTAATGCCAGTTTTTGCTTTCTCAGGTTCAAGTAGATGGTGCAGGATGAGAGGAAAAAACTCAGGGAAGGGCTGGGAGGATGCAAAGCAGCTTTAAGAGGAGATATAGGAGCAGGGTACTGTCTCCTGAGGCAAAGATGGATTGCTGGACCACTGGAAGTTTCTCCTGTCCAATCAATGTGCTGACACAAGGGCTCCTGTTACATCCAAGCTCTTGCCAATGCCCTCATGACATGGTCCCTGTTCCCAGGATTACTCCCTATCTGTCAGTCTGGGTTTGAGCCCCCTCATCCCCCTCCTGTCCTTGCCTTCCAGCCCTCAGGGAGGTTTTAGCCTTTTCTCCAAGGTGTCCAGCACCAGGCACTTGGCACCTAGCAGGGATTTCTGGATTGCATTTGGAGGCTGATGCCCACAGTCCAAACCACAATTACCTGAGATGCTTTGCTTCACACAGTGATAACAAAACCTCTCTCCTGTCTCCTGCTGCTGCCCCAGACTGATCCCTGATAAAGGTGAGAATACCTCAGACACTCACAGAGCTGCATTTCCCATTACTGCTGTTGCTATTGAAGTTATTAAGATAATTGCTGTGCCAGGCTTGCCACAGCGGTGGCTGCTAGGAGCTGGTAATGCTGCCTGTTTTACACTTGTGGGGATGGGTAAGTGGGGGAGATTTACACGCAGGCTGACAGTCAGCTGCATTCCCACACCTGATAATTTGCACTCTGAGCCCGACTGGAGCCAGAAAGGCCAGA
Organism: Cisticola juncidis; assembly: GCA_013400215.1. Classification (NCBI taxonomy): domain Eukaryota; kingdom Metazoa; phylum Chordata; class Aves; order Passeriformes; family Cisticolidae; genus Cisticola; species Cisticola juncidis. The sequence continues at coordinate 107,204 of VXBR01005445.1, read as the reverse complement.
GCCTCTTTTCCAACCTGCTTGTTTTACGTTCGCTTTGGTTTTGCTATCAACTAAACGCACTCAAGGGTAAAGGCTCCTGGGGGACCTGTGAAACGGCGCTACTGCAAACACAACATCTCTGTTTGTTGCCACGGCGATGGTAAATAACATTAAAATGGATCACGGGCCCCTTCAGCAGCAGGACAGGCTGATACCTCTGCAAAGTGGGGGAGTGGAGACAAGAGGGGGACAGAGCTCGGTGCCTCTGGCTGGCACCACGCTGGGGGGTTCCATGCTGGGGGGCTCCTGGGCCCATAAAGAGACAGCAAGGAAAGCTTTGCATCCCAGCCCAGACTCCAACAGAGAGGATGGATGTCTTGAGTTGTAATATCTAAATAAAAATGTGTATTCTATTTGCCATCTGTTGAAACCAGCTGAGGAGGTGTTTTTCTTTTTCTCTTGTATAACTCATTCCTCATAACTCTGAGGTGGAGAGGGTGGAGGACTTCTGTCAATGACCCAGCTGTTAAACCAGGGGAGCAATGTCCTGATCTCCTCCAGGACCCATCCTCCCTCCAGGGGATATCTGCTGTTAATGGACAGNTTCCTAGTAAAGAACTGTTACTCCTATTCCCATATTTTTGCCTGAAAGCTCCTAATTGCAAAGTTGTAATAATTTGGAGGGAGTTTTGGAGGTTTCCAAACCAAGACAGGGATCCAGGCAGCTCCAGCCCTTGTTGTGCATGGAATGCCATTTCCCACTTTGTCTTCTCAACAGAAGGTAGATGTCTGTTTTTAGTGGGTTTAGATTGGTGTGACATGAATTATTTTTCAGACAGATACCTGTCTTTCCAAACCAAGACAATGGAGAAACCTGGAAAACATGAGAGAGGTGGTGCTGGGGTCTTTATAGCTGGAGAAAATGCCAGCTTGGGGCCATGCCATGTCCCTCCGGCCACCAGCACTGAGTTCTGCAGTGCAGAAGTCTCCAGGATGACCTTTCCTAGACAGACACTAGAAAGCCGTTACTGAGCACAAGCCAATTTGCTTTGCAAGTCTAAGTGGCAATTTTCCTTCTTAAATACATTACAGTTGAAGGTAAATGGCTATAAACAGAAAGTTACTCCTCACTCCCTCTGCAGAGACCTCTCCCTGTGGTTATGAGCTATGATCTTAAAAAATAGTGTTGCGAGGCACTGGCAGCACAGGACATGGTTGTTTTCAGCAAGTGACTTCTGTGCCAGGCTTTTATTAAGAAGGAAAAAAAAGATTAAGTGATAATATCCGCAGGGGGCAATGACTTCTTCAAATATCCTTATGCAGCAATTTTACCAGGGAGTGAAAAATTAAGAGCAAGGTTTAAGGTCTCCTGGATTTTATTCTGAGTAGGTGCACTGGCTCAAGATCAGCAGCTTGCCAAGCACCTCATGAAAATTCAGCAGGACGGGGTCATAAGCTGTGGTTACGTGAGGAATTTCAGTACCAGGAGGAGGAGGAAACACAGGGACTGCAGAGAGCTCCCCCCAGTCCCACTGCAGGCTCCAGAGAGCTCCCACAGCTGAGGAAAGCCACGGTTACAAAAAGGGGAGGAGGTGTGTACAGCAAGGGAGACCTGCCCTGCCTTCCCACCACCCACAGGTCCCACCTGAGACCCAGGAGAGCTTGTCCTGCCCATCTCCACCTTCAGGACTCACCTGACCCCAGGAGAGCTTGTCCTGCCCTTCTCCACTCACAGGTCTCACCTGAGCCCCAGGAGAGCTTGTCCTGCCCAGCTCCACCTGCAGGTCTCACCTGAGCCCCAGAAGGGCCTGTCCTGCCCATCTCCACCTGCAGGTCTCACCTGAGCCCCAGGAGAGCCTGTCCTGCCCACCTCCAGCCAGGACTGTGGTGGCCAAACAAAGGCATTGCCCCTCCCAGCCCCTCCTCGTGCCTCTCAGCAAACAACCTGAGATTAAACTCTTTATTAGCAGCTCTCAAAAGCATTGTGGGATTCCTTCTTTTTGATGGACTCATTGGTGTTTCCTGTCCAACACCTGCCTCCAGCTGCAGCGCGGCGGCTCCAGACAGCCTCACACAAAAGCAGGGCAATCACACAACCCACCTCGGAGAATTTAATCCTTCCCATCTCTTATTTTGGCCTGACATTTCTGTTGATTAGGAGCACGCTGTGTACAGCACTGTACATCTTCATTGGGAACCCTTTTCTATTAAATGTAATTATTTCTCCCTGTGGCTCGCATGCTAAAGATGGGCACTAAAAAGCAAGTGGCTGCTGCAGGAAGGGATCACAAAAGTCTTTTACAATCCATGGGCTTTGCAGCAGCATTAATGGACTACCTGGACTACCACAGGTTTTGGAGGTGTGCAGGACCATTGGGATGAGTTATTTCCACCTCTGGGCTCAGCGGGAATGGTTTGGGGTGGAAGGAGCCTGAGGAAACCCCAAACCATGAGGGCATCCCCTGCCAACACCTGGCTGAACAACACCTGGGTGTGAGCAGAACATCTGGTTTGCACTGAAACTCCTCCAGTAACAGAAGATCTACTGTAACCCTGGCACCCTGTGCCAGGAGATAATTAGGCTCCTGTTAAAGGTGTTGCTTATTTTCTAGCCTGAATTTGTTTTCCTCTTTCAGCTACTGGGTTTTAGTGCCGCACTGATGGCCAGACCAAACCAACATCAAAACGCTGTCCTGGGATCAGGCTATCCCTGCCTCTCACCTCTCTGTATGTTATCCAAACATGGAAGAGAGAGAAAAATTAGGGATGGATCAAGCCTTAAAGTTTTGCTTTTTCCCCCCTAAGCATTTTCCCACATTGTAACCTTGTAACATTAATTTGTCTGATTTTTTTTCCCCTCCCGAAGCTGTTATCAGCTTGACTTAGCCATAAAGCATTTACAAAGTCATTTTGAAAGTGGTGGCACATCCTTTTCTGGCAATTTGGTATCAGGCCTGAGCTCTTTTGAAATGAAATGGTATTTTAGAAGTATTACAAAAGTAAGTAAAAGTATTTCTACGTACTTCATTTGAAATTAAATGCTATTTCAAAAGTAAGCAAGAACCATCAGAGCACAGTTTGCATATGTTGAATGAAAGAATGAACCATTTGAAGGAAGGGATTTGTCTGGGTGGGGGTTGGGTTTTTTAATCTGTCCTTAAATGATGTTTTCACAATGTTTCAAAATGTTTTCATTTTGTCACATTTCAGGCTGAAATTGCCCTTCATGAACAAAGGTGAACCCAGCTAAAACCTGAGGACAGGAATTTCAGATGGCCAGAGCCAGAGGGGATAAATTCCACCCTCGATTCCATATGATGGCCAAGCACACAGAAAAACAACCTCCATTAGCAGCTCCCTGGCACCGGGACCTGTGTGAGCCTTTTCAATTCCCAGAGTCTCAGAACTTGAAAAAGCCATTCCACACTTATTTAGTGGAATATCTTTATTCAACCCTAAATGTATGCAATCAGCATTAGGTTGATGTATTCCAGCCAGCAGCAACTTGGGGGACCCACTTGAACAGGAGACTTCATGAATATTCTACAGACTGACATTTGTTTGCAGTATTTGAATATTTCCTAATAAGCAGGGGAAAAAAATGCGTTCCAGGAGGCCAAGCTCATGAATGCTTTATAAAGCCAGGTCTCCCCTGAAATATCATAAATGGCAAACATTGCTCACTACACAGAAATATGCAAAATACCCTGGGCATTTCCAGCACCTGAGCTCCACTTGGAGCTCCCCTTTTCTGGCTGGGTCTGGGGGGCAATGACTCCCAGCTCCAGGTCTCTTCCATGGGATGGAAGAGAAGAAGTTCCCACCAATCCTTGACACTCCTGACATCTCCAAAAGTCTGTGGTTTTTATTTTATTTTATTTTATTTTACTTTTTTTTTTTAATGGGAGCAGAAAATAGACGTCTCACAGTCATTCTGTTGGCAGTATCACAGAATCACAGAGTGCTTTGGGTTGGAAAGAATCCTAAACATGATCCAGTTCCAGTCCCCCACTGTGGGCAGGGCTGGCACTCCACGGCTGGAGAAACCCCTTCTTTTAAGGGAACTCTTATCAAGGATTATTAGTATTTTTATGAGTCTCAGTCCTGCAGCAGCACTGCAGGAGTGTTTTATTTTTTACTGCTGTATCTTTTCTCTTTCACATCATAAACTTCAACCCCTCAAAGTATAACTTTCAATCTATGCCACCCCCAGCACTTGAACACAAGGAAAAAAAACCACACTCGAGGTAACTGCAGCCATTAAGGATGTGAACACTTATTTCCTCCTGCTCCTCCTCAGTGACCCTTATTTAAAGCATTCCAAAACTCCAGCCTTTTTCCAACCTTGGCCTGTGCTTGTTGAGGGCAAGTGAAATGGATTTTCATTTGCTTCACAGTTCTCTCCAACCATTCAATCTTCTGCCCTTATTTATCCTTTTACAAAGTCAGTGAGTCCCTATCTAATATTAATATTTCTTTGTGTTGAAGAAGTACAAGGATTACTCATAAAATCTCTGCTCCTGCATATTTTGAAGAGTAAATAGGGGGATTTTGAAAGCCTATTTGGCATCGGCCTAAATCTGCCTTTCAAAGCTCCTTTGTGACCAAACCAGTTGTCCAACACACTCCTCATTGTCTCAACAGCTTCATAATTCCAACAGCGCTGTCTCACTCCAAACAGATTCTTTCCAGCTCTGGGATTAATCCAGTGATGTACAGCCAAAGTCAGGGAATTCAATTCCTCTTAAAACACTCAGAAAGCACCAAAAAGCTTCGATGTTGTTTGGAGCAAGCAGACCAGATATCTTGAGTCAGACACTGAGGGATGAATCCATCACCTGAGATTTTTTTTTACCACCAAAAGAGAGGAACGAGCACTTTTAGCAGGCAGGTCTCCTCAGATACCCATTTTCTGCTGAGATAAACCATCCCTGAGATTGTCTCTTTCCATTTGCTATAGATGGGCAATGTGATGGTTTGCTCTCATAATTAAGGGATGAATATTATGTGTGTGTTAAGAGACGTTTTACTGATGTACAGTTATGTTATTGTGGTTTGCTGTTTGGACATCCTCTGTCCTCTCCACAGCCCCCTTTCCCCACTGTTTGGTTGTTGGAGTCCAGGACATCCCTGTGGCCACCCTGGAGGGTTTGCAGACCGGACAGGGGGTCTGGGGTCTGTACAGGGGGGTCAGAGCCTCACACAGAGCCCAGGAGGACACTGCCTCTGATCCCTGCCATGGCAGTGAATGCCCACAGTGGATGAACAATCACAAGCTGAGAGAATTCAAAATAAGCAGTATTTAGTTTATCATAGAATGTAAATGTAGAATCCAGGATTTTTAGTATCTGGGGCTGAAGGGCCAAGCTGGAGGAATTGGGGAGTGGCCCCTGTGCTCCTTGTTCTTGCTCTCGTCCCCCATCTTTTGCTGAGTTGGATTTTAGAGATTGGTTTAGAGTAGAAATGCCATGTTAGCATAGG
>VXBR01005445.1:69286-101487 GCA_013400215.1 Cisticola juncidis | reverse complement strand
CTGATGCAGCACCAGGGGTATAAAAGGCAGAGCAGCCATTTTGTGGGCGAGCTCATGGCTGCCGGGTCAGCAGCTCCCAGCACTTTGCCGTCCTTTTTGCTTTGTCACTCCTTTGCTGTATTTGTTAGGGTTCAATAAACCTTATAAAATTTTAAAGTGAGCGATGGTTTCTCACAAAATTGTTACAAAGTAGCCAATCACCGTGATGAGGTGAACTGGGTTTTTTATTAACACAACAACTGGAAACAGGGACCTGGGATAAACCCAAGTGAGATAAATAAACTCAAAGTTAGATGTTTCAAAACACATTTGAATGTGTTGAGATTGTGCTTACCTGTTTATGACNCTGATGCAGCACCAGGGGTATAAAAGGCAGAGCAGCCATTTTGTGGGCGAGCTCATGGCTGCCGGGTCAGCAGCTCCCAGCACTTTGCTGTCCTTTTTGCTTAGTCACTCCTTTGCTGTATTTGTTAGGGTTCAATAAACCTTCTAAAATTTTAAAGTGAGTGATGGTTTCTCACAAAATTGTTACAAAGTAGCCAATCACCGTGATGAGGTGAACTGGGTTTTTTATTAACACAACAACTGGAAACAGGGACCTGGGATAAACCCAAGTGAGATAAATAAACTCAAAGTTAGATGTTTCAAAACACATTTGAATGTGTTGAGATTGTGCTTACCTGTTTATGACTGTATTCCCAGTTCTCAGTTTTCCAGCCCGTGGTTGTATTCCCAGTTCTCAGTTTTCCAGCCCATGGTTGTATTCCCAGTTCTCAGTTTTCCAGCCCATGGTTGTATTCCCAGTTCTGGGTTCTGTGATCCCCCTTTCCTCTATCCCAAGTTCCCCTCCTCTCCTGCCGGGCACCGCCTCTGCTGCTCCCCACCTGCCCATGAAGCTGCTGCTGGCCCAGCCCAATGCAAAGACCTTGGAGCTTCCAGGGTGCACTGCTCTCCTGGAAGTCCAGTTAAGTCAAATAATACCTCAAAACAATGAGCCAACACCAAATCTGAGCCCAGAAAGACATCACTGAGTCAGCCAGCTGTCAAGCTGTCTGCTAGAGTCTTCTGCTTCCTCACCATAACCTAAAGCACTGCGAGAGAAAGACACCCCCTGGACTTCATGAGCCAAAACAGCTCTTTCTGGGAAACTCCTGTGACAAGGAACCCCTGACTCTGTGGGGTGAGCAACAGGATCGACCTCACCTCCTCCTCTGCGGTGTCCCCATGGGAGCAGTGTCAGTGTGTGCAGCCCCTCGAGCCCCCACCCCAAAGCTGTCCTCAATAAAGGCTTTTAAAAAGGAGAAGAAGCTCTCTCTGCCCTGTTTTTAACACAAGGTCCTCAGCAACAAAGCAGACTTCAAATAAAAAAAGGAAACAGCACAAGTGCGGGGTGCTCCTTCCGTCTCAAGAACCTCTGCAGACACCACCCCTCCCTGGGGTGGATCCAAACCACGTCCCTTGTGATTTTCTCCCATCTGGGGCTCATTATTGGGCCAACCCTACAGCGCATTTCTGTCCACTGGGTAACTCCATCGAGGGACTGGCTGCTGCTGTGAGCCAGTCCAGTTCTCCCTGATGCTACTCCTCTGGTCAAAGCTCCCTCTCAATGCTCACTTACCACAAAGTGAAAAACCCATTCTCTGAACACAAAGCCAACTTAAAAAACCCCACTAAACAATAACTCACAACTGTCCTGTTCAACTTAATTTCCACACAACACGTTGACTAAAATCCCACGAATCCGGGAGCACAAGGCTCACAGCTCATGCTTGGACACTCCACCTGGAACATTAATCCATCCTCAGAAACAACAGCCTGACACAAAATCCTGACAAACCACAGGGGCTGCTTTCCATCCCAGCTTCATTTCAGCTGTTTTCCCTGCATTCAAGAGATTCCTCAATCCAATCAAGTGCTTATTAACTGCCCTGAGCTCTTATCAGCAGAGATGTGCTGCTGCTGCCAAATTAGTGCAACAAGAATTAAGACACTCCTGGAATGTTTTATCCCACAAAACCCATGCGTGCATCCAGGTAAGGATGTCCTGATGGAGTTCAGGTCATGCTCCTGCAGAGCCAGTGGAGGTCCTCGTCCCATTCTGGGTCTGGTGTTTTCACCATCAACCATCTGGAAATGTTTCACTAATTAAAGGCTCTCCCTGAAAACTCAATTTGGCGAAACTCCTCCAGCTCTGCAGTAGATTTGACCTCGGTGACCCTGACTATTGTGCTCTGCAGGTTGACAAGGTGCTGAATAAACAGGTAAGCACAGATTTTGTTGCCTGTACTAATAAATCAATTTTAATTATGGCGACAACATCAGCAACAGAATCGAGTCAAACTGCAGGTCCCATTCTTCTCCCACGTTAAGTATCCCAAATTAAAGGGTGAATTGCACTGTGCTCGGGGTATTGTCATGCAGACGAGGGAAAACAACTCGCTTTCCAATTTCCTCATGCAAATGCAGGCGGAATTGTTGAGACACAAGAATTTATTTTGCCATCTCAGTGGTTCTGTAGAAGATAAGAGGAGCCGCGAAAGTTTTGCAATTTGTAAGCTGGCAGCTTATTAAATAAATAAATAAGAACCCCCGCCCTGCAAACCCAAATGTTTAAATAACATTACAAGTAAACTGTCAAGGTCAGCAAATAATACGTTTAAACAATCTTGTATTCTTTTTGCCTTTCTGCAAAGACTATGCTATAATTTATGGGTTTATTTCCTTTTCAAAAGAAGTTTCTTGATACAGTCTCAAACTCCAGTGGAATATTAAAAAAATAATAACAAAATATTCCAGCCTGAAGGCTATTGCAGGGTGCTCTGCATTCCTGAGCTGGTGCCTGTACCTCCCTAGCATGAGGCAGGAGGCACTGCAACACCAATTTCTGTGAAATTACACCCTTCCCAATAATTGCAAGAATCCAGAAAAAGGTTTAAACCAGACCTGGTGCACAACACTCACCACAGGAAGAAATAAACTTGTGTGGATATTCAAAAGAGCCAAAGCAAAGGGGAAAAAAGGCAACGCTGTCATAACCAAGTAGGACCAGATGTTATTTTTACCTTTTCAGGACCAAATGAAAGCTCAAGAGCAATTATGTGAGTCTGAGCTCTCCTCCCAGGCTTCTTATGTTTAATCTTTATGATGCCATGTGTCACTTTTCCCTTTTATCTCGTGTCTGAGAGGAGCCCCTGCTCCTACAGGAATGCTCTCCATGCCCTTGGGGTTTGTGTAGAGGCTGATCCCCTCATCCTGATGGGGACATTTCTAGGGTGTCACCAACAGCTGTGGCCAGTGACACCACTAAACACCATCCACATCCAAACCCTGTGGCTGTGGGGCCAGATGTTGGTGGTTCCCACACTGAAGTCACCCCCAACACCATTACACTCAACAACAGGAGCCAAAGCCCAGGAAGGGAGACACTGATCCATCAGGCAAGGAGAAGAGATCACAGAATTATTGAATCCTTAGGGTTGAAGGTAAAGACCTCCAAAATTATCAAGTCCATCAGATCAAGCTGAATTCCAGGCCCACTAAACCATATAATGAAATGACACATCCACTTGTTTTTTGAACACTTCTATGGAGGATGACTCCTCCACTTCCCTGCCCCAATGCTTAACCACTCTTCCTATGAAGGAATTATTCCTAATAACCCACCTGAACCTCCCTTGGTGCAACCTGAGGCCATTTCCTCTCGTCCTGTCTCTTATTCCTGGGAGCAGAGCCCGACCTCCCCCTGGCTGCCCCCTCCTGTCAGGGAGCTGTGGAAAAGCAGAAGGTTCCCCCTGAGCCTCCTTTTCTGCAGTCTGAAGATCCCCAATCCCCTCAGCCACCCCTCCTGGGACTCGTGTTCCATGTGTCCCACCACAAGGCTTCCCCTTGCCTGGGCCACTTCCCCTGCTCCAAACCCAACCAGCCCCAGCCCAGCCAGTGTCACGTAGGGATCAGCACAAGTTGCTTTCCTCTTCTCCATGGTTCCATCTCAGCTGCTCTGACAGGCTCTGCCACTAGAAATAAATTGATATAATCCTTAAAAGCAGCCTCATGGGGCTGGGAGGAGGGAGCTGAGCCTAGCTGACCATGTGCACTGAGCAGAGAGGGATTGGGCAGCAGGATTGGGAAGAGGCTCCTGCCGAGCTGTCAGCCCACCCTGGCTCTTTGCAGGCACTAAAAGCGTGTAATTCCCAACTCCTGTGTGCTGCACAAGTTATCATTTGGAAGTTGTTGCTCTGCAGTGACTTGACAGTCTAACAATGCAAAATAAATCTATTCACGCTGCTTTGGTGAGACCAAATCCCGGGAATGTGCCGCAACAGCAGAGAGCAGTGATAAGTTCTTGTAACTTACAGCAACTCGGTGCTGTCCTCATTACCATAAATTATCTTCCTGCACACACAGGAAACCTTTCCGACGGACTCCAGCTTTTATTCCCTGCTCTGTGTTAAAGCTGGGAGTACTTTGTGTGAGCCCAGAGCCCTCCTGATAGCGCTGGGTTTGAAGTGCCTGGAAGCTTCAGTGCTTTTCCTGGTTCTCTGACCAGAGCATTGGTGTTAGCAGTGCTTTCCAGAGGCTTGTAAAGAGGATTCATGGCTGGATTTTGTGCTCTCCAGTGCACAGGGATTTTGCTCATCGTCTCCTTTAGGTCTCTCTGTGCAGGCTGGGCAGGGCTTTGTAGCAGAATGTGGTTAAAAGGAGGGGGAGAAACTTCTCAAGGGGAAGAGCAGAACCAAGACAAATTCATGGAGCCCAGGAATGAGGCACCAAATTAATCAAAGTGGACAGGTGAGGGAACAGTGCTCTGCCTATCAGTGGGATCTTGGATGTATCAGTGTTGATGAGAAAGGACAGTGAGACATCTTCATTTCACCTGATCCCTCATGGAGCCAGCTGGGGATGTGCCCATGGCCAGGACCGGGGGAACACGGTGCCCCACGGAGATGCTCCCAGTCTGGTACCAATTCCTTGCCTTATCTCCTGCACCCCGTGCACACTGGAGCTCTGGAAGGACCTGTCCATGCCCACTGCTCCACCCAGGATCTGCTGGCCAGCACATCCTGCAGTGCTACAGCCACTGGAGAGCCCCAGGCCCTGCCCAGCAGCAGGCAGGGACACACAGGGCCTTGACTGAAATAAAAGTGGTGTTTTCTTAAAGCTTTGCCTGGATTTGTAGCTCAGGAAAGTTGCTCTGTGGGAATGTTTGGAGCCCCAGCCTGAAAGGAAATGTTTGTTCAGGATGAGACAGCAGGGATTGGGATGGGCTGGGAGAGCTGGGGGTGTTTACCTGGAGAAGAGAAAAATCCAGGAAGATCTTAAAGCCCCTTCCAGGGCCTAAAGGGGCTCCAGGAGAGCTGGAGAGGGACTGGGAACAAGGGATGGAGGGACAGGACACAGGGAATGGCTCCCACTGCTAGAGGGCAGGGCTGGATGGGAGATTGGGCAGGAATCGTTCCCTGGGAGGGTGGGCAGGCCCTGGCACAGGGTGCCCAGAGCACCTGTGGCTGCCCCTGGATCCCTGGCAGTGCCCAAGGCCAGGCTGGATGGGGTTTGGACCCCCTGGGATAGTGGAAGGTGCCCCGGCCCATGGCAAGAGATGATCTTTAAGGTCCCTTCCAACCCAGACCATTCCTGGATTCTGTGATTTCACAATCCACTGTGATGGGTTGACCTTGGCTGGACACCGGGTGCTCACAGAGCTGCTCCAGCTTTCCAGCTGGACAGTGGAGATAAAATAAGATGGAAAACAACTCACAGGCTGAGATAAGGCAGTTTACTAAAGCAAAAGCCAAACTCTGCACGCACAAGCAAAGAGAAGAAAAAAGGTTTATTCTCTCCTTCCCATCAGCAAGGGATGCTCAGCCACTTCCTGGGAAGCTGGGCTTCAGCACATGGAGCAGCTGCTCCAGGAGACAAATCCAAATAATGAGTACTCGCCCTTCCTCATCCCTTCCTTTGCTCTTTGATCTCAGCTGGGGGTCTGGAATATCCCTTTGGTCAGCGTGGGTCAGCTGGCCTGGCTGTGTCCCCTCCTGGGATCCTGCCCACCCCAGCCCCTGCATGTGGGGAGTGTTGGCAGAGAGTGCCACACCAGGGCATGGGTGTGCTGTGAACACCTTTCCACTGCCCCGGGGAGCACAGCACAGGACAGCTCCTGTGGGAAATGAACTCCAACTCAGACACAGCACAGCCCCTCCCGCCCCAAAAATGCACCTGAGCTGGCAGGAGGAGCATCCACCCTCCCTGTGCAGCTCAGCAGAGGTGGCAGAGTGGGAAGGGCACACGAGGGACTCCCACAGCAGAAGGTGCAACTGCAGAAGGCTCCAAGCAGCAGAATCAGCAGCCTGACAAAGCAATTCTGCACCTGAATATCCTGGTTCTTCCCCTCCAGGTGGATTTGGGCTCTACAAAGACTCCAGTGGGGCTACAAGTTCACATTAGCAAATTGCCAAAGCAGCAGCTTATCTCCAAAATCCCTTTTTGGAGAAAGGCCTTTGGAAGTTTTCTGTTTGAGATTTAGGGCTTTCTCTCAGTTTTTCTTTAAAACAGGCTGCTTGCACTGGTGCAGGCAGAACTGACTGCCTTGTGCAGGGGATGGGGGAGCAGATTTAGGGAATGGGAGGCCCAATCCCAATGGCCAGTGTAGGTGTCACACACGTGTACGAGCCCTGTGCTATGCATTGCCCACCTCTGTCCACCTGGGACTGAGGACCCCCAGCTTGTTCCCTTGAATTCCCCAGCCACCTGGTACCAGCAGGAAGCAATTTTGATGTTGAGGTCTTTTTTTTTTCCCAAATCACAGGGGTCAAATTAAGTTTGTTTTTCCTCTCTATTGCAGCCAGGCTAAAAAACCATGCTGCCGAAATCCCCAGTGCCATGAAATGAGGGAATCTCACCCAAATCCCTCTGTCACTACAGGACACGAAATAAACCACTGGATGATCTTTAAGGTCCATTCTCACCCAACCCATTCCATGACTCTGTGAATTCTCAGAAGGCTGGAAAGAGCAAGCAAGTGGTTTATTCAAAATGTGCTTTCTTTATGTACTATTTACAGAGGCCAGTATGATTGGTGGGCAAAGTTAACCCCTCTTCAACCACATTGGTTAAGCCAGAGGGCCATCAAGAAGTCCCTCCTCTAAAAGAAATTAGTAACATGGATATGGTTAGCAAAACATCTCTTTTTGTTCACAGCAGATCACCTGGGAAAGAAGTTTCACAAACCAGAACATCTCAGACATGAAATCAGGGCTACACCCCCCACCCTCCAAAGCCAAGCTGGGGGATGTGTCCCTATCCACACCTATCCACATCTGCAGATCTCAGTACCCCCAGTTCCCCGGGCTTGCACCAGCACAGATCCAAGCCTTGTGTCTGGCTGGGTTTTAACTGAGTGGGCTCTCCCCTCCCTTTGCTGGGGATCAGCTCTCAGGGAGCTGTTCCCAATTTATTCCTGAGCTGGATGCTCCGTAAGCTCCGACAGCCCTAAGTGTTCCTTGACAGGCGCTTGGAAATAAAATGCGCCGCAGGTTGTGTTTCCTTCCTCCTAATAGGATGCAAAGCTCTGTTTTCAAAAGGATATGCTAACATTTTAAGCTCTTTTTGTTCGTATAAATGATAATGTAGTCAACACAAGGGCCTCATCTCTCCTTGAAGTGAATATTATTCCTATTCACCTTAACATATAAGCGCCAGGCTCAAGAATAAACCTTAGCCAAGCTCCCCCTGAGTGGGCTCATCCAAGGCTTTGCTCCCAGAGAGGAGCTGGTGGAGGAGAAGCAAATCTGGCCACTGCTGGAAACCTGAAGATGGACCTGAAGCCTCCTGGAATTGTACAAGCTACTGCAGCTCCTCCTTTAGTGCCACCAAAAGGAGATCTCACTGTCCCAGAAGAAGAATTTTCTAGACAAAGGAGGCAATAAGAATTTGAAATAGAGAGGTCAGGGCATTGTCCACGACGTGAGGAGACCTTTGCTGTGGGCAAACTACAGAGAAATTGTGGGGTAAAGCCATGAAAGACAAAGCCCATCAGTCTTTAGGAGCATGGACCTCTCCAAGCCCCTTTCTCATCCTTCCAGTGCCTGAAGGAGCTGACAAGAGAGATGGAGAGAGACTCTTTACAAGGGCCTAGAATGGCAGGGAAAGAGGGAATGGCTCCCACTGCCAGAGGGCAGGGCTGGATGGGAGATTGGGCAGGAATTGTTCCCTGGCAGGGTGGGCAGGCCCTGGCACAGGGTGCCCAGAGCAGCTGTGGCTGCCCCTGGATCCCTGGCAGTGCCCAAGGCCAGGTTGGACAGGGCTGGGAGCAGCCTGGGACAGGGGAAGGTGTCCCTGCCCATAGCAGGGGTGGGACTGGATGATCTTTAAGGTCCCTTCTCCCCCAACCCATCCCATGACTCTGCCACTGTGACTATTTAGGCTCGTGGTGCTTTTCCATCCTTAAGGACCAGGACTGACTCCACATGCCAGCTGCTCTCTGAACGAATCCATCCCGCTGTCTCCAAAAGAGACAATTCCTGGCACAGCACATGAGCAGCACTCGGATGCAGGGAGGGAGGAGCTGAAACCCGACAGGTTTTGCTGCTGGTGAGGTTTTGGAAGGCGCTGTTCTCCTTGTTTGCAGCGCCCAGGCTCCTCGTCACACCTGTCTTACACACAACCCCTGACAGGTTCACAGCCAGACCTGTCTGCCTGCTCCTGGATTACAAAGGAAGGATCAATTCCAGCCTGTCAATCCCTCTGTTTCATTAGCCACTGATTGGGAGGCATCACATCCTGTCTTCCCAGAGTCAAACCCGTAAACAAGACAATATTGTTAAAAAATAATAATAAAAAAAAACCCAACAAAAAAGCAAACCACTAAAACCAGCTAATAAAATGCTCTGACTGCCAGATGCCAGGGATTGCTACGAGACTGCAGCAGGAATAACAATTTGGGAGATAATTGAGCTATTCCTGTTGGCTGTGAAACCACAGCTCTGGTGGGACAGGCAAAAAGAGGTTTCCCTAAGTTATTGGACACCTTGGAAAATGCTTTTCCTCTTAGGATGAGCAGGAAAAAAGGTGCCATAAGGAGAGAAGGGGAATTGCTTGGAAAAATATCCCTCTCTCCCATGATTTTCGATACAACCTCCCCATTTCCAAAGCTGGGGAGGGGCTGGCTGGGTTCCTCAGGAAGGACTAAATTCATCCATGTTTTTTCCTAAAGCACCAACTGTCACGACTGTCAATTCAGCTCCTTTCATGGAGATTATAATTCATTTGCAAAAGCAAAAAGAAAAAGGGAAAAAATAAAAAATTAAAAAAAAACAAAAAAGGAAAAGGAAAGAAAAGGTATTTAATTGGCAACTGAATTCTTCATGAAACAAAGAGATGGATTCATGCAAAGAAGAATAGGGAGAGCTGTTTTGATATCTGAATTTTAATGACTCCATGGCATCCCTATTTGTTATGTATCTTCTTTCGAAATGTCACGGCTGGCTCTAGTGGTAATTACTGAATTTCAACATTTATAGAAAAGCAGCACATACAGTATGGAGATAATTGCCCAGTTGGAGAGTTATTGAAGGATCCAGGTTCCCCCCCTCGCCCTCCTCCCTCCTTCTGCGACTACAGAATTTTGGTAATTATCACTAGAGCCACTTGTTAAAAAAATCAGAAAGCAGGTAAACAACAAACACCAGTGTAGTTTATTCATTAAAATTCAAAAAACACATCATCATATTGATCTTGAAATTACAAACTGCTACAGCTTGCAAAAAGCAGGGCCCTCCCGCTACCCCGGTGTTTAGTGTTGCTGTACATCACACAATGAGACAATTTCCTGATAGGAATTGTTATGTAATAAACACTATTGTGGGGCACTTCCAGGTAAAATAAATCAATTTATCCAGGTTATAACATCAGCCATGATCAGACCATAAATCCTTGGGCTTGGGGTGGATCTGATGTCAGCACAAAGCAGAGAGCACCCACCAGGCTGCAGCTCTCCAGGGAGAAATGCACTCCAAAGCACTTGGGGAGTTTGATGTTGGTGTTTTGGTTTAAACTGCATGTGCCTTTTGGCTGTGGTCTGTCCAAAAATGACCCTGCATCCGTAACAAAATCACAGAGGAAAGGGCAGCTCAGCTCTGCCTCTGCCCTGCTTTCACCCACACCACTCCTGCTCTTTACAGGAATCCCTCTCCCTCTCACAGACAGGAAAATCCAGACACTCAGCTCTAACTCCCTCTTGATTTCTCTCAGTTCATCACTCCAGGGCCGTGTATGTCCCACACCTCCCTTGTGCCCACCCCAGGAGTCCCAGCAGTGCCCACAGCACCACTGGCTCCGCACAGGACTCAGCTCAGCTTCAAACAGGCTCTGAGTTTCCAGAGCACGGGATTCTGCTGCGCTCCCATCTTTAATCAAAGTCAGGTACAAAGCAAACTCGTCCGCTTAGAAGTGGGGATGTGTTAGAAGCAGGGGCACGGGTTGGGGAAGGTAAACACACGGGGATATAATTAAAGGAGAAACGACAGTTAACGACAAGAATCTCCCGGCTTTGACAAAAACACAGAAGGAAAAGACCATTATACAGACACGGGAGATAAGTGGATCCAGCACAGATAAGACTGACAGAGGGAAATTGGAGGCAGAAGAGGATAAGAAGCTGACACCGACACTTACAATATTTACTTTTGCATCTGTGTTCACAAATGAAGAGGACGAGGATTTGCCTAAGTCAGGGATCAGATCCCTGGGGAGACGAGAAGAGGAATTAGGGAGTGTGCAGATAACACAAGAAATGGTCAATAAGAGCTTAGGGGAACTTAAACTGACACAAAGCATTAGGGACCAGATGGCAACATGTGTACGGGGGATTTACCAAACAGGGGAAGGAATGACAGGGCAGGACTTCAGCCCTGTGGATTCCCTGGAAACAGGGAAGACAGGGAACAGAGAGTTCCAGCAGCAGGTGGACATTTACATCAGAACCACCAGTGATCTCTCAAAGACCTCATTACTCTGAAAACTCTCTCCTGGTGATGCTACACACAGCAGGGTGGATTATCCCAGCTGCCTAAGGCAATAAATTTTTGGACAAAAAAGTCAGTAATTCCATTGCTCTGATGGCTCCTCTTGAACTGCTCTTCCCACCTTTATTTTTACTATTCAAGGCTTAGCCTGTCCAGGAGAGAATTAAAATTTGGGTGTTTTCTGAAGGCTTACAACTAAATCTTAGATAGAAAAATCAGGGCTGAGCCGGCTTTCTCAAACCACCCCTCAGTGAGACAGTTAATTGTAATTAAATCCATCTTGATTTAAGACCAAATATAAGATTTGCTTAACTTAAGCCTCCCTCCAAAACCAACACAACGTGGAGGGGTGCCTGCTTCAATCCAAACCTTAAGGCTGGGGGAATGCAGAGGGAATCAGCTGCCCATCGACTGGAACAAGAGTATTTATTTGGAAGCTCATTCTTTAAAGGGAAAAAAGGCTTGAAAATGCCCAGGTTCATTAAGAACAGCCAGGGTGGTCTGATGAGAAGCAGATCAATCCTTTTTAACTTGTTTGGAGCCTTTGAAGAGGTTACTTGAGTTGGTGGACACGGGAGTTGTGGCTGGCACCTCTCACTGGCCAGGGAGTCAGGGATGGTGTCAGCCCATGGAGCTCACATGAATGGGAACCACTGGAGGGTTTGGGGAATTTCCAGATTCCCCAGTTGGAAAGTCTGGGGAGAGAAAGGAGATCCACAAAGACACCCCTCAGTGTCAGGGGCTGTCCTGAGATCCTGCAGGAGGCTCCCTGGGGAGGGTAGGAGCAGTTTTACAGCCCACTCTGCCCACAGCCTGCAGGGTAATTTAATGAATTTATCGTCTGGACACACATTTGTAGTGTAACCCCCAGCTTAGCCCATTTTATTGCATGTCCCAGCTCTCTGCCTAAGCCACAACTCAGCTCTACGACTCCCTGGCAGGCCTGAGCACCCTTCTCCTACTAAAGTTTCTCCTGGAGCCAAGGAAATGGGAATCTGGCCAAAAACACTGATGGAAAGGCTGAGTTGGAAATATTACACAGACCAGGCAGGACATCCTTCTGGACATGCTTCACCCTTAGCCTGTACCCATTAGTCCAGACTAAGCAAACCCTGACGTCTTGGACATAATCCCCTTGCCATTCCAGAGGGAACTGGGGCTGGGTTGGTAATAATCAAATAAAACTCCAGAAAATAAATATCCCTCTGCCATCATTAGGGATGAACGTTCAGAGATGAAGCACTGATGGGATAATGAGGTGTGCAGTGGGGGAGGCTGGGAGCCTGCCAGACAGGGAGGATGCCACTTCCTATCATTTTTCATTGTTAAAATTGATACCTTGTGCCACCAGCCTCTCCCCCAGTTCCACGTTCATCCCAATTAAGGAGTCACAGCTGATCTCCTGGAGGAACAAAGGTGTCACTGTGTTCAGCTGGGGTGGAGCAGCTTTGCCTCCCAACTCCCACAGCTGCTGGACAAGAACCTCCCACCCCACCTGATGTGTCCTGTTCCTTCCACACAGCAAGAAAAGAATGTTTCTCACATCCCTGGAATGTTTTGTGGTTCTTGAGCGGGTGAGAAGATGAGCTCACACCTTTCCCCCTCCTCTGTGTCCACCTCTGCAGAGCGAGGTCTGCGTCCCCCAGGGGGGACAATGCTCCACCACAGCCCCTCTGGGCAGCTGCTGGAATCCAGGTGTTACCATGAGGGTTTTTCCTGGCTGCCTGAGCTTCATATTAGAGGAGAAGACTCTACCTTCTCACGCTCTGTTAATGTAAACATCAGCTATGTTTATGGAACATAGCCATGGCCTTGCATTCCATGCTGGGACAAACAAGACTGTGTGACAGCTTCCTTGACCAATGTGGTAAGGAAGGTAAGAACTCCATCCTCCAATCCACAGGCTTCATAGCACCTGTATAAATGTGCCCTTTTTGTAAATAAAGGGGCTTCCTGCCCTGATCTCAGTAGAAACCAGAACCTGTGTCCAAGTCTCATCTTTCCCTGGAAGGCCCGCGCGGTGATATCCAGGCAGTGTCTGCAGCTGGGTTTGTGTGGCAGTGACGGTGCCAGATGGGATAAAGCAAACTTGGGTCTCATTCATGGAGCTCCTTAGGAGCTTTGTAAGGAACACCCCGATAGCTCCTCAGAGAGGCGCTGCAGCCCCAGATCCTGCCAGGCAGCAGAGACTCCCTCTCTCACACCTGACTAAGTCCCCTAATCACAGGCAAAACTTCAATCAGCGCTTACAACAATCCCACAACACAAATCCATCCGACGCTCCATTAATGCTCGCAGTGTGACTTGTTATCCACAAAGGAAACACTGCTGGGTGATAATGAAGGCGTTCGATTGGGATTTCGAGATGAGCAACAAGAAGTGCCTGCCTGCCAGAGCGTGACTCTCCAAGCTGGGATAAATAAGCTCGTGATTGCTGCGCTCAGCCCCAGTCACCTGTGGCTCCACCGAGGAGCCTCTACTTGCCCATCACCGCTGTTGACACAAGGACAGGGCTCTGCTCCCTCTTTCCCTTTTCCCAGCCAAGGCCTGGCCTTTCCTGGCACAGGACTCACGTGTTTGTGTCACCATCAATGCCATGGAACTCAGCAGGGTCACGGGAGGTAGCAAAGCAGAAGTGGCTCATTGTGAGTGGAGCATTATCTCCATTAACTGAGGCTGGGTGAGAGCTGTACAGGCCAATTTTTACCCATTGTTCTCTCAGAGGACCAGCTCACCTCTTTGGGCTCTGAGCCAGCACTGATGTGGAGGGTTTTATGCCCTGCTCAAGATTCTTCATTAAACCACCCTGGCATTTCTGCCAGCACAGGGTCATGATTGCAGTGCACAGCCTCATTGTCTGCACCAGAGCAGCACGAGCTCAGCAACAGAGGAGAGGAAAATCACAGAAGTACCTTGTTTTTTGTTGTTTTTCCTGACACGAGGCTCAGGGAGGGGCTGGCATCACTGAGGACTTGCCCTGTGAAAGGCAGCCCTGCCCTGCACCACCGAGCACCAGGTCTTGTCTCACCTGCCTGGCCTGGGATGTAAAAAAGCCCTTCCTGAGCCTAGGCTGCAAAACACTAATAATTCTCCTGGTGGCTGGAGTCCTGACTGGAAGCCTTATTTTATTGCTTTCCTGCTCCTTTTTTGCTCAGAAGGCAAGGAAAACATCCGAGAAGTCTAAAACCCCTCCTCCTATTTTCATATTCATTGGCACAGAAAGCAGGGTAGCTTTGCTGGGACAATTCAGAACACAATAATAATGACAATGATAAAAAGTACAAATATATAATAGTCTCACATATGTGCATAGGACCATCATTAGCAGGGAAGAAACTGGGGCTGAGCGAAAGCAGAAGAGAGCAGAACTTCTCCAGGCAACTTCTGTGCCACCCACAGGTTTGCCTTCCTTTCTCTCACAGATGAAAAACATTTCAAAAACTCGAGGGACACATTTGGAGACAGTCTCCCCTCACTGCCTGTAAAGAGGGGATGTGTCTCCCCCAGACACCAGCCCACTTCTCCTGGTGTGTGGCAGCAGGAACGTGACCCTGGTGGGTTTGGAAGGAACCCAAGGTTGGTTTGGGTGCCCAGGGTGAGGGAGGGCAGTCAATGCTGAAAGGGAGGAGAAGTTTGGGACAGACAGGGAACACCTCAGGCTTCAGGCCTTGAAGCAGATTTTGGCAATTAAGAGTCAGGGTAGCACCTGTCTGGAGGCAGAGAGCCCTAACCTCTGCCTGCTGCAGCATTTTTTCCAATCTGCCTTAGAAATCCCTGATACTGGTCCCAGGCAGGGACAGGACATGGAATTGTCCTCGCTGGCAGCTTTGGGGACTGTCCCCAAGCCCAGTCCCAAAGCACTGACAGAGTGAAGCAGCTCTCCCTTTCCCCTGCACCACACTGCCCATGGCACAAAATGTTCCCCCCATTCCCAAATACTGCAAAATGCAGGATATTGGTGACTGAACAGGTAAGGGTGGTTATAAACAGCAAAATAATACACCTGTGTCCCCACCCACCTTCTAAAATATCCTATAATGGCTCTACAAAGCTTTGAGTTGGTCAGAAAGGAGCAGCTGAGCAGCTGATGGGGGCTCTTCCCCATGTACCTGTAGGTGCTTTACTCACCCCCTTCCTTTTATTTTTAATATCATCACTGCTCTAAAAATAAAATCAACTTGACACTGATGAAAGCTGAAAAACCCCACCAGACCAGTTTCTCCATGTGCCTGACTCCAGGGCCCCTTGATCAAATTGTTTTCCTTCTCCCTGCTGATCCCCACGAAGTCCTCAGCTGTGCCCAGGGGGGACAGGGCTGGAAATGGAAGCCCAGGTCTCCCTTTGGCGTTGAGCTGTCAGTGACAGCTCCATGAGCATCGTCAGTTCTGCGCCTGCTCCTTGCAGTGAAGCCCGGCCTTGGAAATGGAAATGAAAGATTCCTTTCCCATTCTCCTCTCCCTGCCAAGCCTGTAACAAGCTGGAGATGGGAAGTGCCAGGAATGGATGAAAATAGAAGGAAAATAGCTGATAGTATTTCAGCTAAAGCAGCCCTAGGATGAGGCGGGGAGCATCTCCTAAGGGGCCCTGACCCTCACAGAAAGCCCTGAAAACAGGAAGGTTATTTCTCCCACGGGAAACAGTCCTGCCTCAATTAGCAAATTTTTCAGCCCAGATGGAGCTGGGTGATTATCTGCCATAACTATCACTGCTGCCTTCACCTGCAAAAAGCCCTGCCTGGCTCCACAGCCCTTCCCTCTCCTCCCAAAGCACGTCCCAGCTTTCAGGCTTCACCAGCTCCTCCTTTCAAGGCTGATCAACCTTGGCTTGTAAACGAGGTGAGTGGCTGCAACGCCTGCTCCTGTACGAGCTCAGTCCTGCAGCATCTTTAGGAGGA
The DNA here is from genome assembly GCA_013400215.1 of Cisticola juncidis. Classification (NCBI taxonomy): domain Eukaryota; kingdom Metazoa; phylum Chordata; class Aves; order Passeriformes; family Cisticolidae; genus Cisticola; species Cisticola juncidis. The sequence goes on along the minus strand of VXBR01005445.1, from coordinate 85,575 downwards.
TGGCGGGGGAGGGAGAGGAGAAATAACCCATTCTGCTGTGACTGGAAACCAAATTATTCCCCAGCCAACATGAAAAACCCACTCAAGAACTGACCACGGCTGGCTCATCACTCCCACTTGATGTTTTTCACTGGGATGTTTTGCCCAATGAATCCTGTCACCATCCTTTGCAGGCAGTCACCAAATCCCAGGAGCAGCTGCAAATCTTCATTAATAAAATTTCAGGATGTGCTTTGTTTGGGCTGGAGACTGCCACTTCCCATTCTGCCACCCTGCAAGGGTGATGTGCTCCGGCACATCAGTTGTGTGCAAAAGTTGTGTGCAAAAAAAGCTGTGAATTTGAAATGAGAGCAGATGTTGGGAAATGCCATTACCCAGCACGTGCTCCAGGAAGCAGCATTAACATTTCCCAGTGATGGGCCTTGGAAAGTGGGAGCTGCAAGGGATGTGTTCACATTAATGGGGTCCCTCCATGGGTGGGGTCACATCTGCTGCCCGTGGGGTGGGTGTGGAGGTGCCTGGGTGTGAGGGGTGAGCATGGGATGGGAGAAGAGCCCACAGGCAGCACCTGGGTCTCCTCAAGCAGGAGCTCCGTGGTCCCAGAGAACCAGACAGGTCCTGCAGATTCCCCAGGTTTGGTATTCCCTTCATGCAGAGACACTGAACACGGACCAGAGGATAAACGAGGCCCAAACAGCTCAGATGGTTGTCCAAGCTCTCCTGGAGCTGTGGCAGCCTCGGGGCTGTGCCCATTCCCTGGGGAGCCTGGGCAGTGCCAGCACCTCTGGGGGAGAACCTTTCCCTGAGATCCAACCTAACCCTGCCCTGGCCCAGCTCCAGCTGTGCCCTGGGTGCTGTCCCTGTCACAGGGAGCAGAGGTCAGAGCTGTCCCTCAGGAGGAGCTGCAGCCCCTGCTGATGTCTGAATTCAGGCTCCTCCAACAAGCCAGGTTTCCTCAGCCTTGTTCAGCCCCTTGACATCCTTCACCATCCCAGACTTGGCTTCACTTCAGCAGCAGCACAGGATGGGGTAAATCCCTGGCACTTGATGCTCCTGGGGGTGGCCTGGATGGTGAACCCCAGCAAGAGCCCAGGGCAAAGGTGCCTCTGCCAAGCCCCAGAATTTGGGTGAAAGTTCCAGTCTGGGAACACCTTGCAAGTCATGCCCAGTCACCTGCATGGGGAGCTCTGCTGCTCGCTGCAGGAGCATCCTCGTGCTGGGGATCAGCTCCCTGCAGACATCCCAGGTGAGCTCTGAGTTCCCCTGGGGTGCTCAGGATGTCCCTGCTCTCCCTGCCCACTGCCTTCACACCCCACAGCCCTGGGGATCCCCACAGTGAGCGGAGGAGCCCTGGCAGCACACACGGCTCTTGTTCAGGGTTGAATCAAACCCAGCCAGGCCAGAGAATTCCATTTAAAGCCACAAACGCTGCCTTTAAATCAAGGTAATGCCGGTTTGTGCAGCCAGGAGCTCTCTCCTGCTAACAGGATCATTCAAAGCCTCCGACCAGGGATGCTTTGTTCCCACCAAACGGGAACCATGGGTCACCCTGCCCTGCAGAGCTTCACCCCTTCCCTCTCTGCCTGCTCTCAGGATGAGTCCAAGCAGAGCTGTGGATGTGGGGCACAGCAGAAGGGGCACAAATGTGGGCACAGCTGGATCCAGACCCTGCAGTCCCATCCCAGCCGGATCCAGGCCCTACAGTCCCATCCCATCCCATNCGGATCCAGGCCCTGCAATCCCATCCCAAGTGTGGCTCCCGCAGCCTCCCCCCGGCTCCTTCCCCTCTCACTGCCTGCCAACCACCAGCAGCTTCTGCTCCTCCTGCTTACAAGTCAAAATCTTGGAAATTGAGGAACACAGGAAAAATATTTGCTCGTTATCCAACCAATTAGTTGGTGGTAAAGACAGCAAACAGAAGCGAAGTCTCCGAAGCACCACATTTTTCTTTTAAGTGCTGTAAGCAGCTAATGACTCCGCAGAGCTCTGGGAAAACAGATTGGAGGCTCCAGCGTTTTTGAAAATGTGAAAATAATCTGGAGCTCACTGTGTTGTTTAGGTCTGAAAAGAAAAGCTTTGGGAAAGACATCCCAAAAGTTTTCCTGTTTTCTTCCCCCCACAGACCTTGGTGACATCCAGCAGCCTCTGCAGGTACCACATTCACCTTTTCACCTGTCAAATGAGGGGACCATCGATGTTCCCTGAGGGACAGGGGCATCAGTGTCCCCAAGGATAGCCAAGGGTCCTCCTGCTCCCCAAGCTCCACCCTGGGGAGGAAGGTAAATGAAAATACACTTCAAACTCACCAAACTCCTGATACCACCACTGTCAGAAGGGTTGAAAAACGCCCTGAGCACACTGCAGCACCTAATTCCCAGGAGAAAATTTGCTGTGGGTTCATTATTGGTTATTCAGTGCGTGCAAGTTATTCAACTTCATAACCAGATCCAGATTTTCTACCACAAACCCCCACACTTTTCCCCCAGGTTCTGACCAAAATGCACACGCAGCACAAACACTCTGGTAATCCTGATGACTTTGAGTCATGGGTGTCACACAGAAATCAAATTATTTATTTTCCTATCCCCACATCCCCTCCCAAGCTGCTTCTGTCCCAGAATTGCCTCTTACATTTTCTGTATACAGAGAGTAATAACTAAAATCACCATGTGGATGGATATCACGAACCTGGAAGGTAATAAGAGGCAATGACTCCAGTGACTGAAATGAAGGAGAAAGACACTTAATGAAATAGAGATGCCTTCCAACAGCTTTTAAATCAATTCACAGAGGCAATTTAAACAGCCCATCCTGTCATGATGTTTAAAATATGTCAATTCTGCTACTTTTTGCCCATTTCCCTTTTTGGCTGAGTTTCTTTCAGTTTTCCCTTTTGGTTTAAAAAAATAAAAGGGGGGGGTAGTATAGAAAAGCTCACCTTCTTGGCTGCACAGCTTGAGCCTGCAGAGACAAAAATCTACTTGAACACAAGTGAAGTAACTCCAATGACAGAGTGCCCTGGTTAGAAAATTCCTAATAAATCACCAAAACCAATTGCTGCTCCAATGCCACATTTGACAAATTGAAAATAAATTGCATCAATTGCATGGGAGCCAGGAGAGCCCAGTTCAATATTTTCTCCCTAATACATCTACAGGTGGTGTTGGGGGGGACATTTCTATTATTTATTTATTTGTCACTCCGATCGATGCCGTGTTCTTTTCCGATACACCCCTGCTCAGTGCTGGTCAGTAAATATTCATCTCTTCCCTTAATTAATGTGTGTTCAGGAATAGCCAAACACTGCATTTCCCCTTCTGAACAGGGCAGGCACAGAGGTGGTCAAACTCACACAATTATGAGTTATTTTAGTGAAATGATTTGAAATCTGAAGTTTTTGCTCAGACACCCTTCAGCCTAAACACAAACTCCCTCATCTCAGCTCCCTCCAAAATCATGGGGAAGGCCAACATCTTCTCGAGCACAGGGTTTTGAGGAGTGTTTTTCTTCACCTGTATGTATGGCATTAATAAAAACTGAAGTTACCATAAGCTGAAATAAACTAAAAGAGGAGGGATTTAAATATTGGGAAAGAATTGTTCCCTGTGGGGGTGGGCAGGCCGTGGCACAGGGTGCCCAGAGCAGCTGTGGCTGCCCCTGGATCCCTGGCAGTGCCCAAGGCCAGGCTGGACAGGGCTGGGAGCAGCCTGGGACAGTGGGAGGTGTCCCTGCCCATGGCAGGGGTGGAAGTGGAGGGGATTTAGGGTCTCTTCCCACCCAGTCTGTTCTGGGACTCCATGATTCCCACCAGCCCAGCCCCACATGCAGAATTCTGCTGCATTTCTACAGCTCCAACAGGTCCCAACAAAGTCAGAATTTGGAGTCTGCCCACTCCATCATAAAATTCTCTCTTCAAAGCACAGGAATTCCAGCTAAGGCCAGGCAAAAAAAGGACAAAATGGGGATTGTGGCTCTATAAAACCACCTCTGATCCTCTCTGCAGACAGGGATGCAGCAATTGGAAGATAGTGGTCAGATAACACCATCTGACTAAATTAAGCCTTGCCAGGTTAAGGCCACTAAAGCCTTCCCTGTGCTTTGCACCACTTCATCCCAGGCTCTCCAGCCCACACAGCAGGCAGAGCTCCTTTCATCAGGGAGTGTTTAATACCAGCATTTCTCCTCAGGTCTTATTTTGCTTCCCATTACTCCGAGGCAGGGTTTTTTCCTGGAGCTCACCTCAACCAGCTCAGCTCTTGGGTGAGCTCTGTCCACCCCGCGAGGGCACGACCTGCTGGAAATCCAAATGTGCCGTGACTGTGTAATTAAGGCTCTGTAATTAAATTCTCTTATAAAGCAAATGCAGCAGAGCCAACCCCTTCTCCTCACTGCAGGACCCAGCAGGACCATGAAATGAGGCTGGGCCTGCTCTGTTTACGTGGCAGCCTCGAGGCTGTGAGCACAAGTGCCACAGGCTGTGAGGGCAGTGCCACCACAAACTGCTCCCTGAGGGATTTCTACAGCAGTTTCTACCTCCCTATCCACCTGCATACTCAAGGCTGTTCCCAATGCCAGGAAGAGGGTTTTTTCCCAGAAAGGCTTTTCCAAGATTAAAACAAGGCATTTTCATGATCTACCAAAACCACCCATCCCTGTCCCGACGTGCTTAGCCTCTGGAGATATTAATTCCCTGTTTTTGCAGCAGGCAAACCCAGGGAAAATGTATTTTCCCTCTTAAACTCAGTCTTGGAAAACGATGGAAAATGCTGGCTCTGATTTCAGCTCGGACAAAGCAGAAGCACCAACCAGCCCTGCTGTCCCCACCCCTCCCTGTCCATCCCTGCAGAACAAACAAACCCAGCCTGGGAGTTTGTCTGGCCCTGGAGTTCCAGCCCAAACAGTTCAGCCTGGCACAGACAGGGGAGAGGGAGTGCAGGGTCTGGTGGGAGGTGTCACAGAGCCCAAATTACACCTGGGGGGTGTCACAGAACCCAAATTACACCTGGTGGGTGTCACAGAGCCCAAATTATTACACCTGGTGGGTGTCACAGAGCCCAAATTATTACACCTGGTGGGTGTCACAGCCCCACGCAGCAGGATCTGCCCAATATTCACAGATTTCCTACAGGCTGCACACACACAAACCCCACATTCCACACAGGCAGCTGCAAACATCTCATTCCTGACCGGAATGGCTCCTGTTGGGAACAATTTCTCACAGTGATGCTGCTGAGTCAGTGCCTGTTGCCCATCTGCCAAACCCTGACCCCAAACCCCTCCAGCCTCAGCCCTGGTGCTGCTGTCCTGTGGCACAGGGGCTGGAGGTTTGGGAGGAAGCCCAGCCTGCTTTCCCCAGCCTAGCACATTGTGTGGTTGCTAATTTGTGCAATTATTAACTGGAAGCAAGCAGAAAATGGGATATTTGGGGACTACTGGGAAGTTTTGGGCCATTTGTTGCTCTGCCCTGAGGAAAGCAACAAGAGGCCACATCACCCTGAGGGATTAATTAGGGCCAAGTGGTTCCACTGTTGGCTCCAAGGAGTTCCACCACAGGAAAAGCAGATCCCACACTGCCAGAGGATGCTGTGGAACAGGGATCCCTCCATCAACCCCCAGATCCCACACTGCCAGAGGATGCTGTGGAACAGGGATCCCTCCATCAACCCCCAGGCACTGGTGAGACAACGCCCTGCTAGAAATTCTAACCCCATCCCAAGGAAACAAAAAGGAACTTGGAGATTTGACACAAACCCAAACTGAGTCCCTGGAGACAGGACTGGAAAAAAAAAATTCCAGCGAAGGGCTTTGGCATTGCTACGGTTCAGAGTCCAAAAAAAACTGGGCTTTGCCACGGCCCTGCTCTAAAGCTGTGCCTCCTGCATTAAGGGAAGCATAATTCAGAGTCGCCAAATCCCAGGCAACAAGCCCAGGCAATTGTGTTTGTGTCTCTACTCAGGGTAAGAAATTAGTTATCTGCCTAAAACAAGCAGGCAGTTTCCAATGCTGTATTTGTGTAATTTGCATGCCTCAATAATGTTTTATGTATTACGCTACTTATAAGCTAAAATGTACATGCACGCTCCTGCAAATTTAGGTAAATTATGAATAAATTAAATCTTATCTAAATAAACAAGTGTCTTTTTGAACAGGAATGCGAGCTGTCATGAATATTTAAGTGGACAAGGATAAATCCTCTTCATACAGTGTTACTTCAAAGAGGATTTTAGAGCTTCCTGATTTTTAGTTAGGGGAAAGTAAAGAAAAGAAAAGAGGAGGGAAGGAAACCTCAGGCCCAGCTATTCTCCAGAGAAATCACTATTGAGGAATCTGGCCCTGTGGGGAGAGGCAGAAAAAGCTCCTTTTTTGAAGGCCTGCGAGGGGTTTTGTTGTTATTTTCAGGCAAAGGAAGACTTGGAGGTTGGGTTTGCAGGAAGGAAAACTCGAGCAGAGCCAAGGTGAGGAGCCCATGGAAAACCAGAGCTGGGAAAGGAGAAAAGGGAGACTTGGAGGACAAAGTCAGCATCGTGCACCACTGACAAATCACTGCTCCAGCTCATTCCGAGGTGGATAAGGGGATCCACAAGTTTTCAGTGCAGTGCAGCACCTCATAAGAACTTTGGGCAGGCGGTGCAACCTTGGGGTTCAGTGTTCTCAACTGCACGGGGGAGATAAAGATGCAAATCAGACGAGGCAGGAGAGGCTGAGCCTTATCTGCCCGCCCGAGCCGATCCCTCCTAATTGCGGCTCCCGCGCTCCTCGCCCGGGTCTCACCGCGGCTCCAGGGGGCAAAGTGAGCCTTAATTAACTGAGTCTGTGAAGAGCTCCCAGATCCTCAGATAAAAGGTGTTATGGAAGGGCAGAGTGTTATCAGCTGGAAATAAACCCCGGATAATCTTCTCTCATCCAGAACTAGATGTCTCTTAATAATAACCCTGCGGCGCCGCGGCGGGCACGATTAAAGCCCATCTGCTGCTCCAGCAGGAGCCGTGTGGGCATCGGCAGGGCTGGGGGCCCAGGCAGCAGCTCCCCTTTGGTAACATCCACTGGCACGTCCATACTCCTCACTGTCCATAACCTGGGAGTCCTGAGTCCTGCTGATAATCCAGGAATTCCCCACAGGACGCCGAGTTCGGAGAAGGGCAGGCAGAGGACGTTCAGCTGGGAGGAGAACCAGCACTGGCACAGGGGAACTGGAGAATGCTGTTTTACACAGTGCCAGGGAGAAATGCTCCAGGTTTTTACCTGGTAAACTGGAGAAAGTGTAGGCATTTTTATTCGGAGGAAGAAAAAGGAAATAAAAAACAGGAATAAAGGACCTTGTTGGGTGGATTCTGCAGTAGGACATGGAGGTTTTCCTGCATCCAGGTTGGGTCCAAGGCAATGAGGGGCTGAAGCTGTTTGCCCTCAGGCCATGGGAAATACTCTGAGATTTCAGCCCTGCTCACACCTAAAACACGGCACTGCCTCTCCACAGGATGAGCCTGGCAGGGAGCTCCTCTTGGAGCCAACGGTGGCACAACCAACCCAGCTGCTGATGCCAGGAGCCAGAGCAAGGGCTCCTTCCCTATGTGCCAGGGTTGGGACACATCAGTGGAATTACCTGGGTGCTTCCTCACCAACTTCATCGACCCTGGGGGAGTTTGGCCCTGATTTGCTGACCCACCCCAGTGGGGATCCTTCCCTTCACTCCTGGGAGGCCTGGCTGCTGATTCCTCTCCCTGATGGCAAATCCCCCTCCCCAGGAGCAGGGCCCCTCCTGGCACTAGAGCCTCAGGGAGCTCTTTGTCCCTGACATTCCCATCTGCCTGTCACCAGGGCAGCTTAGGAAACAACAGTCAGGAGGGACAAACCAAAAATGCCCTTAATGAGCCTCTTCAGAGCACACTGGGACTGGATTTGTTAAGTTATCATTTCAAGGTGTAAATGAACAATCTGGCTCCATAATGAATGTTATTAGGAGATAATGGCAGCATCACTGGAACATGCAAAGCCACTAAGGCCATTTCAAGCTGAGAAACAGCAGCAGGAGACACTTAATGAACTGCAAAGACATTGCTGGGAGCACACCCCGGCTCTGAGAGGGGCCTCCCGCAGCAACCATCACATCACATCACCACGGACACGTCACTCGTCCTTCCAAAACCACAGCTCCAAACCCTGCTCTGTCCTTTCCCAAACCCTGCTCTGTCCTTTCCCAAACCCTGCTCTGTCCTTTCCTGGCCCTCCTCTTCCTCACCCCCTCTACCTTTCCCCCATGGGGTCACTCAGCCCAGGCCTGGATCTTGCTGTGAGAGGGACCAGAGGCTGATGCAGCCTGGGGAAACCAGGTCCTTGTGTGACCAACGTGTCCCCAGCTGGCAGGGGAGGGGCAGCAGGAAGCACTTCCCAAAGGAATTGCTGCCCCCTCCTCCCCATATAGATTGGTCCTACTCAGATTTTCTCATCTTTCAAGTTTTGAAGGAGTCAGGGAGGAAAAGAGGAGGGGAAAGAAAAGATCTTTAAGGTCTGTTGGCTTGTCAGATCTTAACCTTTAAATCAAAGGCAATTTTTGGAGTCATACAAGAGTGAAAAGGCTTATGAAATCAGTGCAATTTTTTTTTCTTATCAGTGCATTCTGCATTTTCCCAAGTCAGGCAGATCAGTTTTGGTCTGAGACCAAAGCCTTGGAACACAAAAGCAGAGGTCACTGCCTCATCCCAGCATCCTGGGGAAGTTGTTAAGTTTTGCCCCTCCTGAAGGATCTGCAAGAGTCATTTACAAAGGCCCTTGGTGGCCTCCTACCTGCGCTGTGCTATTCCACGCTAATGAGTCAGTCCCAGTGCTCCTGCAGCCCCTGGGGAAACAATCTCATCCTCGTTCCAGCTCAGCTCTTTATGAAAGCATAATTACAGTTCTAGCTGAGGATTTTAGCCCAGGATACTCATCTTCAGTGCCATTTGCTGCCGTTCCCAGGAGAAGATCCCAGCACGTGCCTGGTAACAGCAGCTCAGAGCCAGCCCTGCAAATCCCTGCCCTTTGTGGCTCCCGAGCCGCCCTTGGAGAGGTTCCCAGCAGGGGATTTGAGCTGGGCCAGGCAGCACAGGGCCATCCTCCAAAGGGAAAACAAACTGTTGTGGCAAGAGGAGATAGGAGAGCGCCTCTGAACCTCCCTGAGCACTGCTCATCAGCCGGGCAAGGCTGCACGTTCCATTAGCATCCTGCAGCCTCACAGAGGAGGGACCAGGGCTGGGTTTGCTCAGCCCCTGCTCCCATGGGAGAGGCTGAGGGCTCCCACATCCACCTCTCTGTGCAGCCCTGGTAATTCCATCCCCAAGCCCCAGGGACGAGCAGTGTGACAGTCAAAGTGCTGACACAGCCGTAGTAAGAGAGCAGCACGTGCTGTGTTCACTCTGGAAAGGTGTTCTACAGCTTCTCCTACCCACTGCTGTCCCCCCCTGGCATTTAATCCATCAAGCTAAGTTGGAAGCGAGCCTAGGGGGGAACAAAAAAAAAAATCCCAATCCAAACCCTCTAAGATGTGTCCCATTTAGCATCCTCACAGCTTCCAACAACAACAAATTTACAGCGGAGAGAGGGAGGGCGAGAGAAGATGAATGAAATTGCCTAAGAGAGGGAAATGAGCAAACCCAAAAAAGCAATGCCTTTATTTAAAAATATATAGTTGAGAAGTCTAATCACAGAGCATTCAGCTGTGAGGTCTATCCATTATCAAGAGACTGACAACACACACCAGTAGCCAGTCGGAGAACGTTACTTAATAAATCAAAGCTGACAAGCGCTCCCAAACTGATATAAAAATGCTCTTTAATGTCTGTGACCTGCATAAGTTTTATTCATTTTACTTTCTAAAATAATAGATGAATAGCAATCGAAAACAATCTATTCTGCTCAAGTAGGCATCATACATCTTTATTTTTCAAGTGGTTATGGGAAAGAAAGAGAAGTCCCTGGGTGTGGAGGCACAGGGCAGGGCCGTGCGTGCCACAGGCACCTCTGAGGTGAATTCTCCCTCCAGCTGTTTCTCTGATCCCTGCCTTGCTTCTCCCTTCCTGAGCAGTCACAGCCGATTGATGGGAATGTCCCTGGCACGTTGGAGGGGCTGGAGGATGCTCAGGAGCCCGGCTGGGCTCACACAGGCCCCACACCCCAAGTGCCCCCCTGGCGCCCGCCCGTGTGCTCAGAGTGGCACAAAACTCCCTGGAGAGCTCCAGGCTCAGCATTCCCAGCCCTCATCCATCCTGCAGCTCCCCTGCAGCCCAATTCCACAGTGGTCCTGTGAGCCTGCACCCCTGACAGGAGCTTTTATATCCTAAACTTCAGAGTTAATGAGGGTTTTAGGGAGCAAGGAGCATCCACGAGAGCCCCAGTGACCATCACGCCTCCAAAAGGCAGAGGCTGTCAAGGGAGGACGCCCTGACAGCCAGAAATGTTCCTTCCAAAAATCAGCTTTGGCTGCTTTGGAATCAGCCCAGACTCCCTGATAATTCAGACCATCAGCTTCCCTGCAGGGTGGTTGTTTAAAAAGCAAAATAAAACAAAGGGAAGCAGTTTCTCCAGTGCTCTCAGTTTCCATCAAATGATGATCTTTCAGGAAAAAGATTGAAATTGCTCTGTGTGTGTCGCCTCCCCCACCCCACCTCTCAGCTTTCAGAAGAAATAAGGTTTGATCTTTTCAAATGGAAATTAAGCAATTTGCAAAATATGTATTTTGGCATTTCGGCAACTTGGCTTTCAAAACAAACTGGGGGTTTATTGATTCTGTGAACCACCACCAGAGTTATCTGCAGACCATAATTTTCAGCTTTAATGAGAAAAGCAGCTTTTCATTTGGAATAATAAGTGCCCTGCTCTTGTGTTTTGGCCCATGCCCTCCTCTCCCATCAGTGCCTGGCAGCCAGGACCTGGTGGAGCACAGGCATGGATGGATGCTCCCAATATCCCAATCCAAAATCCCAGCGTGAGGCAGAGGGGAACCTTCCCTCGATTCTAATCAGCCTTAATTCACACAGTGGCTACAAAGTGGTTGGGAGGACTGGTCAGGCATAAATCACAATCCTTCCCTGCAAGTTTAATCAACTTCCAACTGAACCAAGCACCTCTGTGGTGATGAAAAGGACCATAAAACCATGGAGAGCGATATCCCGCCTGTTATTGCTTCCATGGCCTTAGGTCTGGGAGCAGCAGTGCCATAACCCTGGCGGGAGCATCTTCCATCATCTCAGCACTGACAAACATCCATCACTCCCTTTTCCTACTCAGGGGAAGGGATTTGCAGGCTGCTTTCCATCTTCTGAGTGCCCCAACAGAGGAGTCTCCCAAAGAGGGAGCACCCAGCCCTTTCCCAGCAGTGAGCACAGTGGTGGGAAGTTGTCCTGCCTGGGGAAAGCACACGGCAGGAGACATGGCCAGAGAAAATCTTCTCTACCTATAAACCAGGAAGGGTCATTCTGCTTTTATATGCCAGGAACAACAAGGATAAGCTTCCTACCACCTGTGGAATGCTCAGTGCTCCATCAAAACAATGTCCCAGCAGGCAGAAGGATCAGACTGGATGCAGGAGAGCAGGGAGTGTACTGAGTTAAAATAATGCCCAAAAGGAGCAGTTCAGCAGGGAGATTGGGGTCTGGCTCAGCATTTGGGATGTTACATCCTGCCCTTCCACAAATCCCGCTGTGATCAAACATGTGAACAGGCATGGCAGCAGCAAAGAGAACAAACAAAGAGACAAAACTCAAAAAAATGGGAATTATGCGTGGCAGGCCTCTGAGATGAGACAACAGGGCTCCAGCAAGCAGCTGCTCCCTGCTGATCCACAGCCCAGGAAATGAGGCTGCACGAGACAGGTGAGAGGCAGAGCCTTATTGAACATGAAAACAGGAGATGTTTTACCTCCTGATTTACCTCTCCAATTACTGAGCTGTGGCAGATTCGCTCCTGCACTGCCTTTCCCCCAGGGAGGCTCCTGCTCCATTCCCTGCTCAGGTGAGATGTGAAGGTTCCAGCAGAGCCAGAGAAATCTGGGAAAGGCTGGGGAAGTGATTTGGCCACTCCAGATGGAGCCTGAGCAGGCTGAGGGGATGAGTGTACAGGGGATGAGCACCAGGCACATGAAAAGCCACAAAGAGGGTGCCCAGAGTAGCTCTGGCTGCCCCATCCCTGGAATTTTCCAAGGCCAGGTTGGATGGAGCTTGGAGCAGCCTGGGACAGTGGAAGGGGTCTCTGCCCATGGCAGGGGTTAGAATAAGAGTTTTAAGGTCTTTTCCAACCCAAACCATCCTAGGATTCTGTGAAATCCCATTTCCAGTGAGCTCCAAAAGCTGCGACCATGCTGGGAATTGCTTGGTGTGGGGACATCCCCTGTGGAGCAGCAGTGCTCACTCTGGTCCCTGGCTACAAAACCAAGCAGGACATTGGAAATGTATGGAAAAAAGAGTTTCAGAGGAACAGAAAATATTTGTGCATGTCACCAATGCCAAACTGCTAATGGAGTTTGCTTTGTTTTTCAAAAGCCAAACGTTTTACCGTCAGCATTTCTGAAATAAAGTAATTTGACATTTTGGAAATAAATTCCTTTTGATAGAGCATTTTAAATTCAAATTACTCTAAAAACAGAACGCTAAAGCAAACATGAGGGTTAAATAGTCCCAAACCCCACAGACGAACATTTTGCATAGTTTTACAACAATCTGCTTTAGATTCTCCTTTGTGGAAAAAAAACCAAGCAAGAACTCCAGCGCTCCTGGCATGGTTTGACCTGAGTTATTAGGATTTTTTTTTCCTCCAAAGATTTTGGCTCAGCCACAGCAATGATCCAGGCTCTATTTAGAGAGACTGACACAGGCAAACCTCCCGTGGTCAGAGCATCCCCTTTGCCCAGGCATAAAAGAACCTATTTTCAGCCTGGCCCCATTAACAGGGGCACGGCCCCCCCGCTCCACCTCCCACCCCAGACTTCTTCAATAGGAACATGAATATCAATAAAGCATTAATGAGCAATTTTCCCAGCTTCGCCGGCTCTTACTGGAAATAAACCCTGACATCTCTCCTGTCATTGACTGCCTGCCCTGACAGATCCCAATGCAGCCTCGCCTTGCTCTGCCTCTCAGAACAGCAGCTCTGCTCCCTGGGCCTGGGGCCTGGCTGGGCTTCAGCTCCCTCCTGGGCCAGCTCAGATGAGCTGGACCCACGCCAAGGAGTGGTCCAAGGACTTTGCTTTCTTCTGAAGTAACTGCTGAAGGGTTGGGGATGCTGCCCTGGCTGCTGGAAGGAGGGACACAGACAAGGGTGGGAGGTGCAGGTACCAGGTGTGTATTTGGCACTGGCACAGGGTGTCCAGAGGAGCTGTGGCTGCCCCATCCCTGGAAGTGTCCAAGGCCAAGCTGGACAGGGCTTGGGACAGCCTGGAGCAGTGGAAGGACATCCTTTCACCAGCCTCCCACATGGGCATCTCCACCTGCCACAAATCCTCCTTCCAGTGAGATGGTCCCTGATCCTTGATGAAGCCAGCACTGCCTAACCCACTGGAGGAAAATGGATGAGTTATGTGTTCCCTCCAGGTCCCCTCAATCCATTCTTATTCTGCATTTCTCCAAGTACCAGGAGGAGCTGTGTCCCCAATAAAAACATCTCATGTGTGTCTGGGCTGCCTCAAACCCCTCCAGGGTTCTCTCTCCTCACAGAGAAAAGGATTTTCCAGATGCTCAAGATAAATGTGTCCACTAGAATTTAAATATGGGATTGTGACCCTTCCCCACTGTGGTCAGTCATGATTCCCCTCTGCTTTGCAGTTTTTGGCATGTCCAAGGCTGTTGGTGCTGTTCTCCCACTCTCTGTGCTCAGCTGCTTCCAGACCACCCCAGAAAGGCACCAGGGAAGGAGTTACAGGCATGGGAACTGCATGGCCTTGCCAAATAAAAAAAATCCAATATAAAACTCCCAAACACCCCAATCAACCCAAAACAAACAAAGAAAAATCCCAGAACACCAGAGGGAAAATGGAATTGGCTTTGAAACCTCTCTAAAACCTCAGCAGCAGGGAAAATGGGGGTGGTAGTGTATGAAAAGTGTGGCTGACCCATGTACTGCCTGGGGAGGCCTAGGAAGATTTTCTGAGGGTGGTTTGCGGGAAAATGAAATATTTTAAAAAACCCCTAAGATGGAAATAAAAACAAAGGGGGGGAATTTTTTCACCCCTTTAGAGCAGAAGGTTTTCCTGCCCTGTCATTACAGGAAACCTCTGCCATAAATTGCCCCCAACACAGAAGATTTCCCTGCATGAAGGAAGGATTTGTTCTGCCTTTCCCCCTTCCACAATAATTTACAACATTCTGCAGTGATTTACCAACATCAGCTGTATGAAAGCAAGAGGAGCAGCTACAGAAGGGTTTGTTCTCCATTTTTCCATGAGGCATCTCCCAGCCTGGCCCGAGCCATCCCCACTGCCCTGCCCATGGGGGCACAGGGAGCAGCTCCCCCCTCAGCCCCCAAGCTGAGGATCCCACCTTGGGGAGCTCTGCCCACCCTCCCTAAACCTGAGCTCTGCTCTAAGAGCCCCCTGGGCCACGGGATGTGTCTGAATTCATCCCTGGGATCTGCTGCCCTCAGCAACATCACTCCCACTGAAGGCAGGGAGTGCATATTACATCAATCAGTGTAAAAATAATAAAAAACCCAGCCCTGTATAGCCTTAAGTTGTACATTCAGTGGGACTGAGTGAGTGAACACCAAACCCACACTCAGGCACATCCCAGTGCTGCTCTTGGGGTGAAAATCAGAGAGGTTGGAGCTGAGACCAACTCAGACCAACTCAGTTTGCTCAATGCTGTTCTTTATCCTCATGTTAACAGCCACATAGAGAGATAAAACAAAATCAGGGGAAAATCTGCTGTTTCCAAGGCTGACCCAAACAACAAGGTCAAGCAGGAGGAGCTTCTGCCTCCCTGCAAGTCCCTAAAAGCTGTGGCCAGGTGGGGTCAGGATCTTCATCCAGGAACAGCAACAGGACAAGGGAAACAGCCTCAAATTGTACTAGGGGAGGGTCAGGTTGAATATCAGTGAAAATTCCTGCCCTCAGTGAGTGGTCAGGCATTGGAAGGGGTTGTCCAGGGCAGTGGTGAAGTCCCCATCCCTGGGTGCTCAAAAAGAAGCAGATGTGGCACTGCAAGACACGGCCCAGTGGGTGTGGGAGTGTCCCAGCAAAGGATGGACTCGAAGATCTTCCAGGTCTTCTCCAACCTCAGTGATTCTGTGATCAGACATCTCCACTTTCCCAGAGCCCAGTGAAGAGAAGAGACTTTCCTGGGGTTCTGTGTCCCAGGCCACCACAGGAAATGCTCGGGTTGCTCAAATGCTTTGGAAATTTGCCTCAACTTCTAAACAAGCAGCCAAGCCAGCACAAAGGAAAGATTTATATATATTTGCTGGGGAAAATGAAAATTTAACAGGAAAGTTTTACAGATATGAATGTTTAAGGTTCTCTAGAAGGTTCTCTAGAAGGTTTTGTAGAAATGAAGGCAAGTTTTGATACAGAAAAACAAAAGATATTTAAGTTAGGGATTGCTGAGTTAGGTGTTACTGAACAAAGGTTGAGATGAGCTGGAAAGAGACTTTCATGGCTGGAGCAAAGGATATGTTGACCACAAACGAAGTAGTTTTTACCAAGCAGAAATAAGTCTTAAAAAGCAAAAGATACCATAGGCAAACAAAAAACATTTTAACCAAGTGGGAACAAAGTCTAAGAATTTTCCACTGCAAGAAAACAGAAAACAAACTTTGAGCTTAAACTGTAACATAATATGGTAATATCAGTAGGGTATAGGTAAATATAAAAGTATTGTGCATAATGCTGATTGTTTCTGTGTATTAAGATGTTCAGCAAAGAAAATTTTATAATTCATTGTAACCAGAACCAAAGTGGCTCCAGGCTTGCCTGTGAGCTGGAGCTGGCAGCTCTAGGCTGGGCTCTGTCACCCACAAGCCAGGACTGCTGCAATAAACAGAATTTTGGAAAAGAGCAGCTGCCTGCTGTCCCTGCATCTCTCTTGTCAGGCTCTTACATTTATTTATATAAAATCATGGAATCCCAGGATGGTTTGGGTTGGAAAGGACCTGAGAGCCCGTCCTGTTCCATGCCCAACTTTCACTATCCCAGGCTGCTCCAAGACCCATCAAACCTGGACCTGGACATTTCCAGGGATGGGAAATGTATATTTATATTTATATTTATATTTATATTTATATTTATATTTATATTTATATTTATATTTATATTTATATTTATATTTATATTT
>VXBR01005445.1:33206-69124 GCA_013400215.1 Cisticola juncidis | reverse complement strand
AAAGTCAGTTTTGACACGACTTTCATTTAAAGAACTTCTTTCCCTTTTACAAAGGATGAGTGCTTTAAAAATGTCAAAACATTGGATTTATTTATTTATTTATTTGGAGCAAAATGACATTTCACTTGGAAATGTCAGTTAATTTTTAGCTTTGAAAGTTTTGCAAGATGAAGCAGTCAAACTGATTTTTTTGACAATACCAAGGCAATTTCAATGAACTTGACTAGAACATGTTTTGGGAGGGAAGTGCAGGGTTTGAAGCGATAAAAAATTACCAAAAAAAAAAAAGAAAAAGAAAGAAAAAAAATAATCAGTGCTCTTCCAAACCCTTTAGAACAACAATAGGGAATGAAAAATATCATTTGGATCCTCTGAAAGCTGCGAAGAAAATTGCCAGCTCAAGTGCTTTGTGCCCTGTCGGTATTTACAAGTTTTACTTGAAGCAATTAAACTTCCTGAGTGGATTTTGGTGATTGCTCGGAATAGAAAGTCTAATGCTGCTCCTCCAGCTCTCCTCGCCTCCTTAATCCCAGGAGAGGCGGGAGGAGGGCGCTCCCAGAGAAGGAGGCTCCGGGAGTTACCGCTCCTGCCTCGCTGCCTCTCCAGCCCCGCTCTCCTGGAGAGCCCAAGGGGACAAGGGAATGTCCCCTGCCCTTGGTGCCCCTTCAGCTGGGACCTGCCATCCACAGAGCTCATCTGGGGAGAGGCTGATGCAGTTTAATGAGCGTGGGAGTGTCGGAGTCCAGGACATCCCTGTGGCCACCCTGGAGGGTTTGCAGACCGGACAGGGGGTCTGGGGTCTGTACAGGGGGGTCAGAGCCTCACACAGAGCCCAGGAGGACACTGCCTCTGATCCCTGCCATGGAGTGAATACTCACATGTAAGAGGAATCACAAATCCTAAGAATTTAAAAATAAATAGTAGCTAGTCTGTTATAGAATATAAATATAGAAATTAGGATTCTTAGCATATGGGGGTGAAGAGACAAGATGGAGGAATTGGGGAGTGGCCCCTGTGCTCCTTGTTCTTGCTCTTGTCCCCCATCTTTTCCTGACTTGGACTTCAGAGATTGGTTTAGAATAGGATCGACATGTTAGTGTAGGTAGTAGGTATTGGCAAAAATTTGTAAATAAAAAGTACATCTTGGACGGTGGTTGGGTGGGAGATCCCGCACTGAAGGTTTGGGGATCTCTGACCTGCCCCAGTCCCCGCGTGTCCTGCACTGCTGGGGACACCTCACAGAGCACAGAAAAAACTGAGATAATGAAGAATAAACAACCTTGGAAACTGCACTGGGGACTCAACTTGTCATCTCTGCCTTCGGTGTGAAACACTCAGGGGCAAAAGAGAAGACACAAAACCTGATTACCTTGGGGAACAGCAACCCCGAGGAGAATCTCAGGGAACAGCAGCCCTGAGATGGGAGCAGCTGCTGATCCATTCTCGCTGTTAAACAAGAGGGGAAATGTCCAGGGGAGCCCAGGGAACATCCAGCCCTGAGTCCTGGAGCCAGCAGGGACCTGGGGGAGTTTGTAAGGGAAGAGTGGAGAGCACCTTCCCCTCTCCATGTCACTGGCCCAGCTCTCTGTAGGCAGCGCATCAGGAGGAATTTCTTCATGGAAAGGGTGGTCAGGCACTGGAAGGGGCTGCCCAGGTGGAGTCACCATCCCTGCAGGTGTCCAGTTAGGGTTATGGTCTGGGTGACAAGGTGGTGTTTGGTCACATGCTGGGCTTGATGATCTTGGATGTCTTTTCACATCTTAACAAATATTTGATAGAACAGCAGAGTCATGGAATGATTTGGGTTGGGAGGGGCCTTAAAGATCATATTGTTCCAACCCCACTGCCAGGGCCAAGTGCAGCTCTCCTACATCCACGGGCTGATTTACTGGAAAATGGGATTCAGGATGAGCACATGGCTTCCCTGTGCAGCAAAACCATTCACCACGAGTTTGTAGTAATGTTCAGCCCCCTCCACCAGGAAATCCTGAACTGATAAAGATTTACCACCAACCTCTTTTTGTGGTGTGCCCCTCTGGCACAGGACCAACCTGTTCCAGAGCCTCCCCACCCTCGCAGGGAACAATTCCTTCCCAATGCCCCACCTAACCCTGCCTTCTGGCAGTGGGAAGCCATTCCCTGTGTCCTTGTCCTGCCCCCAAAGCCCAGGAGGGGCACAGGCTGTGCCTGTGGTCATGGGAATGAGCATGGGCAGCCCTGTGGCCCCTCCTGATGCCCATTCCTTGGGACACTCACAGACAGCTCCAGCCAACAGGACAGATACTCCTCTGCTCTGCTCTTCTGTGGGAAAAAGTCCAGAGAAAGCCATGGAGATGCCCCAAGGGCTGGAGCTGAGCTGGGGTTGCTCAGCCTGGAGAAGAGAAGGCTCCAGGGAGAGCTCAGAGCCCCTTCCAGTGCCTAAAGGGGCTGACAGGAAAGATGGTGAAAGACTTTTTACAAGGGTCTGGAACGACAGGACAAGGGCAGGGTTAAATGGGACATTGGGAATCAGGAATTGTTCCCTGTGAGGGTGGGCAGGCCCTGGCACAGGGTGCCCAGAGCAGCTGTGGCTGCCCCTGGAACCCTGGCAGTGCCCAAGGCCAGGCTGGACAGGGCTGGGAGCAGCCTGGGACAGTGGAAGGTGCCCCTGGCACAAAGTGGAGCACAATCATCTTTGAGGTCCTTTCCCATCCTGACCATTCTGGAATTCTCTGACTTCTTTGAGCAGAATCCCTCCTGCAGACAGGGCTGTGCTGCAGCAAAGAACTTCCCTGCACACTCTGAACTCCCATCGCTTCCCAGCACTGAGCAGTTTTGCTGAAGGACCCACTGAGGACAGGGCAGGTCCTTCAGAGAGTGGGGGGTGCCCTGTGGGTGATCATGCTCTGCCCACTGGCACAGTGCTGCAAACTTTGACCCCAGTCAAAAGCCAGGCAAAGCTGCAGCACTCTGCACCTCCAGCTGCTCCTGCATCCTCAGCGGCAAACCCAACACCTCCAAAGCCACGGAAACGCCGCACGCAGCAATCGCCCGCTGGAAATTTAGAGCCAGCGAGCTTTGTCAATGAATAAGTGTTCCAAAACAGTAAATTAATAAATTCCCCCGAATCCATAATAGATACATCTTTGTTCAGCCACAAAGCTTTGATATAAATTGTAGCTTTTTAGGACTGCACTGTCAGAAGCGTAATATATCACCCAAGAGTGGATCCGAGTTCAAAAGTACATATAATAATATAATTAAGATGGCTTGACAAGAATGTATTTTAAAAGTATAAAATACCTGCAGGTATAATGGCTTCATAAAGTCTGTCAGATTTACTTCTGCTGTGAAGAAATTTAAAATGTTTTACTCTAATGCAATGCAAATTAAGCCAAGGATATTCATATAACAAGAGTCCTGAAGAAAAAAACGAGGTGGAGAGCGGGAAGAATCAGAAGTCAAAAGCAGAGCAAACAAGGTGCTGAGCTTTCCAGGCAGCTGGGCTGCTCAGAGGAACCACCAGGAGCCAGCAGAGCCGAGTTTGATGCTTCCCTTTGCCACCAGAGGCGAAGCCAAGGATGAGTTTCCTTCCAGTTGTTTCCTTGGTGTTGTTATCCTGGATTCCCCACCTCGCACTGCAGCACTGATGTGCTTTATGGAACCATCTGTAAGTGGAAAGCGATTTTCTTCTTTTTTTTTTTCCTTTGCTTTACCTACTGAAAGCTTAAAATAACAGAGATGTTCAAGGGGGAGGAGAGCACAAGGATGGAAACCAAACCCAACCCTGCCAAAGCTCCTGTGCTTTCTCCACTGGGCATTTCCCTCTCCAGGGACAGGTTGGGACCCAGCCTTGGACACCTCCAGGGCACCTCACAGCCCCTGCCCCACCGCCAGCCCTGCTCCAAGCCCCTTCCAAGCACAGTAAATATTTGCCTGTTTCCAGGAAGAAAAGCCATTAAGAAATCAATAGCAGAATGTTAATAAAATACTTTTCAGTTCTCAGTTTCCTTGGCTCCAGTGATTGTGTTTGGATTTAACTCTGACAGCTCTGCTGAGGCACACAAATCCCTCTGACAGCACAGGCAGGGAGGGACCCTTCCCCTCCCTCACTTCACATCTGGGGTTTTTTTTAGGCAATTTGAATTAATCTCCTTTCTAACAGGAAGACACCACTTTCAGAGGCCACTGTGTGCAGCAGCTGGGACTTGGCCTCTCTCCTCTTTCACCAGCTTGGGTTTGTGCCTCAGTTTACCCATCCAAACCACAGAGGCTGCTCTCCTTGAAGGCCCTTAGCAGGTTCTGTTCACAGCAGGACTTTTTGGGGTCATCCTTCCCATGAAACAAAACTCCTTTTCTGGGCCTTTCATTCATTTTCCCATCTCAAAGGGAAAGCAATCATATTTTTAATCTTTAATACAGTGCCTGAGGGCATCTGGGATTCTTTCCCCCACTCTGTTCCCTACTGAAAACAGCTTTAACGTTCAGTACCCAGTTCCAAGAGGTGGGTTCCAGGAAAGCAAGACATGAAATATTCAGAAGTTTGCAAGCAACAGCAACACCTACAAGGGTGGAACAGCCCCACTTTTAGCAATATTTGGGACAAAGCTGAGCCTAAATATTTTTTTAAAGCTGGGAAGAAAAAGAGAGAGCGTGGAAATGAAGCAGACACAGCATAAAAAGCCAACAGCCCCGGCACTGGACCAGCTCTCTTCCTCATCCTGTTGTAACTCTATCCTACCTTGCTTTGCTCCCCTCACCAAAAAAGCAGAGTCAGAAAATCCAAAAGCAGAGCAGTGACAGCCAGGGAGGGACCAGGCTCATCCCTGTGACAGGTGGTGAAGTGCTGGGCTGCAATTGCTGCTGTTAAGTCGCAAGAAAACAAAGATGTCAAGAGTCTGCAGGGAGAGCAGGGAGGACGCAAATCAAGATCCATTTCCCGGTGCCTGTGCCAGGTGGAAAAGGGAAGTGTGAGCTGATTAAATCTGGGCTGGCATCAGATGGGGAGAGGGCTCCTTCCATCTGTTTGCTCCAAGCCGTTCCCTGGCAGCTCCGAGGAGCTCAGGTGAGCAGAGCCCAGCCTGGAGCTGCCTGTCCATGAGCAAACTGCTCCTGGAAATCTGGGCATGGAGGGACAGGCCAGCCCTGCTTGGGCTCACCTGCTGATCCCTGCACCCTCCATCTCCACCTGGCTGCTCCCCCCACACACCCAGAAAGTTCTGTCACATCCAGGGATGCTGGGTGCTTCCCTGAGTGCAGCAAAGGTTCCCATTTCTGTCTGCAGAGCACAAACAGGGATGCTCCCCACGCTGCAGGGTTCAATACAGGGCTGCTGCCCACTGAAATAAGGAAATCCTGGATTGGGTTGGGTTGGAAAGGACATTAAAGCACATCCCATTCCATCCCTGCCATGGCAGGAACACCTTCCACTGTCCCAGGCTGCTCCCAGCCCTGTCCAACCTGGCCTTGGCACTGCCAGGGATCCAGGGGCAGCCACAGCTGCTCTGGGCACCCTGTGCCAGGGCCTGCCCACCCTGCCAGGGAACAATTCCTGCCCAATCTCCCATCCAGCCCTGCCCTCTGGCAGTGGGAGCCATTCCCCCTTTCCCTGCCATTCTAGGCCCTTGTAAAGAGTCTCTCTCCATCTTTCTTGTCAGCTCCTTCAGGCACTGGAAGGATGAGAAAGGGGCTTGGAGAGGTCCGTGTCCCTAAAGACTGATGGGTTTTGTCTTTCATGGCTTTACCCCACATTTTCTTTGTAGTTTGCCCACAGCAAAGGTCTCCTCATGTTGTGGACAACACCCTGACCTCTCTATTTCAGGCAAATTCTTATTGCGTCGGTCCACTAAATCATTCTTCTGGGACTGCAGGACCACCAGTCCTTCCAAGCTTGTGGTATCCAGCACCTCACCAGCCCCACTGAATTTATCCTCTGCCTTCACCAGACAGACCTGCAAACTCAGGAGCTTCTCCAGAAGAATTTCCAGGTTCTTGGGAGTGATCCAGCTCCACCTCTGCAGTGCACACCTCACACTTCACTTCGTCTTTTTGTTGATTTTCTCAGTTGTGCAGCCACCTGAGGTGGTTTGTTTTTGATCAAATAACCACAACACTCCGGAAGCCAGTGCTCCATCACAGACTAAAAAGACTCTTTTGCATCGTGGCTCTTTTCTGCTGCATGCTCAGTCTAACAACACTTCCTGCAAGGGCTAATACTAAAAAAAAAGAGTAATAATAAAATGCTTTCCTCTATTTCAGCTTTTATTGGCAATCCATTCTCATTAAGCCAAACACATTTGTCTTCATAACGTGTACTTCACAATTACAATATCAAAGGGTTTGTATCTACATAATAAAAATGATCTATAGAATAATACAAGGGGAAAACATCGTAACATAATGTTGTTATTAATGAATCCAGCGGGACATAGGGAGGGATATTCCTGTGGGGCACCTCCAAAACCTTTACTGTGAAATGCTGGGAGTGAGCTGGGCCCTGGATCAGCACTGGGAGGGGATGGAGGGCAGGGGGCAGGGGAGGTAAAAGACAGAGGGAGAGAGGGACAGAGGGACAGAGGGACAGAGGGAAGGCAGCTCTGAGGGCTGTGGGATGGCTCAGAGGCTGCCAGGTGTGAGCCCAGCCCCAGCCCAGCCTGGTCTGCCTGTCCTGGGCACAGCTGGGCACAGAGCCCCAGAGCCACAGATCACAGAGGGTCCTGAGCCAGAGGGACCCACCAGGATCATCCAGTCCCACCCCTGGCCCTGCACAGACCCCCAACAATCCCACCCTGTGCACCCCTGGAGCGCTGTCCAAGCTCTCCTGGAGCTGTGGCAGCCTCGGGGCCGTGCCCATTCCCTGGGGAGCCTGGGCAGTGCCAGCACCTCTGGGGGAAGAACCTTTCCCTAAATCCAACCTGACCCTGCCCTGGCCCAGCTCCAGCCCTGCCCTGGGTGCTGTCCCTGTCCCAGGGCAGAGCTGGGAGCTGCCCTTGGGAGGAGCTGCAGCCCCAGAGCTCTGCCCTCATCTCCTCTGCTCCAGCTGAGCAAACCAAGGGCCCTCAGCTGCTCCTCCAGGCCCTTCCCCATCCCCATGTCCCTTCTTTGGATGCTTTTTAAACACCTTTAGATCTTTCTTATATTGTGGCACCCAAAGTGCCCCCAGCACTGGGGGTGAGGCTGCCCCAGCCCAGAGCAGAGCAGGACAATCCCTCCCTGGCACAGCCAGGCCTGGTGTCCCCAGGACTTGGTGGCCTTTGGGCTGCCAGGGCTGTCCCATGTCCCACCTGCCCTCAGCAGAACCCCCAGGTCCCTTTCTGCTCCTGGACAAGCCCCTTGGTGCCCTGCAGGAGCTCTGGGTCATTCAGCCTCCTGGTGGGAACATTTTGGGGCTGCCAGTGTGAAATTGGGGATCAGGGGCTGGCAGAGTCCCGTGCCCAGGCAGGGCTGATCCCCACAGAGCCCTGCACAGGGATCAGCTCTGCCAGAGCCACCTCAGACACTGGAAAAAGCCTTTCAACTCCACCTCTTTAATTCCTTTGTGTCTCCCAGACAGGACCCAGCAGAGCACCAGTGGGTTGATTAAGCTACATTGTACGAGATTACAAAGAACGAGGATAAATAGAAGGGGGAGGTTCCCGCAGTTGGCAGAGACGTTTTGGTCCAGAAAAGTGGGGGAGGAGGAAATAACCCTGAGCAAGGAGGCAGGAAGGCAGAGCTCTGCAGAAACAGAGACTGCAGGGACTCAGAGCCAGGGGGAGGACGTTCCAGAGGCACCTAGCAGGCAAAAATCATCCTACATTGAATAAAAATAATAGCACACTGTTATTTAAAACAATTAGTACTTTTAATAATAGCAGCAGTATAAAAATGGGGGTGAGGGGAAGGTGGGATGTGAGGTTTAATTCAGAATTTATGTTGTTTGCCCAAACCTCTCCATTTCCAAGTGTCCAAGGTGGGAGCACAAGGCCCCTCTCTTGTCTGATCTCAGCTCAACATTCCCAGAGCCAAACACACAAATAAGGAGCTGAGTCTCTGAGCCAAACTTTGTCATTTAGGAGATGACATTTGTGTTCCACCAAAGTGAGGAGGCAGATTTTGCATAAAAGGGCACATTATGGACCACCACTGGCAGCTGCTGGCCAGCTCCAGGAGTTTAACCAAGATCCATGGCTGGATGCAGCAAAACGCAGCCACACAGAGGGCCTGGGATGATTTTTTTTCTGAGGCAGCAAAAATAATGATGCTCACAAATGCAAAAAAAACACCCCAATACTATCAACATTTCAGAAACAGTCACCAACTAGAAAAAAAAAAAACCCTGGGAGATTAAGCAGGCAAGGCAGTGACAGCAATTCTTCTCAATAACTTTGACGTGCTGCTTGTCGCCCTGTTTTTTCTCCCCTTCCTTCTTCAAACAGACCAACACAAACAGCATTTGAAAACAGCCACTTCAAACCAGGAGCTGGAATTCTGGTCATCAGTGATGTCAAACAGCAGCAATCCAGTGCTTACAAATAAGTTCTCACCTCGTGACAAGAGAAATCTGATTTTTGCTGCAAGGTGTTTGTCGAGGGGAGCGCTGAGGCTGCGGCTCCCTCCTCGCTGGTCTCACACGGGGACAGAGCGTGGGATATCAGGGAAAATCCTTCAGATCTCAGGGAAAGGTTCCTCCCCAGAGGTGCTGGCCCTGCCCAGGCTGCCCAGGGAATGGGCACAGCCCCGAGGCTGCCACAGCTCCAGGAGAGCTTGGACAGAGCTCCAGGGATGCCCAGGGTAGGATTTGGGATTTGCCCAGGGACAGCAGCTGGACTGAATGGTCCTGGTGGGCCAGCTCAGGATATTCTGTGATTTCATGGAAGTGAAGTGCATTGACCATCACCAACAGTCCAGGCAAGGGAAAAAATCAGGATCAGAACTCTCTGCTTGGGAACACGGCTCTGGAGATGCCTGCTTTTCAACATATTCATTTTATTGAAAAGGGAAATTTATATAAATAGCCCTCCCTCCCAAATTCTGTTTGTAATCTTGGTGAATAACTATTGCTTTAGGAGGGTAGAATTGCTGACTCCTTTATTTCTGAAAAATGTATTAGAAAACCTTCTCTTTATAAGAAAAAATGAGAAAAACAAAATCAATAGAGTATGAAGGAGCATGAAAAATGCATTTTAGAGTCTCTCTCTGTTTTGGTTGGGTTTTCTTTGTTTTTTTTTTTTGGTCCAACATTGCTTTCCTGCAAAGCTTCTGCAGAAACACACATTTAAATGTAAATGTTCTGAAAGTAAATGGGTAAGGATGGAAAAGATGAAGAGGAATCGGGAGCCACTTGCAACAGCTCCTTGGGATAAGCAATGCAATGAACGGTGACAGGCCAGGGTGGCACAGGGGACTTCCCTGGCTCTTCCTACGTCAGTGTGGATGAGTTCCTGCTGGAAGACAGGAACAGCTCTGCTGCTGCCCAAATCCCAGAGCCCCAGAATCAGACCCTGGCTTGGGTTGGGAAGGGACGTTTAAGGTCNTCTCTGGAGCCTTCTCCTCTCCAGGGTAGCACTCCCAGCTCTCCCAGCCTGGCTCCAGAGGGGCTCCAGCCCTGGAGGGTCTCTGTGGCCTCCTCCAGCAGCTCCAGGTCCTTCCTGCACAGGGAGCCCAGAGCTGAGGCAGCTCTGAGGGTGGATTTCACCTGAGAGAATCAAATCCCTCAGCTCCTCATGGCTACAAAGCTGAGAGCTAGGGGGACCTCACTTAGAGGCTTTTGGGCAAAGCAGAAACTCACAGCTCATTGGGATGGAAAAGAAGGGAATCCAGGAACCTTCCCTCACAACAGACAAGAAAGCAGAAGGTCAAACACAGCAACAAAAAAACCCCCTGTGCTGTAATTCATAAAATTCCATACCTGTCCCTGAGCTGGAAGGGGACCTACAGAGATCCTTGGGTCCAATATTTTGCCCTGCAGAGGAGAATCCCAAAAATCTCTCCCTGAGAGCATTGCAGACACTTCTGGCTGCCCTTGACTTGCCCAGGCAGTTTTTGTCCTTCAGCAGAGCAGGTCAGAGCCTGGCATTGCCCCCCAGCCCCAGGACCAATCCCCAGCCCTGGCAACATCCCCAGCCCTGGGCATTCCCAGGGTCCCTCCTCCAGCCCTCCCAGCCCTCATTAGCAGAAGGAGAGGGAATTAACCCCCAGCTGCTGGGGAGGTGCAATACCAGATCTCATTTCATAGCCACTGTATGTAGGCCACAAGCCTATAATCACAGTAATACAGATGTGAGATACAGATGTTCCCAGCCCGGGTGACTCCTGTTAGAGCAGTGACTCAGGCTGGTGCTAAAGCTGAGCTAATACCAAGCTCCTGGGAGGATTAATAGACATTAACAGGGCATTATCCAACCATTAAACACACTTGGGATCCTACTGGCCCTAATGCTCCCCATGGCCCGGTCATTCCCAGCAAGGTCAGGGGTTCTGAGGGGTGCTGAGCTCCCTGGCTGGCACACAGCACCACCAATCCACACTCCATCCCTGCTAGCAGCTCCTGGAGAAAGGACATCCCTCAAATGGGAAGGGATTTGGGGGATCCCAGCCCCAGGAGTGCTGCCTTGCTTCTGCAGTGCCACACACCCCTGCTAGAGCCAGCACCCTGCCCAGGGAGGAAAGGGAGTTGTTTTTTTGGATAAGCCAATGTGCTCAGGTGGTGGCAGCTCTAGGGCTGGCACAATTCCTGTCCCATTGGCAGCGTCAGGCTCAGACTGAGAGGATGAGAGGAGATGGCCTCAGGTCGTGGCAGGGGAGGTTTAGATTAGAAAAAATTCATATTAGGAGAATTTTCCTCATGGAAAGGATTGTGAAGCGTTGTAACAGACTGCACAGGGATGTGGTGGAGTCACCATCCCATGGAAACATCCAGCAAAATGTGGATGTGGCACCAGGGGCTGTGGGTTAGAGGTGAATGTGGTGGGGCTTGGCTGATGCTTGGCCTTGATGATCTTAAAGGTCTTTTCCAATCTTAGTGATTCCTGTGGTTCCCTGACCACCTTGGATGGAAAGGATCAGACATTACTACTCTGCCACCTCCAGAAGAAAGTGGAGAAGATGTGTTCCTGCAGAAGAAGGGGAGAATTTTCCTTTGGAAACAGAAGCCCTGATGAAGGCAGAGACAGAAGATGGGAAGCAGGGACTGTTAGGGCCATTCCTCACTCATTTCCCTCATTACCACAGTAAGGGAGAAGAGGCTTCCCAAAGGATTTGTTCATGAGGCTCCTCTCATGAACAATCCAAAGAATTATTCCCCACTCCAGAAGCAGCACTAGACCAATTTTGCAATGCCCAAGCCTCCACAGACCACAAAGAAACCTTGTAATGTGGAGAACTGAACCACCCAGACCAAACATTCAGCACTGGTAAGAAATACCAGGGTTCAATCCCATCAGAACTGGGGGTACAACATGAAACCTGTAATTCCAGAGCCCAAACATGCCCTGCTTCAGCAAAAGGGATAAAATCCCATCAGCCAGCAGTGGAAACAGGCTTGCATTGTCCTGGTTTCCCAGGCAGGAGGGATGTGCCTCAGCCAGCACAGAGCACCTTAAAGAAAAGAATCTGAAACACTCCATGGCCAGCAATTGTCGCAGTGACCACTTCACCTGGTTTAACATCATACACCGCTTTTCCCTTCTACCTTTATTCAGGTCTATCAGCACCTATCTCTCAAGATTTATTGACTGAACATCAATGAGGTTTTCTCCTCCTTACTCGGCTCTGAAGGAAGGGAGAAAAAAAAAACCCTCTTGAAATTATTTGTATTCTTCCATATAATACCTCTTTCAGACACCCGTCAGAAAAGTCCTTTACAAGCGAGGAAATAGCCAATATTTTAGAATCTGCAGCGAGGCGCTTCAGCTAAGCTCACTTTATTGTAAAATTAGATGTCATTGTGAGAAGTACCCATATAAATACAAGTGCAAAGGACCCTTGTGCTAATGCAGGAGCCAAGGTAACAATGTGCTATTTCTACCTGTCTGCAAAAAACTTCCCTTGATAGCTTCGCCCATATAATACACAGCATATTTACATCCAGCATTAAATAAATATTATGCAAAGAGTACCGCGCTCTAATATCCCAGAGTATTTATGAAAAGCTAAATTATATTGCTGAGTTTATTTTAGCCCTAGAAAGCCCCGTGGGGAAAAGATATTGTGCGTCTTAAAAGGTAAATGTAAGCTCTTGAAGAGAAAGGAGCCTCTACTGGAAGCAGCACATTGTACCTGGGTAAATCTTGGAGCAATTACACAGCAAAGTTTTCTTTGATGAGGCAGAGATGTGATGACATGTAATTACTTTTTCAATGCTGCACTGTGTGTTTATCAAAATGTTAATGCAAGCATAATAACAGGCTGTATGTTTGTGCCGAGAATGTCAGAGCCTCCAGATGTCAATCACATCTGAAAATAAAATTGCAAATAAGTAGGGAGGCTTGATGGCACAAGTGACAGCCCAGTCCTCGGGCGGTGACAGGCACCAGCTCCCTCTCCCTCGGCGCTTTGTCACTGTAATGCACCTAATGGAACAGAGATTCCTTCTATTAACCCAAATGGAACAGGCTGGCTCCAGAGGGAGCTAAGCCATGCATGGCCATGGACACAGGGAGGCTGCTAATGAGCACTTCTGTAGGCAAAGTCTGATGGGTTTCTCATTTCCTCGTCCCTCTCGTTCCGAGCACAGACATCACGGGGCTCCTGCTGCAGGAAAACAACCTGGAGCAGCTGCAATCCAGGTGAGGGTGAGGATTGGAGCCTGGCAGAGGAGCCTGCAGCACCCCAGAGGCAGCAGCACCTGCACAGCACTGCAGGCAGCAGCTCCGTGGCACTGGTGCCTTTCAGGGCTGCCTAAAAACAGAGGGCAGGCAGAATTAAGAGAATAAAAAGCAGTTCTGTTTATGGAAGGGCCTTCAGGTGCACTTAGGGCAGACAAAGCCCCCCAGGGGCTGCACCCAGAATGGACAATGGTCACGGGTTTGCACACTTTGATCAGTTTGGGCCATTTTCACATTGGGGCTTCATCTTCCAATGACAGCTCCAGGTAATGAAGTCATTGACCCCAAGTTCGCTGCCCCAGCTCACTTTTGTTCCCATCTCTCAGCCTGAGGCAGTGAGGTGTCCTTGAGTGCCAGGCCTGGAGAGGAATTGCTGTGTCTGCCCAAAATGGGGAGGCAGCAGCACCTCACACTGAGTGTGGAGTTTGGAGTTCTACACTAAAGAATTGCAGGATTGGAAACAGATGAAAAATATAAAATCGAAAATCCTAAGGCCTCAATGCAATCCCAGAATCATGGAATGCTTGGAATGGGAAGGGACCTTCAAGCCCACCTTGTTCCACCCCCTGCCATGGGTAAGAGCACCTTCCACCAGATCAGGCTGCTCAACCTGAACACTTCCAGGGAAGGGCAGCCCTCAACAGCTCTGGACACCATTTCTTACAGCCTTTATAGTAACAAATTGCTGTCTAATAGCTCATCTAAACCTACTCCTCCAGCTTTTCTGCCTTTTAATTGTCTTAGCTCCTATAAAAAATTCACCTTTTTTTTTTTTTATAATAGGAAAAAAACAAGACTGGAATTCTTTAATTCTTTTACTAGTGATGAAGTGCACTACCTGGATTTCCAACTCTCTCACACTCAATACCATGCCAGGTGTCCAAGCACATGCTGGAGGGAGAGCCAGGCACTGCCTCAGAGCCCAACCAGCAGGATAATCAATGGGATGAGTGAGCAGAGAGCTTTGGAAAAACACATTAATAAAGTCAGGGAAGATAATATCAGGATGGGAAGAAGGCTTCCTGGCCTTCCCAAAGCTGCCTGCCCAGGGAGAACAGCACTTGGAGAGTGGAGTGGCAGCATTTGGGGCCAAACATCTTGAAGGCAGCCTGAGCATCTTGGAAATACAGCTGACAGTTGCTTGGCAACTGCGGTTACAGAAAGATTTTCCAAGTAAGCAGCAGGCTGAGGGAAGTTTAGCATCACAGGCAGTCAATAATCCCCGTTTGAGAGGAGCGCGAGGGGAATTTCTAACAACCCCTTCCCCAAAATAGCACAGACACCTCATGGGGATGCACGAGAGGCTGTTTGAGGAGCCAGGGGAGAGGGTTCTTGGGACAAGGCAGGGACAGAGAAGTTGTCTCTGTCTTTCCAAGAGAACCTGGAGTCAGGGTGGGATTCCAAAGAGGAAGATTCTTTGCTCTGCAGATCCCCTCCCCTACCTGGCTCTAGCTCAGTACAGTCAAGAATTTTGGATTTCAAGGCTTTGTGTATCACAACATGAGCAAAAGCAGTGTTTTGAGAGTAGGAGGCTCCGCAACAGCTCCTGCCTTTCAGGAGGGGTGGAATAGTCAGCTGTCAGCAGGAAAACATCCAGGCAGCTCTGAAACAAATGGAGACAGCGCTACTGAAACCATCAAAACAGCCAGCGAGTCTCACTTGAGCAAATATACTGAAAAAAGGGGGAGGAAATAGCAAAGCTCACACATTTGCTGTGGTAAGCAGCTTAATCCTCAACAAAAGAAAACAGGGAATAACCACTTGTTGAGGGAAGATGTGCCACGTGCTGATTCCAGGCTGGACCAAGCACTGAAACATTGGTTTCATTTATCCTTCCAGCACGGTGACAAAAATTGCTTAGCAGAAAATTATTGCCTTCAGAGGGCTGCTGGTGATGGCTGACTGAGCTGGAGATGTGGAAATCACACCTGAGATGAGTATGCAAAAAACACCAGCACAATGGAATAATAATAATAATAATAATAATAATAAAAACTCCCCAAACCAGCTTTTCCTCTCCCCTCTCTTGTTTCTCCTCCCTATTCCAGGAGCGCTTGGTCACAGCCCTTCAGTGGATCCCTGCCTGGGATACTTAACCTTTGCATTTGCCACTCAGCAGCTGAAAAATGAATCCTCTTGTTTTTCTGTCTTTTATTAGAGTAGCTTTGGGAGCTGCCAGCAAACTGAGTGTCATTTGGACACTGACATGAAACTCAGAGCACCGTGAGAATTCACCGGGGCTTTGCGAAGGACGTCACTGTCATCATCACCATCATCATCATCACCCTCAACCCCACCTTGGGAGCAGCTCAGTTAATGTTTGGGGTCCTGCTTAATTGGCTCCTCTAAGCTGAGCCTGCACCATGACAGCCCAAAAAGAAAGGACAGAGCTTTTCCACCGAGGCTCCTCTGGGAAGCTGCACCAGCGTGAGGGATCTGAGCTGTGCCTGACGAGGCAAGATCTCGCCTTCCTCAAAGCAAGGGCCTTACAATGCAAAATGTATTTATATTTTGGTGCTGCTCTCCAAAGCAGGTGTTAGATAATTCAGTAATTAGTATGCACATCTAACTTCATTGCAGCCTCTGTTGATCTCTCAATTAGAGTTAGCTGGGTCCTCTGAAGTTTGCAGTAGTTAATTAGAGCATTATTGAACAGCCAGGCTCTGCGGGAGGCTCTGCCGGCAGCTGCCGCCTCCGGCTCGCGCCGTCCTGACCCCCTCGTGTCCTCCTGGAAGGGTGGGAATTCTGCCCCACGCTGCCCTGACACAGCCAGCCCCACCAGGGCTGGGTCACCCTGCAGGGCACTTCCAGCCCGAGCCATTCTGGGATTCTGTGAGGCACCCTGAGGAGCTCTGCCCACTGCCGTTAATGCTTGTGGGGGAAAAAATGGGGTAAAACAAAGGAATCTAATCCAGCACCAGTGAGACCAAGAGGGAATAAAAAAAACCCCATCCCTGCAGCAGAACTCAGACCCGACAAGGCAGGGAGCACAGAGAGGGGGAGTTTAACAGTGAGATGCAACACAAAAAGAAGTTTAAAATACAGACAACACACACTGGAATTGTTTTCATAGAATAATGGAATCAGAGACTGGTTTGGGTTGGAAGGCACCTCAGAAGATCATCTCATTCCCCCCCTGCCATTGCAGGGACACCTTCCCCTGTCCCAGGCTGCTCCCAGCCCTGTCCAGCCTGGCCTTGGGCACTGCCAGGGATGCAGGGGCAGCCACAGCTGCTCTGGGCACCCTGTGCCAGGGCCTGCCCGCCCTCCCAGGGAACAATTCCTGCCCAATCTCCCATCCAGCCCTGCCCTCTGGCACTGGGAGCCATTCCCTGTGTCCTGTCCCTCCATCCCTTGTCCCCAGTCCCTCTCCAGCTCTCCTGAAGCCCCTTCAGGCCCTGGCAGGGGCTCTGAGCTCTCCCTGGAGCCTTCTGCAGCCTGAACAGCTCCAGTCTCTGGGCCTCTAAATGCCTGAACAAACCACAGCCAGCAGTCTGAAACCCAGTTCCCAGTAAATAATTGAAGGTGTCATGTCAGCTCCAACACCTGAAACCTGTTTTTGAGAAGCTCCTGATAATCACTGAAGTACAGCTTAGCATTTATCCTATAAATATTAGAGGAGGCGTGTGTGTACATCATTTCACATTCCAAAGCAAGCCTGTGAGCTGAACTTTGGGGAAATCCACGGGAAGAACACGAGAAGCACAGAAAGGCGCCCGATGCGATCAGAACCGGGAGGGTTTTCAAACATTTGTCTCAAACACAGCTGGTGATTTTTGCAAGAGCTTCCTGCAGAAACACCGGGCTCTGGGGACTCAGCAGAACCTATTGTCCAGGTCTGAGGTAAATAAACACCCTAAAAGGCAGTACCCACGGGAATCTCTTGGAGGCTCCAGGAATTTCATTGTGATATGGATGCAGAACAGACGTGGGGCTGTAGCAGGGCTGCCAAGGAGACCCAGAAATGCAGAAAGCAGCAAAACACAGAGCTCTGAGGCAGCAAACCTCCTGCAGGCCTTGAGAAATGAACCCATGTTTGATGCACATCCCAGCCAAGCTCCGGGGCTGCCTCCCAAATTCCCAGAATCACCAGAGGACTCTGCCTTGGAGGAGCTCCTTTAGCAGGGACAAAAGGCCCGGGTGGCACATTGGGGCTCCAACACTGCTGTGAGGAGCAGGTTCCTTTCCAGGTGCCTTTATCAGTGACCTCCAGATGGAGGTGAGCTCCACGGCAGGCTCCGAGCAAGGCTCGGGGAGAGGCATAAACAAAAAGCCATGTTTTGAAAAATTAAGGAAGCAATTTAGAAGTGGGTAATTAGATCTCCTTTTCGTGCTGCACTGGGAAAATTAAATTACTTTTTTATGAAGGTGTGTGTATCAACTCTGAGAGCATTGTAGGGAAAGATTATTTTTGTAATATTCCTTCTCCCTCCCCCCCACCCCAATTCCCCAGCTCTCTGCTCCTCACGCATCCAAGGAAGTGGCACTTGTAGCCTTCAGCTGTGGCAGGCGTTCATCTCCAATAATTGCGTTTGCTGCATAAATTGCCAGTGACACGGAGAATAAAATTGGTTTAAAATGAACCCAAATGGCAAATCTCAAACAAGTATCAGATGGAAGAACTCATTAATCCTCATTTCAAAATGGGCAGAGTGTTGGGGCCAAGCCTGAGGGGGTGGGTTCTTCTTGAGATGGTGATGGAGCTCGTGAGGTGGACCAGACTGACAGAGGTTCTGGTCGATGTGGGACTGCTGCCTGTTGAGGCATTGATTTCACTCTGCTTAGAAAACCCTCCCCACAACCCCATGATGAAGGAGGAGCAGGTGAGCAGCTCCACTCTGCACTGCCCAACTTGCCTCAGGAGAGAACTGCCCATGAACCACATCCCACCAGGCTCCTCGTGCCTGCCAGCAGCTCCTCGGAGGGGATGCTGCAGCCTCAGGGGCATGGGCACTCACAGAATTGTGAAGGTTCAAAAAGAACTTTCAGATCATCAAATGTCAACTCAACACCAGCACCATGCTCACCCCCAGACCTCATGTGCCACATCCATGTGTTGTCTGAACACTGCCAGGGATGGGGACTCTGCCTGGGCAACCTGTTCCAGTGTTTGACAATCCTTAGGGTACAGAGACTTTCCCAATATCCAATTTAAACCTCCTCTGGTGCAGCTTGAGGTGGTTTCCTCTCATCCTATCATTTGTTCTCTGGGAGCAGAGCCTGACCCTCACCTGGCTGTCCCCTCCTATCAGGAGTTGTGCCGAGCCAGAAGGTCCCTCCTGAGCCTCCTTTTCTCCAGGCTGAGCCCCTCCAGATGCTCCTGGGGCTCCAGCCCTTCCCTGGACAGGCTCCAGCCCTTCCCTGGACATGCTCCAGCCCCTCAGTGTCCTTCTTGTGAGAGCCAGAACTGGACAAGGGATCAGAGGTCCCTCAGCAGTGCCAGTGTCACAGGACAGTCACTGCCTTGGTCCAGTGCCCGCTCTGGGGCTGGCACAGCCCAGGGGCCACTGGCCCTGTGCCCACTGGGAACACCCAGCTCATGTCCAGCCACTGCTGACCACCACTCCCAGCTCCTTTCCCACTGGACACTTCCAGCCCCTCCACGCCAGCCTGGAGCTCTGCAGAGGGTTGGTGTGACCAAGGGCAGGATTGGCACTCCCCACGTGGCTCACACTCACTTTTCTCTCTCACACAGAGCTTTTGGTCCTGCCTGGCCCTGGACAGGGATCCTGCATTGTGGCCCCACCGTGTCCAGTCCCCAGGCTGGGTTGCTGAGCTGCTTTTGCTGACTTTCTTTAATGAGGTTTATTGTTTGCACTGCATAATTTTCAAAGGCATGTCACCCACTCAGAGATGGCCCTCAGATCTCCAGCTTGGGGAGGGGGAGGGTCCTTTGAAGCCACAGTCATTAATTCAGGAGCTGGTTTCTGCAGTTAGGAGCACACGTGTTTGAAGCACACAGAAGCCACCGTGGAGACATCTGAGAGGTGTCCCATGATACTGCACATTAGACAGAGCCATTATAAAACTGCCAGGCCTGCCATCCTTCCCTGCTTTGTAACTTCCCTCCAGATATCAAAAAAAATGTCTAGAATATCAAAATATCACTGTCTGGCTCTGATGATGATCTTAGGACTAAAGACCACATGGAACAAAGAATTCACTTTAATTATCAGCAGATCCATTTCTCCTAGCCTCATTGTTGAAAATGAAAGAAAAGCAAAACAAATCAGAAACAAACAATAAAAAAATAAAACCCTCTCAATTCTTCATGCAGGCATCTGGGAAGCTGAAGTGTTGTGACGCTGAGAAGTGAATGTATTCATAAGCCAGGAATGCAGACAGGCACAGTTTTGTTTTTAACATTCCCAGTGGCTTTCCACCCCTTTACTTATAATTTCCAATGGAAAGAAAACTGTCCTGGTCACACCAGTGCTGTTCTGACACTGCCACCCTTGGTCTGCTCACCAAGCTCCAAGCCTGCCTTCCTGTACACGTGCCACTCATCAGCAAGGCAGGATGAAGACAAAATTGTTCTCTTTATTAAGAGAGTAATTGATCACCTGTGTACAGGAAAACACCCAGAGCACAGCCTCCTGCAGAGATTATTCCTTGGCAAACACATCTCTGATTCTTGGCTTATCCAAAGAGACTGATCTTCCAAAGTCTTAGCTTTGGGGAGAGGACTCACAGGCTCTTGGGGATAAAAGCCTGACCATTTGTCTTTATTTTCCCTTTATTTCTTCCCTTTATGTTCTTTTTATGAGTTGCATCAGGGCAAGTTTAGATTTGCTATTAGGGAACGTTTCTGTGTGGAAAGAGCTGTCAGGCACTGGCACAGACTGCCCAGGGCAGTGGTGGAGTCACCAAACCTGGAAGTGTTCAAGGAACACTCGAGGCCGTGGTTTAGTGTGAACAGAGAATTACAGAATCACTGAGGCTGGAAAAAAAACCCAGGACCACGGGGTCCCAGCTGTGCCTGTTCCCCCCTTGTCACCAGCCCAGAGCCCTGAGTGCCACATCCAATTGTTCCTTGGACACCTCCAGGGTGGGGACTCCAAACCTCCCTGGGCAGCCCCTTCCAATGCCTGAGCATCCCTTCCATGGGGAAATTCCTCCTGATGTCCAAACTGACCCTCCCCTGGTGCAGCCTGAGGCTGTTTTTTCCCATTCTGTGCCTGTCCCCTGGAGCAGAGGTCTCTCCCATGGGAGTGGCACTGGATGGATGGTTGGACTTGACCTTGGAATATTTTCCAACCTGAACAATTCCAGGATTCTGTGATTTATTGCTGGCAGCATGGGTGAAGGCTCTGACCCCAAATCCATGACTGCAGCCTCACACAAAATCACCTTTTTGGCAGAGCCACCAGCACCAGCTGCTGCTGGAGGAATCCCCTGCAATTCCCCCCAGCTCTCCTGTGGTTTCACCCAGACTCCAGTGTTACAGTTCTGGTTTCTTTTTCTCTGCCAAGGTTAGGATAAAGACACTAAAACGTGGTTTTGAGTTCAGATTTGGATGTTTATTATTTCTTATCTATTTACAGACTCACAAGGCGTGGGCTCTAACTAATAAATAGAGAAATGAGGTAAAATAGAGTGCCCCTGACTCTTTCCAAGGCTATTTACGCACTAATCACCCAATAACGAGGTGACATCTATATTATTTATACTTTTTACCCAATAATTACCAACCAAGGCCCACAATGTGGGACTTTTTCACCCAATTACTAGAAATAATTTCACCCAATAATTAATTTCTAATAATTTCACCCAATTATTAGAAAACAACCTACATTAATGAAGAAGAAGAAAGAAGAAGGTGAAGAAGAAGGAGAAGAAGAAGGTGAAGAAGAAGGAGAAGAAGAAGGACTTAGACAACGCCCAAAGTCCTACATCTTGACTCACATATATGACTATATACTAAAATCTTAAATCTAAGTTTTTCATGCTGTGGGGTCACACAATACTGTTCAAACTACACACCCAGAACCCCCGTGCTGTCACTCAGTCTTGGAGTCTGTTCAAGGCCTGAAATCAGATGTGGTGCCTGCCTGAGGGTCTGCACCCCTCAGCTCAGACAGCCGGAAATTTTCACCCTCCATGGTTCCAACACTCCAGCAGTGGGAATTTGCCCCAAAAGTCACAATCCCCACACAAAACCCCTCTTAGCAGTCAGCAGACAGCAAGAGCCACATTAGCAAGCTGCCAGCGCAGGGAACCAAGCTGCTGCTGCTCATTATGGGGAATCTTCTCCCCCTGCTCCAACCTGGGCACTGCTGGCCCCGGTATCACTCCG
This sequence comes from Cisticola juncidis, assembly GCA_013400215.1. Classification (NCBI taxonomy): domain Eukaryota; kingdom Metazoa; phylum Chordata; class Aves; order Passeriformes; family Cisticolidae; genus Cisticola; species Cisticola juncidis. Next base: position 48,043 of record VXBR01005445.1, on the reverse strand, counting down.
GCATTTATTTTTATATACCTCAGCAATATGTAGCAATTAGCGGAGGTAACACTAATTAGATGTTACATTGTAATGCAAGTCCCTCTAAACTTAAGTCATAACACCCCTCTCTCCTAATGACTGCAAGGTCATTTTGGCATTCCGTGTGATTGCTGGGATGCTAATGAATCGTTTGCTATGCATGGGAACATCCCGGCTTTTCCCTGGGTGGTTTTCACCATTTACCAGTGGACACTTGCTGTAAATTGCTGCTGAGCCTGATGTGGTCTTGAAGAAGCCACCTAAGCACCTCGATTAATTGCAGCAGTTTCGTGGCTCCCAAGAAAGCAGGACCTCGTGGCAGACCTGCTGCAAGGGCAGGGAACGCTCGTTTGAAGGGATTACTCTGAGATTACAATGGCGTGAGGCTCCAGGAGGCAGAAAACCTGAATTTCCTTTGTGTCTCGTAATGGGAAAAGCTGGAAGACAACAGGCTTACAGGCAGCTTAGTGCTGTTCCTGTGTCTTCTCTGTCATCTATGTCCTAATCTCCTTAGGAGCCAGCACGGAGCCCACACTTTGATTCCTTCACTTTCCCAACCTGCAGCCACCACCAGAGCTGAAAAAAGAATGGAAATGGCAGCATTTGGCAAAAGTAAATTCATTTAAAAATTTGAAAACAACATTCATGGGCTTAATAATTAGCTTTTTAATTAACTTTCTATTCTCCTCTAATTACTCTGCTTGCAAAGTGAAATTATAAGAGCTGTAATTGTTTTACTAAAAGCAACTGGATTATTCCAAGACCAAAACCATGCATGCCACAGGCAGTGGGAATGATGGAGGCCCCAGGCTTGGACCTGCTGATCTGGGGAAGCCACCGTGGTCCCTGCACAGCTGGGCTCTGTGGGGTCTGCTGGATCTCATGGTTGGGAGCACAGAGCTGCTGGGAATTCAGCCAGGTAAAGGCACTGCCCAGACTGCAGGATGTGCAACAGCTCAACCCAGGACAGACCTCACTTCCAGTGACTTCCCTGAAGCAAAACCCAAAAGAAAATCTGCATCCTGTCCTCAGCACAGAGTGGAAACAAATCCTGGAATTGTTTGGGTGGGAAGGGATCTTAAAGCTCATCCAATTCCATCCCCTGCCATGGCAGGGACACCTCCCACTGTCCCAGGCTGCTCCCAGCCCTGTCCAGCCTGGCCTTGGGCACTGCCAGGGATCCAGGGGCAGCCACAGCTGCTCTGGGCACCCTGTGCCAGGGCCTGCCCACCCTGCCAGGGAACAATTCCTGCCCAATCTCCCATCCAGCCCTGCCCTCTGGCAGTGGGAGCCATTCCCTGTGTCCTGTCCCTCCAGCCCTTGTCCCCAGTCCCTCTCCAGCTCTCCTGGAGCCCCTTTAGTCCCTGGCAGGGGCTCTGAGCTCTCCCTGGAGCCTTCTCCTCTCCAGGTGAGCACCCCCAGCTCTCCCAGCATTTCCATGATGAGAAACTGAAACAAATCAGGAGGGAGGGAAGAGTATAAGGAAGTTTAGAACCACTGGCTGGAGGCTGGGTATGGCAGAAAATAAAATCAGAATGAACAAATGACTCATGACTTATCTCTTGAACTTGGGTCACTCACTAAAATCCAAGGAGAAGCCATGCTGGGATGCATTTTCAGGGCCTCAGAATCAATGCCTGCAGTAACTAAAGCACTTTACCATTATCTGGAAAGAGCTGCTATCATTCCAGGCTCTGCAGTGTTGAGTCTTTAAGCTCTGAGTGTTCCTTTCTGCTGGAGTGGTTGGATGGATCCGGCCTGGCTGTTGCCACAAGGGTCACAAAGCCCAGCAGAAGCTGGAAGCATCTCCTTGCATAAATCAACGGGCTTGGACTTGCCGAGAGAAATTTGCCAACAAAGAAAAACACACTGGAAGCAGATGGAAGAAATCCTTCGACCCCGACTACGAGTCCCTGGAGCAGAGGCTTTGTGATTTTAAAAGCAATTTAGGCAGATTTCGCTGCCTGTCTGGGTAGGAAGGCAGGGGCAGGTAGGCAGCTAAATCCCTCAGACCGCTTCCTGCATCCCAACCCGCGCCTTCAGCGTGACTTAAGCCAAGGCTCTGCACACTGCAAACGCCAAAATAATCACGGCAGCAGGATTCTGAAATTCTATAGAGCCCTTTTTGCAACCCGCCGAGCTGAGGGAGTTCAGAGGCGGCTCTGTCGCCGCGCCGGGCTCTGAGCGCCGAGGAGAGGGTGCTGCAGTGGATTTGTTGGCTGAGAGAACAGTCTATTCTCATGCTCAGATAATGCAGAAATAAAGTGCATTTGTAACAGACAACAAAAGGATTATCCCCCATTCATTTCAAAGCACCTTTCATTCCACTCAGGGATTACATTTTCCTTTACTTATCTTGCAAATGGTTTTTCATAAGAGAGCGTGGCTTATGGCAAATACCAAACCGTGGTTGGGACAATGGGAGTGTGTTCTGCAGAGAGAGATCCCGCTCCCAGCACAACTCACTGCTGTAATCTACTGCCTCACAAGGACCACTCTTCTCGAGAGCAGGGGAGGATCAGCTCAAAAGCCTTGGCACACTTCAGATTTGGGGCAAGTTTCTTACAAGTGCAGCTTTGGCGTTCCCATCTTGTCACTGGAGAAGAACAGCAGAGCTTCGCGCTTCTGTCGGGTCCGTGTGCCCAGAGCCTCAAAGCGCTTCTGCAAACACAAATCCTGTCCAGTAAATAAATCTAACCCTGCACGGCTTCTTGGCTTCCTGGAAAGCAATCACTTCTGCAGTTCTGTGTGCCTGGGAAACCAGTGCTCCACAGCAAAATTCAAGGGCTCCCCACACACGGGAATCCAGGGCAGAGACACAGCAGAGCCTGGTGCCATCACCACACGTCCCCTTTTCCAGTGAAGATCCAAGAGGACTGAGGTGACTCTGCTCCAAAAAAGACTCAGCATTTGTCACCATGAGATTTCTTAGTTTTCTAAGCATTCACATTAAAGTAGAATTTTTCACCTTCTCACTCTCTTTCATGTAAACAGGAGATTGTGTTTTGTAAATATTACCACTGTTTTCACATTTTTCTCCAAAGACAAGAGAGGTTGTGTGAAGTCCTTTTGACTAATGTGGTTGAGAGGTGGAGATTCCACTCTCCAATCCATGGTCACCTTTCTTAAAGTATATAAGAGCATATAATAAACAAAGGGCAGATTTTCTCTGCTCTGCTTTCTCTCACAACTTCCAAGTCTCAGCGTGTGGTCATTTGAGCAAGGCAAACAGAGACAAACTTTTCAGCCATCAACACCAAACTAGGGACCACTGGCAAGAGCTGGCTCCCCCCAGATCAGCAATTCCCATCTCATTCACTCAAAAATTTTAGATTTTACAGACTATGAGACAAGTTTGCTTGGTCTCAGCCCAGATGTGAGGAGGGAGTTGGGAATACCAGAGCTGGGCTCTGTAAGTCAGGGGAGGGGGCCAAGGGAGGAGCAACCAAGTGGTTACAACTCCCCTGTTGTAACCTCTTTCTGCCTCCCACCAATGCAGAATTCAGAGTTCTTCACACACACAGACAAAAATAGCCTGGGGATGCAGAGAGCAGGTGGTTTGGTGCTGTCTGTAAATCAGTGACTCTTGGCGATTTATGATTGATTGGAGCTGGGAGGGGACACCTTTCCATGCCTAAAAGACAGATAGTCCCTGCTTGCTCCATCTTAGCTTTCAAATAAAAATGGAGAAGAGCACAGTGCTTGCCATTACGGTGTCACTCAGCCAAAAAATAACCCCCTGTGTTTGTCAGCCCCCAGCCTAGCAGAAAGTCTTCAGTTATCTCTGCTGTCCTGCTGTTCCTGATAAAGTGACTTACAGCATCCTCCAGGAGCTGGAGGAGCAGCACTGCTGATTTAAAATAAATCATGATTTATTCCTGGAATAAATCATGATTTGATCACCCTCAGAACCCCCAAAATGCCAGTGTGTATTTCCCTGTCCCCAGAGAGATAACAGTGCCACAGGAGCACAGACAGACCTGCTGGCAGGACTGGATTGTCCCAATGACAGTTCAGCTGCTCCTTTTGAAATCCAAAGACATCTGGGTGCAGCAGAGTGGCACAGGGAGCATGGAATTGAGGGAAAAGTGGGAAATTGTCCCACTGCTGTGGGAGCTGGTCCCCCCACTCATGCATTGATCCCAGCAAGCCCAGAGTCCCCAGGGCAAACCGTAACTGGAGGCAGGAGCTGATGCACAATTGGCCCCGTTTGCCTTCTCATTGATCAGCCACTTTCAGCTCTGTGTTTATGGAACTGTTTGGTCTCACACAAGACCTATGGGGCTCCCCTCCTTCCTCCCCCTTCTTTCTAATGGATTGAAATTTTTAAAGGAAAAAAGAAATCCAGACAATACGACCGCACTGCAAATCAATGCATCTTGTGGATAATAATACCCGAGATTTATGTAACGCTTAATGTTTGCAAAGTGCCTTGGAAAAAATAAATTAACCTGCAGAGCTGCATTGCAATAGGGGAGTGTCATCATACAGCTGTGCCATGGGGAGGAATGGATTCACAGGGATTCAGACAAGGAAAGTTTGAACTGCTGCTGTTTTAACCACTGGTCTGGGCTGTGCTAGGGACCCTGCATCGATCCCTGCAAGTTGCACAAATTAAAGATTCTGCTACAGATACTCAGTGACACTTGTTTGAGTCAGGAGAGCAAGGAGTGAGGAGACCAAGGTTTAAATCTTGCATAAGACCAAATCTGTGAGAAAATACTCAAAGCACTGGAACCCTTGGATGTCTCAACACATCCTTGGGTCAAGGCCAAAGTCAGGACCTCGTGTAAAAACATGCAGGTCTGGGACAAGCAAAATGCTAAAGGTGGCTTTGCTCCAGCAGTAAAGTTGGAAAAAAAAGGGCAGTGAAGTTGGGGAAGGGTCTGGAGAGTCACTCCTATGAAAAGGAGCAGCTGAGGGAGCTGGGAAGGGGGCTCAGGCTGGAGAAAAGAGGCTCAGGGGGGACCTTCTGCCTCTGGCAGAAGGGGACAGCCGGGGGAATTTGGGCTCTGCTCCCAGGGAGCAGGGACAGGAGGAGAGGGAACAGCCTCAAGATGTGCCAGGGAGGGTTCAGGTTTGAGATCAGGAGGAATTTCTTCACTCAAGGAGTTGTCAGGCATTGGCAGAGGCTGCCCAGGGAGTCCCCATCCCTGGAGGTGCCCAAGGATGTGGCACTGAGGGCTCTGGGCTGGGTGACAAAGTCGGGATCAGCCACAGGTTGGACTCAGTGACCTGGGAGATCTTTTCCAACCTCAGTGATTCTGGGATTCTCTGAAGGAACAGACAAACACAGCACAAAAGGTGATCAAAACATCCAGGGTGGTTCCTGGGCTCAGTGGTGCAGCAGAAAAACCCTTTTGCACCTTTGCCAAAAGCTGACAACTCCCTCCAGACACACCTGGACCTACGGGGGCAGCTGGAGCACCCACAGTGTCCAGGTGGATGTCCCACCCTGCTTCATGGCCAAGTCCTGACCTCCTGCATGGAGGCTGGGCCCTGGACCCTGGAAGGGGCTCTAAGCTCTCCCCAGAGCCTTCCCTTCTCCAGGCTCTCCCAGCTCTCCCAGCATTTCCATGATGAGAAATTTCCTCAAAGCAGGAGGGAGGGGGGAGCGTAAGGATGTTTAACAACCTTGCTGCATCCATGGCCCCAGAACTGTGGCTCAGTGCTGATGTGCATATCCCAGGCATGGAAAACCAGCACATCCCTCACTCCTGTGTGCAGAGCTCCCATCCCAGGAGAGGCTGCAGGAGGAGCTGCAGGAGGGGCTGCAGGAGGGGCAGCAGGAGGGGCTGCAGGAGGAGCAGCAGGAGGGGCTGCAGGAGGGGCTGCAGGAGGGGCTGCAGGAGGGGCTGCAGGAGGGGCTGCAGGAGGGGCTGCAGGAGGGGCTGCAGGAGGGGCTGCAGGAGGGGCTGCAGGAGGGGCTGCAGGAGGGGCTGCAGGAGGGGCTGCAGGAGGGGCTGCAGGAGGGGCTGCAGGAGGGGCTGCAGGAGGGGCTGCAGGAGGGGCTGCAGGAGGGGCTGCAGGAGGGGCTGCAGGAGGGGCTGCAGGAGGGGCTGCAGGAGGGGCTGCAGGAGGGGCTGCAGGAGGGGCTGCAGGAGGGGCTGCAGGAGGGGCTGCAGGAGGGGCTGCAGGAGGGGCTGCAGGAGGGGCTGCAGGAGGGGCTGCAGGAGGGGCTGCAGGAGGGGCTGCAGGAGGGGCTGCAGGAGGGGCTGCAGGAGGGGCTGCAGGAGGGGCTGCAGGAGGGGCTGCAGGAGGGGCTGCAGGAGGGGCTGCAGGAGGGGCTGCAGGAGGGGCTGCAGGAGGGGCTGCAGGAGGGGCTGCAGGAGGGGCTGCAGGAGGGGCTGCAGGAGGGGCTGCAGGAGGGGCTGCAGGAGGGGCTGCAGGAGGGGCTGCAGGAGGGGCAGCAGGAGAGCCCTCCCATCTGCAAACACGGGAGCAGCGCTTGCCAGAGGATGGATTACTTGTGCAGATGTTGGTGCTCTTCACAGCAGTTTCCATGTGAAGGTGAACAGAAGCACAGCACACTTCAGCAAAAGCTCATTTAATTCTCATCATTAGCAGGTCTCTAATGCATAATTGATCCTTAGCTCCTCGGATAACTCCAGCACAGCAGCCTCAGCGCCCAGGGACAGAGCCCTGCCTGCAGCCAGGAGGGCCCCAGAGAGCACAGACCAGTCCAGTGGAATGGGGAGGGCACAGCCCAAGTGCAGGACAGCTGGAATCACAACAATAAATCCCCCAGCCCCGGGGCAAAGGCTCTGCTCTCCCTGCCCCAGCCCCACACACATTCCAAGCTCAGAGCGCTGATGGGAATGGAGCTCCCAGCTCCAAGCTCCAGGGAACTGCATTTGGCTCTGAATTGGAAAAATTGGAATTGAACCTTTCCCAGGGTTTCTGTCCTCAGTTTTGCTGAAAAATACTTCTGCAGCTGAAAGCTATTTGGGTTTTGGTTTGTTTGGGTTCTGCTTCTGGCCTAATCTAAGAGTTCTGTGTGCTGTAACCCAAGGCTAAACCTGTTCCCAGGTGGAATTACACCCAAGACAAGGCTTTTTGCTCAATTTTGATGCATGAACACAATGCAGGCTTGGGATGCACCAAAAATTTCAAGGTTGGCTGAGCACTAATAACAGGAGGTTTGTAGACTCTCTCTGCTCTGATGGTATTGATGGAAATCAAATCCTCCAGAAGCCAAGAGCTGCTCCCAGCAGTGTCCACACATAAAACACATCCATGGACTCACTCCTGGTCTGTTCTTTGGCATAGACAATGAGAGCTCTGCAGAGGAGGGTCTGTCTGTCACAAACTCTTTCAGAGGAAGGTTCCCAGCCTGCAGGTGTTGACCAGCACTGAGAAATCCCAGATTTTCTGCTTCTCCTTCTGGCTTAGTCGAGGCTCACCCACAGCACAGCGAACAGGAATGACTCTGCTTTCCTCATGGAAAGTGAACTCATAACTCACTAATCCTGGAGCAAAGCAGGCTGAGAGAGGGGAAAGGTAAAAAATACCCCAAGCCTGGCATTGTTTGTGGAGCAAGAGGGGCCATGACGCCAAAACACAGTTGGCTGCCACCTCCCCCCAAGCTCGCCTCCCTCCAGAGGATGAAAAGAGCAAGTAATTAAACAATGGGTTTGCCATAAGTGCTGGACTTCAGAGGCTGCTTTTCCCTTTCTTCTTTTTTGTACGAGGAGGAAAAGGGGAAAAATGATTTAAGATAATGGCCTTTTTTCTCTTCAGAATAAATTAAGCTCAAAGATAGAGAATCCCATTACTAATGCCTTTTAGCAAAGCCCAGACATTCTTTTAAAGTCAAACTTTAAAGTCTAACGTGCAGTGATCTCGTCGAAATCTTTCCTGTAATGATATTTAAGTGATGGCCAAGTGTATCAGTGGGTTCAGGAGAAGTGCTGATTGCATATCTTCAAGGGAATGAGGCACTGCAGAGTTGTGGCAAAGGAACCCATGCTGCTGAAATAAAAGTTGCCTTTAAAACTACACACACACAGTTGCTAGTAACTAATTATTGCAGGAGTCATGACAGAAGAAAAGAAAAAGGTAAAGGAATCAAGGCAAAGGATCCGCCTCGAGGAGGGGAATGTGGGACACGCGGCTCTGATGTGCGATAGGGAAACTTGTTCCCATCCCTTCCTGAATTTAATATTCTTTTCAAATTCTTCTTCCCTTTTTGGAGGAGGAGGAAAGCTGACAAAAGCAGGATCTTCACATCTGCTCAGGGAAAATGAAATATAGAAGATAAGGTGGTGATGGGGGGAGGACTGACACTGCTCAGGTGGCTCCTCAGGAGAGGGGCACCCTTAGGAGACGCAGCTGGGAGGGGATCTCACCTCACACACCTGGATGGATTGGGGTGGCCCCTGGTCCTGCAGGTCTTGGCCCTTCTCCAGCCCCATTGGGACCAGGCTGCAAAACCCAGAGCGCCACCCTGACCCCAAAAGCCGGGTTTTTTTGTGGAGGCAGCAAAAGTCAGACCAGAGTGCCAGAAGGAGACATTCCCTGAGTGGCACTGAGCTCCGAGGGCACAGGGAATTTATAGCAGTGCCTCCAGTGCCAGGGCAGCCTCTCCATCTGCTGCAGCCTCTGCAGCTGAACCACGGCCCCGGGCTGGGCAGAAAGAGGAGCGGGGTCACAGCAAAGGGGGAAGAACTCCCTCTGTTTGCTCTGCAGAACCCACCCAGCCCCGGGGCTCAGGGGCTCTGCCCGGCCTGAGCACAACTTCACAAGGAGGGAAAGGCAGCAGAAAGTGGAGAGACAAGGGCTGAAAAGCACCAGGGAAGCAGCAGGTCTGGCCAGGCAGGGATAGCTGAACTCCCTGAGTGCTTCCCAAGCCCCGCTCTGGATGGATGCAGCTCTGACCCACACGTGCACCCTCATCCTTCAGCCTCGCTAAACCACTCAAAAGTTATGGCCAGAAGCTTTCAGGGTAATCCCACCTTTTGGAAACAAAAAGGCAGCAGTGCCTTAGTCCTGTGTCACACAGAAACGTCCCCACACCAGCTGCAGATCTGTTTTCCCTCGGTGCTGTCTGTAAAGACGCTGCTCTTGTTTTGGGCAGGGTGGTAGGAGAGGTTAGAAAAGTCCCTGTATGGACACGGGGGTGAGGTGGCATCACCTGAGCTCCTGCAAACAGGGTCAGGCCCTCCCAGAGCTGCTGAGGTCCCGTCTCACCCATTTCAGAGCTGTTTGCTGCCACAGCAATAAAATTATGAAATGCACAAAAATCACTCCACCCATACCACATCCCCTCATTTCTTCCCCTAAATAGTTTTGCTACTTGGACCACCCAAGCACAGGCCCCAAAATGGAACAGGAATTCAAACAGCACCAAACACCTTTAACCCTTTAACTCTCAAGACAACAGAACATTTCAGTGCAGTCAGGAATCAGCGCCTGCTTGAGCATCCTTTGTTCCCCACGGAGAGGCTGCAGGGAAAGCAGGAGCTGCAGACAAGAGCCAGCACCTCCAGCTCTGGCCTCTCCTCCAGCTCTGGCCTCTCCTCCAGCTCTGGCCTCTCCAGACGGGCTCATTGCCACCTCACTGCCTGATGGGCACACACAGACACCTCCCCTCCGTTTTCTAAACAAGCTTTTGATTCGAGGAATTACAATTTAAAGGATGTTGAACATTAATGGTCATCGACTGTGCATTTAAGGGGTAAAATAAGAGCAAGTCCCTCTGGCAATTACCTCTCCAGGAACTTTGGGCTCTCATTTTTCTGTTAACAGTACAGAGATCAGACTTATACATTTATTAAGAAGAGGCCACTTATGTTCAGCTTGGCACAAACACGCTGTCAGCAGTGGTGTTTAATTAGGGATTACAGCCACGGAACTGGATAATCAGGCCTGCTAATGAATCAGGAAGCTCAGTAAAGTGCAGAGATAAAGATTTTGGCTGCTTTCCTTTACCTACCCATGCTCCTCCTTCACCATATCCCGCTCCTTCCACCTGGAATTGCAATTTGGAGATGTCAGAGCACAAAGACAAAGCTTCACCTTGCAGTGCAGCCCAGGTGAACGAAAAAAGCCTCCAAACATCAGTGAATATTCACAGTCTGCTCTGAGATCCCTAAATAAACAAACAAACCCCATCATTATTGCCTTGCTCCCAGGGGACCCTGACCAAGAGAGAGCAGTTTCACTTCCCCAGCATTGCCAGCAGGAAGGTGCAATATTTAAGGGCATTTTTATTGGTTGGACACTGAACACGGGGTGATACATTTCAAGCCTCATTTGGCACAAAATTGAAATGGTTTGAGTCAACATTCAAGGTAAACGTCTGCCTTTTTATGGCCAAAGGCCTCAAGTTATTATTATTTGCTTGTCTGCTGCTTAAATTCAGCTTTGGTATATTTACTGCATCATCCTAAACTCCAATCAGACTGATTGCTGCCGGGGATATTATGGCTGGGAAAATAGGTCTGAGAGGGTAACAGACTTCCCTTTGCAAAGTCGCTCATAAATAAGAGGTCATAGCTAATAATGTTTGCTTAAAACTTCTTAGCAGAGCTTCTGTTCTCAGACACTGCTTGGCTTTTTGGTTTCAGCTTTAAATAACTGCATGGATTTGCTGGTGAGAGCAGAAATAATCCCCCTCAGCTGTTCTACCCCTGCATGTGCACAGGGCAATGGGGATGTCGAGAGAATAATGAGGGAAGGAGAAAGAAAGTTTATTCTAGAAGGCAACAACAAAAAAAAGTTCATCACCCAAAGCCTCACAGAGCTGGGGCACCCACCCCTCACTAACCACCCCCAGCTACAAATCCCTGCAGGCTGGGATGAGGGGATGGAGAGCAGCTCTGGGAGAAGCCCTTGTGGTGCTGGTGGGTGAGAGCTGGACAGGCCCTGGCCCAGAACCCCCCTGTGCTGGGCTGATCCCCCAGCCTGGGCAGCAGGGGAGGGGGGATTCTGCCCCTCTGCCCCGCTCAGGTGAGACCCCCCTGCAGAGCTGCCCCAGCTCGGGGGTCCCAGCACAGGAAGGGGCTGGAGCTGCTGGAGCCAGAGCAGAGGAGACCACGGAGATGCTCCAAGGGCTGGAGCCCCTCTGGAGCCAGGCTGGGAGAGCTGGGAGTGCTCCCCTGGAGAGGAGAAGGCTCCAGGGAGAGTGAATTGTGGCCTTGCAGAGCCTGAAGGGAAAAAAAACAAAACAAAACCAAAAAACCAAAAACAAACAAAAACAAAAACAAAAACAAAAACAAAAACAAAAACAAAAACAAAAACAAAAACAAAAACAAAAACAAAAACAAAAACAAAAACAAAAACAAAAACAAAAACAAAAACAAAAACAAAAACAAAAACAAAAAAACTAAAAAAAATCCCAAAAAACCAAAACAAAACCAAAAACAAACAAACCCCCCCCCAAATTGGAAGAGACTGTGGACAAGGGCTTGGAGTGGCAGGACACCAATTTTGGGCACTGCTGCTCCCTTCCACAGCCCTGGTGTGGCTGCAGTGCCCATGCCAGGGCTGATGGGTGGCTGTGGTCTGCAGGAGGTGACTTCCTAAACCACCCCTGAGCCCTGCACTCGGCAGTGACATCAGTCACTAATCCAGCAAGCTCCTCTGCAAGGGCTGGGACACTGCAGGGGGATTTCAGGGAATTTTAGAATGTTCACTCTACAAGTACATGGCCACAGAGCCCCATCAAAACCAGGACAGCTGAGGGGGATCTTGGATACAGAAACACACGAGACAAACTCAAATGGAGAGCACAAGGGCCAGCACTCAGAAGGATTTGCCATTAGAATGACATCCCTGAATTCCTCTCTGGCATCAGGACGGGGACAGAGCTAACTTGACTTGTGACAGGCTGAGCATGGAAAGGTCGAGGAAAGGCTCTGCTCAAAGCTTCAGACAACCCAGCAACCAGGCCTGGGCAGGGAGCTGCTGAAGAAACAGGGCTGGCAAAGCCCTCCCAAGCAGAGGTCGTGGCCAGGGCCTGGGGGAGAACTCGTGCACCAAGGCAGGAGCACGAGGGTGGGCAGGGAGCAGCTCCTGGGGAGGGGGCACTGAAGCAGTTTCCTGATGCACTCACATAAATGTCAGTAAGCAGCGTGGACGTGAACCAGCCCTGACAGATGGAGGCATCCTGGTTTTTGTTTGTCTCCAAAGTTGTCAGTTCAGGTCTCCAGGTCAGAAATCATTTTATCTGTTAAACCATATGCTTTGTAGAACAAAACGCCTGGCAGACTTCAAGGCACGTGTATTTCAAGGAGCACAGTAACACGATGAACATCACCAGACACTTGCTCCCAGTTGTTACTGCAGTGGTACAGGCAAGGCTTTTCTCCTCCTGCCCTGACTGTGGCCTGCAAATCACTGAGAAGAAGAAAAACACAACTTCACTTCAGCTTAACCATTTATGAAATCTGGTCTAGAAATCCAGTAAAGAATTATATGAATATCATTATTGTTTATGGACAGCATGAGAATAACGACATGACTCTCAGCCTACAGCAAATGAGAGCAATCTTTATTCTTCTAAACCTTTTTTTATAGTACTTTGGTACAATGAATGTGATTGGTCACTCAGAGCTTACACATCTTTGTAAACATCTTTGCTAGTAAACAAGTTAGAAAAACACCACCTGCTAACGTTTTACACCTCCCAAGGAAGGTTTGGATTCCTCCTTGGGATTTTCTCAGGCCAGAATGAGAGAGTTGCTCGCTTGTCTTTCACACAGACTCCAGCAGTGCCTGAAGCCTAAAATCCCACCACTGTCAGTACCCACATATGAAGGCTTGTGCAGGAAGGGACCCTAAAATTCATCTTGTTCCACTTCCTGTCATGGGCAGGGACAGCTTCCACTGTCCCAGGCTGCTCCAAGCCCTGTCCTTGGACACTTCCAGGGATGGAGGGGCAGCCACAGCTGCTCTGAGCACCCTGTGCCAGGGCCTGCCCACCCTCACAGGGAAGAATTTCTTTCCAGCATCCAACCTCAGCCTACTCCAGTGTTTAAATGCACAGCAGCCTTTGGGACACAGAGCACAAATCCCATCCCAGGCACCCTCCCACTGCAGGAGCATCAGCTACCACAGCCAAGGGTGCTCTGCCTGCAGCTTTCACCCCACATGAAATAACTACCCCCAAACCTCGGGTGAGGGGAGTTTTCCAAGGCTCAGCTCTCAGGATGATCTCTTAGGCTTTGTCTCTGCAGAATCTGCAGAATCTTTGCCCAGAAACCCCACTAAAGGCAGATGAAATTTCCTGCTTTGCATGATCCCCATTAACACCCAGCAGTGCCTGGGCTGAGACAGGAGAGGCCCCCTCCCCTTATTGCTTTTCCTTGTGCCCCCCACTTTGTACCAAACACCCCCTGCTCTATTTTTGGCTGCCCTAAGCCTGCAAGGGCCGAGCCAGATGCTGTTTTCTTCCACTGCCCATAGCTCTGACAGAGCCCAAGCAACAAATTCCCCCTCTCCTAAATGCAAATAAATAAAAATAAATGATAGACAGTCTATCAAACCGATTAGGGCAGACACAGAGAAAGCATCCCCAGCAGTCAGGTTCAGGGCCATCGTCTCCAGAACTCAGAGGAATGTCCAGGAGACATCTCCAAGCACTAAATCACTGCCTGGGGTCAGGGGTTCAGCTCACACAGCATTTGGGCAGGATAACAGATGCTGCTGAACGTTCCTTGCTGAAATCATGTTAAACCATCTTTATTTTTCTTTAGCCAATAATGCAAAGTCTTTAATCCCAGCTTGTGGACAGCCTAATTAAGCAGTGAGCAGAGAAGGTTGGATCCTTATCTGGTGAACAATTAGAGCTTCCCACCCCACCCAGCCCAAACCCAATCCCCTCTGGAAGCACCCAGGCTATTGCAGCTGGACTTGGGCATTTGTCATCCTTTGTCCCAAGCCATGGATCGTGCTGGATGTGGATGTGCCTGCCTGGAGCTCCCAGATCCTGCTGGAGTTGCTGAGGGAGCACAGAGGGGCAGCCGTGGTGACAGGGAGCTGCAGAGGCACATTTTCCTTTGGGATGATCAATTCCCAACCATTTTCTACTGAAAACCTGGCTTTGACTGAAAAGCTGGCTTTTCACGAAAGAAAAGATTGGCTTTTTCCACCAAAGAAAAGATTGGCTTTTCCCACAAACCCTCAGAATCATCAGAGGGAAACCAGTGACAAGCTGGACTGTCTTTTGTCAAAAAGGCAGCAAAATCCTTAACTAATAAGCCAGGAAGGATAAACTGCTCTGTTCTATCCCCAGGACTCCTAAAAGCTTCACCTCCCATCCACTGCCTCTTACCTTTACACACCTATTGTGTCCTTGCAGTGAAAATAAAGGCAAGAAAAAGGCTCAGAGAATTGGGGTGCTGAGTATTGCAGTGAGAGAGAAAAAATCCCCACAAGGGCTCAGACAGGCTGCCCGTGCTGGGGCTGCCTGGGGGAGCAGAGCATCTCTCAGGACAGATTTCTGAGCAAGGAAAGGAGAGTTTGGAGGCCAGGACAAAACAGGGACTGCTCAGGAAATGCTCCATGTGGGACAGGGCTTGGAGCAGCCTGGGCTGGTGGGAGGTGCTCTGTCCATGGCAGGGGGTGTGAGATGAACTTTAGGGTTCCTCCCAACCCAGACCAGTCTGGGATTCCATGGTGTTGGGGGTTAGATTTGCTTTTCTTTCACTTACAGAATTTTTTCCCATAAGTTTCCAAGAAGCCTCAATGACTACTTAATCAGAACAAAAGGGAGTACTTTAAGGACATGGCAACACAAGGCTACACCGATTGTTTTTTAAGTCTCTGGGAGTGTCCCTCAGAGGGGAGAGATGAAGCTTTGGGAAAGGTAAAAC
>VXBR01005445.1:19763-33027 GCA_013400215.1 Cisticola juncidis | reverse complement strand
TCCAGCTCAGCCTCTCGGAGTCCTGCAGGGGCACTGAGATCAAACTGCCCCGGGCTTCTGTGAAAAAAAGCCCTCAAAAATCTTAGTTCTGTTTATTACTAATGCTGTAGTTGTTGTTTGTTTGTTTTTTGTCATATATACTAGTAAAGAACTGTTATTCCTATCCCCATACCTCTGTCTGAAAGCCCCTTTAATCTTATAAATTACAATAATTTGGATGGAGGGGATTCGAATTCTCCATCTCTAGGGAGGTCCTGCCCCTTCCTAGCAGATACCTGTCTTTCAAACCAGGACACATGGTCTGCACCCCAAAGCCCCGTGGTGCTCTCAGACACACACAGAGGTGCCTGAGAACTCCAACATTTGGGGCTTTGGCAGGAGGATTTCAGTGCCTGGCTTTATCTGACATTCAAACTCCTGCAGAGCAGAAAAACAATGTGTTCACCCCTCCTTGTTCCATTAGTTTCAAACAGACCCTGCAAATAGAAACATCTTTTTCCCCTGCCTGTCCTTACCTTGGTCTCTCACTGCTCACCCATGCCCATTTCTAATCCTCACTGTCAGCCCCTGGGCTCTGCCAAGACTCTTCTTGCTTTTCCCCTAACAGCATTGATCTTTAATTCCAAAAAAAATGCCCAAATAGAAAAACTTCTCAAGTGGAACTTCCTCCATGGCAGGGGGTGTAAAGAGATTTTTTAAACCTTTTAGTGTAATCATGCTGCTTTAGTACAGTCTATATTCAATGTTTCCTATCAATTACCACAAAAAATGTGGGGTTTTTTTTATTTGTAAAGATAAAATTTAGTCTTTTATAACCCAAAACCATTCTGTGGTTCTGTGGAAATAAAACTGAGGCCATTTCACAAGTGCTGGTGGATGTGAGATACAAAATCTTCCCTCAGAAGTGACTCCTCAGTGTCATTATTGTACTAAGGATGGTGTGGGAATAATGAAAGGGCTCTCAGGTTTATTAGCAAGTGAGAGCGATTTTTATTCTTCAAAATCCTCTTTCATAGACAGTTCTGAGAGAATAAAGTTTCACTGTTCAGCAGACCAACACAAGACCATCACTGGACAGTCAGGAACAACAGCCCTCGATTGTTTCTTACAAGTAAATAACAGGTTAGACAAACACCAGGTGTCCAAAGTGGGGTATCTACAGGATATGTAGATATAAAAAGGATTGTTTGTTGCTGTTTGGCACGCTGAAATGACCACGTGGAGATGGAACTTGAGAGAAAAGACAAAGCAAGGGCAGAAAAGCCCTGATCTGTTGTTTTCATCCTGTTCATACCTTTAGAAAGGTGACCATGGATTGGAGGGTGGAATTCTCACCTCCCAACCACATTGGTCAAAAGAGCTGTCAAACAACCCTCTCCTCTCCTGGAGAAGAATGTGACAACAATGACAGTATTGACAAAAACAATCTCTTGTTTACGTGAGCAGAGTGAGAGAAAAGTGAGAACCTCTACTTTAATATGAACGCTCAGAAAACTAAGAAATCTCAGTGACAATTGTTTGGATTTCTCCTTATGGTTTCTCAGGCCAAAGTGAGCAAGCCCTGTTCTTGACTTTCCCACAGGCTCAAGCTGGTGCCTGGACCCTGAAAATCTCTCATTTGAGCCCTGTCAGTTCCCCTGTCTCAGCAGCTCCCCAGCCCTGGCGAGGAGTGGAGGAGAGGCAGCCACAGAGGCTGGGCTGAACAGCGCTGCTGATCCTCTGGCCCTGGAACAGCAGAGGGACAGGGAAAGAAAAAGATAAAGATAAATCCTGCTGCTCTTCTGGAGGCCAAAACAGAAGGGAAGACATCGAGTCTGGTCACCCTGGCCCTCTGGTGCTGACGAGAGAAGAGAGGACAGGGACACTGCTGGGGACAGGGGGGCACAAGGACATCACCAGTGTGGGAGGGATTGTTGGGAACACTGAGTTTCCAAAGGGCACCAGGACAAAGGGGATGAGTGGAATATTTTGTATGGATGTGTAAATATTGGTAAACTGGTGTAAGTCCTGGTGTGATGACCTGGCTGTGCTTTGGTGGCACAGCAGAGTCTGGGTCTGTCAGGTGAGTCCTCCAAACGAGAAGCAATGGGACAGTCAGGAGGGTCTGGGAGCATCAGGAATAGAGCAGATCCAACAGAAAAGGGGGGAAAGCCCTCTCAGATCACCAAATCCTACCCTTCCCCCAGCACTGCCAAGGCCACCACTAAAGCACGTCCCCAAAGGCCACACCTGTGCATTTTTGAGCATTTCCAGAGATGCTGACTCCACCACTGCCCTGGGCAGCCTTTTCCAGAGCTTGAGCCCTCTTCCAGTGAGGAATTTTCCATCCTATCCAATCTAAACCTTATCAACCCCATCATTTTGCACGTGCAGAGGCACACCAAGTCTTGCAAGTGCCACCAGAAATGCCAGTGGGGATCAGGCACAGGCCAGGCAAAGGTTCCCTGGGGATGTTGCCCTTAGGAGCTCTGGCAGGGCACTCCTGCATCCCATGGCAATCCTTGGATGGGCTGGACACAGCCCTGCCAGCTGAGAGGGTCATAATTAAGAGAACACTGAACCAATCCAGGGATTAAAAGGGCCAGGACTGAACTCCAGGCAGCCAGCAAGACCCTTTGCCAGAGATTTGGCAGAAATTAGAAATCTGTAAGAGCAGATCCATCCAAGAGGCACCAGATTTCCCTGGCATATGGGGCAAGGGATTTCTGCCCTGCTGTGCCTGGGCCCAGCAAGCTGAGACTGTTTCTGTGCACCCAGGGTGGCTTTAGAGGACGTTTCCCTCTCTTTGCAGGCTCTGATGTGCTGAGGTAGCCTGAATTAATCACCAACGTGCCTTTCCCAGGGCACTGTGGGACCCTGGGAAGGGACAGGATCCTGGAATCACACAGCACAACCCATCTGTGTCCCACAGGGTGCAGCTGCCCCTTGGAGAGCTCTGCCATGGTGTGGAGCTGCATTTCATCCACATTCCATCCTGGGGACACCCAGAGCTCCTCCCGAGGAGTGTGGGGATACCAAAGCACAGAACATCTGTTTTTCCAGGATCAGAGAGGCTGCCCCTGGCCACAGAGCCTGCAGCACCTGGGGGAGATGAAGGTTCCAATTCCATCTCAACCCCTCCACCAAAAACACTCCTTGCACTCTGCCCTAACCCTGCACTGTGATCCCAGACTGGTTCAGTGCTCAGGGCAGAGGGAGGGGTCGTGGATAAAAGCCAAGGCCTGGACAGGGCTGCTCTGGACTGAGGGCCCACCTGAGCCAGGGATTCCCTCCACAGCCTCAGAAAAATTCTCTTCCATCACCCATGTGTGGTCGTGGCACCCTGAACCAGGGGAATGAGGAGACATTTCAGAGGCACAGACAGAGTGCAGTGACAAAGGGGGTACCAAGGTCCCGACAGACACTTTCAGAGAGATTTGGAGTTTTCTCCAGTCCAAAATTCAAAGAGGTCCTTCCCCAAATTGGCATTTTCAGAGAGTTCAGTTTCTGAGAGGGGTTGACAAGCAAAAAAATCAGAGAGGGGAGTTGAAGTAATTTTGCAAATCTGAGCTACATTCAGAGAACACCTTCAGCTCGTGAAATGAAAGTATTTTCAACCCCAGCATTCTTTATTGCAAGGAAAAAAAACGTGATCTACATTTTTTAGTCACTTTGAGATTTAAAAGTAAACATTTTGTTTGCAGTCTACTCCTGATAGATCAATAGGAAACTTCACTTTGGTGAACAGAAACCACCTGTATTTAATAAACAACCAGAACAGACCCCCCAGCCTGCTGGGACCCTCAAGCAGGTAGCAAACTAGAAAAAGCTGTAATTTCAAAGTGCTCTGTATTTTACCTCAATAAAGGTTTGTCATGAAGAGCTCCAGGAAAAACTACCAGTGGGATAGAGAGGCAGCCCTGGCCCCTCCTCCTGCAAAGGAAAGCAGGGGAAAAAAACAACAGAAAGAGAACTTTGCCAATCTCCTCTCCCTAAGAGCCCAGGCTGCAAGAGCAGCACACCTGGAAGCAGCTCAGGCACTTTGCTGCAGCCCAGAAAAGCCTCTGAGCACAGATTAACACCAGGGAACACCAAACCCGTTTGAAGCTGAAGAGTGATGAGCAAGAACCTGTCCATGGGCACCAATCCCTGTGCTCCCAGGAAAGGACATTCCCAGCCCAGCTGGGATTTGCAGCCACGGTGCTGAGGGAAGGCAGGAGCAGAGCTGTCTGCGATGCTCCTGCCCTGCCCTGGCAGAATCTCCCTCATCTGGAGGGAAACTCGCTGCTCTCACGGCTCCTTCATCTTCCTGAGCCATCAATCAACGAGCCAATAATTGGTAAACATGCTCCAACTTTCAACTCCGGCTCCCTTGCAGGAACAGATTCACCAGCAGCTACTTCAAAACCCTTTGGGCCCCTCCCTCCCTGTTCCACGTGTTTATCACTGCCAGCGAGCAGCTTCTGAAGCGTTTGTGCTGTGCCTGGAATTCAGCTACTCCAAATTGTCTCTCAAGTATTGCATGTACGAGTTCAAAGCCTGGAGATGTTAACAGCAGCAACACACCCCGGCATCTTTCTGTAGTCTTACTGGGGAACTTAAGTCCAAAGAGCAGAAATTCTATTTCTTAACAAGTTTTTCCTTTCCTCCTGACGTGCAGATTTACTCTCGGTGTCTCCTGCCTGGGCTGGATCACCGCTCAAGGAATCAAAGCCTGGGTCAGGCTCCTCCAAGCCCTCACTCTGCTGACAGAGTGTGCAGCACAAACTGAGCTCTGGGGAAGGTAAAACCCCTTGGAGCTGTCAGCAGCTCCACAAACCTGAGGCAGAGCTGAACACCTGTGCAAGGAGCCCCAGACAAAGCAGAGGTCCCACGAAAAGGAACCCACAGCAGAGCAGAGCCCTGCAGAGCTGTGCAGGGGACACCCCCGAGGCACAACCAGCTGGGAACACAAGCCTGGGACCTGCCAGGAGGGACATCAGGCCCAGCATCCATGGCCTGGAGGGGAGGGGATGCTCCTGGGGCAGCCTTCACTCCAGACCTGGGGCAGTTTTGGGCACCTCAACACAAGATGTAGAAGTGTTAAAGAGCATCCAAAGGAGGGACATGGGGATGAGGAAGGGCCTGGAGGAGCAGCTGAGGGCCCTTGGTTTGCTCAGCTGGAGCAGAGGAGATGAGGGCAGAGCTCTGGGGCTGCAGCTCCTCCCAAGGGCAGCTCCCAGCTCTGCCCTGGGACAGGGACAGCACCCAGGGCAGGGCTGGAGCTGGGCCAGGGCAGGGTTAGGTTGGATTTGGGGAAAGGTTCTTCCCCAGAGGTGCTGGCACTGCCCAGGCTCCCCAGGGAATGGGCACGGCCCCGAGGCTGCCACAGCTCCAGGAGAGCTTGGACAGAGCTCCAGGGGTGCCCAGGGTGGGATTGTTGGGGGTCTGTGCAGGGACAGGGGTTGGACTGGATGGTCTTGGTGGTCCCTCCCAGCTCAGGAGGTTCAGGGATTCTGTCCTTGAAATCCCTGCAAATTCACAGCTCTGAATGCTCAGGACCCTCCTGCCCCAGAGCTGCCTTTGCTGTACCACAGGGTGAGGCTGAGCTCATCCTCAGGGCTGGAGGGGGGCACAGCCCAGCCTGGATGAGCAAAGTGTCATTTCCACCCCACCACAGCACTGCAGAGGGGACTGTTCCCTCACCAGTGCAGAAAAGCCCTTGTGGATAACCAGGAATGCCCCCCCACCAGCGTTTCCCTGTTTTCTGCTGCACTCCTTGTGAAATGACTCAGAATAACTAAAACCCTGTGAAGTTCCCAGGTAATTTTCATTTCGCTGTGATCCGACCGTCTCCTCAGAGCAGTGAGACCTCTCAGTGCCAAAATTTAACAACTGCAACAATTCTCCTTAACACCTCCTGCCAGCGATATTGTTCATCGCTGAATTGCTTCATTAATTCCAAGTCGATACAAGCAGCTTCCTTTTGTCAATCTCGCTATATTAACATATAATTTCAATGTTTGGGACCATTTTCAGGCTTGGAAATGAGATTAGCGTCAAGTGATTAAAATAAGTTCTCAAGACTGGGCAAAATCACCGCTCACAAAGGCTATAGATTGATCTTTGCAATGGTGAATGTAACAACCATTCCCAAATTACAAGTTTACCCTTGCACCACTCAATTTTTGAAAGCTGTTTGCTTTCAATATCTTGTTTTTGTTTTCCCAGGAAATCAGCATGGGCAGACTTTGTGGGAATTGCAGCCCTGATTCCAGGGCTTTGCTGGATGAGCCCGGGGCCTTTCCCTGCTGCTGGGATGTCAGGACTGGCTGTGCTGAAGGACGTGAGGGGCAGGGGAGTTGGGAAATCCTCCCAGTGCCCCCTGCTCACGTCCCCTCCGCCCCTCGCTGTTCCAACTGCACGGGACATCATCACCCACAGTTAATGAATGAGACTTGTCACAGGGGATGTTGTCTTGGGTTGAAAAATGCAACCAAAAATGTTTATTCTATTTTCATCTGTTGAAACCCATTGGGAGATTTTGTTCTTCTCTCCTGCTCCACCCATCCTCCTCCAGGGACATCCCCTGTGAATGGGCCATTGAAAGCTCTCACAGCACTGATGACATCACCTCATCCATTGGGAGAGGCTCCACCCAGGGGGAGGAGCCAAAGCCTTTCCATGGGATAAAACCAGGGATACCAAACACCAATTTAGTTGGTTTTCCACTGAATTTGTGGAGGAAGACCAAACCCATCTCACCAGCACTGGACCCTTTTCTCTACAGGGTCATCTCTACTCCACAGAACAACCTCTGCATCACCCTGACAACAGGGGTTAGGTCATGTCTCTGACTCTGTCAGGGTTTTCCAGGAATTTTGTTTCTTTGCCTGTTTGTTTTTTGTGCTACTGTATTTGTATTTTTTTATATTAGTAGTAAAGAAGTAATAAAGTAGTATATAAAGTAGTAAAGTAGTATATAAAGTAGTAAAGAACTGTTATTCCTATTCTCATATTTTTGCCTGAAAGCTCCTAATTGCAGAATTGTAATAATTTGGAGGGAGGGGTTTTTACATTCTCCATTCCAAGGGAAACTCCAGTTTTCCCTGACAGATCCCTATCTTTCCAAACCAGGACAGATGTTTTCCTGCACCAGGACTGGTGAGCGACAGGGGAGGCAGTTCCAGCTCAGAGCAGGGATCAGCTGTGGGAGATCGATGCTCTTATCCCTTCCTTGGTGCTCACAGGAGGCTCCCAGCAAGGCCAGGCTGGACACAGGCAGCAACACATGAGTGACCCATGGCCCTCTGTGACCTGGCTGTGACATCAGACTGCCCCTGCCCGCTCTGTGCAGCGCCCATTATGATTTTTGGACAGCATGGAATAATGGCATGTCTCTCATTGTGATGCAGAAATGAGAGCAATCTTTATTCTTCTACATTCTCTTTTTATGCAGTACTTGGGTGGAATTCATGGGTGGTCCTTCGAGCCCACACCCTTCTGTTACACCTTTTCCAGTAAACATGTTGGAAAAACAACACCTGCTGATGGTTTTCACTGCCCAAGAATTGTTTTGGTTCCCCAGGCCAGAATGAGAAGGCTGCTGGCCTGTCTTTCACACCCTGAAGCCCATGATCCAGACCACTGCCAGCCCCACACCCAGACCAAAGGGGTCCATTCATCACCCCTGCCCAGGCAATTAAAATCAACCACGGGCCGTCCTTGAGCACTCACGAGGTTTTCTCCACTTGCACATTCAACCCTCACCTGTGGAACACACCTAGGGCCAGGGGATTTTCACTGCACTTGTGGTACAAGTCCTGCTTTGCCTCTCCTCCCTTCACCACGGCCTCAAGGGCCTCCTGGGGAAATCTTTTTGGGTGGCATCACCTTGGGGACATCCCCGACCACCAGCACCAGCAGGGGAAGGTGTGAGGACATGCAAGGCTCTGAGGAGGAGCTGATACCAGCAGCAGAACTCTCCTCAGGGGCCAGGTGAGCCCTGAAGCAGGAACTGCCATGCTTGTCTCAGGGAAACCTGAAAACCAGAGGAATGGACTCACAGGGAACCAAAACCTGGAGCTTTGTGGAGAGAGAATGAATCTCGTAGTAAAGCAGAGATCAAAGATGTGCAGCTGACAGAGCTGCTGAGGCTCATTACACCTGGAGGGAAATCAATGCCAGGGAGCTCACGGGGAGTTCTGATGGAATCTCCTGAAGTTTTACCCAAAGCTGAGCTCCACAGGTGGGTGAGTCCAGTCCCCTCAGCTGTCAGTGAGAAGCTTTAAATTCCACGGCTGAGAAGTTGGGAAATGAAATCAACCCCCTCCAAAGCAACAGGGGCAGAAAGGAGGGCTCAGAGCACCCTCAGCAGGGGTGGAGAGGAGCTCTGAGTCTAAACCTGACTTCAGAGGGGTTTAGTACAGGGGGAGAAGCTGCTGCTCCATCCCTGCAGATGTGTTTGTAGCCTGTGTCCATTGCCTCAGCTCTTCAGGAGTTCCAGACACAATCCACTGCTCCTTTTGTGTTTAAAAACAAGAATCAAAAGGAACAAATCAATGCAATCTCGGGGGTTGTTTCCTGTGGGGCTCCCCAGACAGTGACATTTCTTCCCTCACAACCCAACACTTATTTTTCAACATCCTGCACAGTGTGATGGTGCTCTGCTCTGTGTTCACCCCCTCCAGCCCTCTCCCTGCTCTCCTTTACCATCTCTAGAAGGTCCCAGAGGTGCAGCACCACTGCAGGGGCTCAGGCACCCCTGAGTAGGTTCAGCTCCTCATCACCGCAAAGAGGGACCAGAAACTCTTTGTGACACACAGCGAGCTGTTCTCAGCACCAGGCTGTGCAAGACAAGGTTTGGGAAACAGGAGCCTTCCCTCCTGCCCTGAGACCTTTCCAGAGAATCCCTGAACCTCCTGAGCTGGAGGGACCCACCAGGATCACCCAGTCCCACCCCTGGCCCTGCACAGACCCCCAACAATCCCACCCTGAGCATCCCTGGAGCTCTGTCCAGGCTCTCCTGGAGCTGTGGCAGCCTCGGGGCTGTGCCCATTCCCTGGGGAGCCTGGGCAGTGCCAGCACCTCTGGGGAAGAACCTTTCCCCAAATCCCACCTAACCCTGCCCTGGCCCAGCCCCAGCCGTGCCCTGGGTGCTGTCCCTGTCCCTGTCCCTGTCCCTTGGGAGGAGCTGCAGCCCCAGAGCTCTGCCCTCATCTCCTCTGCTCCAGCTGAGCAAACCAAGGGCCCTCAGCTGCTCCTCCAGGCACAGGGGAGAGATCATTCCCACGAGAAGGAGGAGGAACTCCCCAGAAGGCCAGAGGAGAGGCTGAGTTGAAATTCTCCTCAGTCAGGCACGTCTGGAAATCTCCTCAGCCCCCCACTGGTGCCTGAGGCTGTTACGGCTCTGAGTCTTTGGCTTTCATGTTGGAATGAAAATATCATGATGTACAAATTATTACTTTGTAATTAATTATGCAGAATAACTAAAGTGAACATGACTTCAGCATTATGACAGCTTTGAAATTTACCACTTTGCAAATTAATAAGTAATGAATCTGGCTTGCTGGGTATATGTTTAATATAAGAGAAGGTTACCTAAACAAAAAGGAAGGCTTCAGCTGATTTGGCCATAGGAGAGCAAGAAGAAGCCTCAATTTTTTTGGCAAGGAGGAGAGAGGAAGATACACTTTTTTTACCCTTTTCAACTGAGAGACACTGGCAGGGATGTGATGATCCCACTCAACTCCTGCACCCAAAACTGACTCAGATTTCCCCAGACTTGGCAGAACCTGTGGCCTCCCTCTGCCAGAGCAGGGAAGGAGAGAGGAGGAAGTGTCTGCAAACAAGGTTTGTTTAAACCAGGCAGCTGAATTCAGGGAAGGTTCTGGGGTTCAGGAGAATTCTTGCCCTCAGGAATGCCAAAGCTGCTGTGTTCCCCAGGCTGCTCTGAGCAGAGGGCCATGGAGCCCTGGGCAGGGCTGGTCCCTCACCACATCCCCAGCCCCAAACCAGGCTCTGACGCTGCCACTCCAGTCCTGACCAAGGTTTTGTATTCCCACGAGTCCTACCAGGGAAAGAGACTGGGACTGCTCTGGGTTCACAGAGCAAGCAGGCAGGAAGAGCCTGCCTTAGTTTATTTTCCCATATCTATACGTATAGCAGGGTGAGCATGGATTGGAGAGTGGTATCCCCACCTCTCACCCACATAGGTCAAGGGGGCTGTCATTGCACCTCCCCTTCTCTTGGAGAAGGAATCCATAACATTGCCAATGCTTACAAAACATGGTCCTGTGTTTACATTCACCAGTGTGAGAAGCTGCCCGCTTCTCCTTTAATCTGAACGCTCAGAAAACCAGGAAAAACCTCATGGCAACAGTTTTGAGCCCGTGAGGCACCAGGATGCAGAGGCAGACACCATCCTCCTGTGAGCTTTGCTGTGGGCTCCTGCCATCCACCTCGGGGGGCTTTCCTTTGGCTGCAAGGCTGGGAGCCCAGCCAGGGTGGTATTCCTTGGTATTCCTGAGTTGTTCTGCTCTCACTGCCTGGCTCTCCATGGGCTGAGGGCACAGCACAGGACCCCAGGGGCCAGCTGAGCATGGGCAGCCTCAGCTCTAAAGGCTCCTGCCCTCCTCTGCTCCTTCCCAAGAAGGGAAGGGACCAAGGCCTCATCGCTCCAGTGTCAGTCTGTGCCTCTGCACAAATCCACAACACACACACCAAATCCCCTCCATCCCATCCAACTGCCTGCAGCCTGTAAATGTCATTTAAATCACTCCCACTGAAGTGGCAGGGCTGTGCCGGGAGCTGCAGCCGGGAGCTGACCTTGGCAGTGGGGCAGCACTAATCACAGTAATTAGAGACACATCCCTGCCTGTCAGCCCGATAGCCAGGGACCCACGGGACACCTGTGGTGCAGGATGGCCTGGACTGACCATCAGCTCCGGGGTGGGCTTTTCCCAGCTCTTCCCACTGCAATAAATCACTCTGTGCATGCAATAAAACCTCAGTGGTCACCGAGGATGTGGCCCCAAAAAGCAAACCCTGCTCTGCTCCACCTGTGAGCCGAGGCAGTTCTGGAGCTCTGTCTCACTGCACAGGCTCAGCAGAACTCCCAGAGCACACAGAGGTTTTCCCTGGAGCCAGATCACACCTTCAGAGGGGACAAACCAGGCTGCATCCACCTGCCTTCCCGGGAGGAGAGTCACTGCCAGCCCTAAACACCACAACCCTGCCCACCAGCCATGGAACAAACATCGTTTTCCCTCCTGGAGAGAGCACAGACGTTTTCCTTCTGCACAGGGACACGTTTCCAGGAGTCAGGAAAGGTTTAACAGGCCTCTCTCTGCGTGGTATTTTTCCAATAACTTCTTTTGTGTCAAGCACTGAAAATGCAGCTAATTTTGGGAGGACAGAGGGGGAGAAAAAAATCTTAGGGAAAAAAAATCACACCCAAGAGAGCTGGCTGGAGTGTAAAAATAGCTGCTGAGCTATTCCCTAATAGCCCCTGTGCTTGGGCAGGAGGCCTCAGCCATGACAAGGTGCTAAAGAGATGACGGGTGGCATCTCAGCACTTCTTCCGTGCCAACAGGTTTCAATGCAAAGACAGCTGAGCTTTTCCCCCTCCTCCCAAAGGACCTCACATTTCCTTAAGAGGAGGGACTGGGATATTTATGTGGGATCAGTCCATCCCTGAGCTCTGCAGCACAGCCTGGGGTTTGTTTGGGGGCTCCCAGGTACTGTCTGAGGGACCTGAAGAAGCCACAGCCTGGCCAAAGAGCTTTGGAGAAAAAAAAATGTTTAAAACCTTAAAATAACACAAGAGTGTTCCTTGGGGTGGAACCAGCCCTGCAGCAACCATGGATCTGTCCCTCTCTTGCCCAGAAACCTGCAGGACTCCCCTGTGCAGGGTGTGCAGGGTGTGAATCCCAGTCCCCAGCACACCCTGGGATGTCCCAGGTGGGCAAGGGCTGCCTGCAGACCCCTGGTGCCCACACAGAGTTTGGGTTTGGAGAGACTGAGTTCCCTAGAGGAGGAACAGCTCTGCCCCCTGAAAGGGGCACACAGCAACAACCATGCTGTTATTGAAAGGCAAAGAGGAAGGGGTGTGAGCCTGGGTCTGACCTGAAGGGCTGCACAAGCTCCAGCAGAGCGTTTGGACCACCAGCCCCACAGGGAAAGGGTTTCCCTGGTTTTTGACTGATACATTTTGTGGGTCCCAGAGGAGCACAAAGAGCTCTGGGTTGGCTGCTCCCTACCTAAAACCAGCTGAGCTCCACTGTCTCAGGACCCACTGGGAGCTGCTCTTCATTTTCTCCCCTTTCCAGCTGTAGGAAGCACTGGCAGGGATGTGATAAACCCACACAACTCCTGGCTCAGAACTGACTCTGGGTTCCCCAGACTTGGCTGCTTTCAGCTCAGCCTCCTGCCAAGATGTCTGTGTCCCTCTGGGCCTGAACACACAGTTAAGGTGCTCACAGGGCAGAGGGGAGCCACAGCAACGCTCCCAGGTTTTCCCTGGATGTGGACTGGTGTGATTTGTGGTTCAGAGGGAGACCAGAGGAACAGAACCAGCAGGCTGGACTTGTGGGCTCACTGCTCCCACCCCAAACCAGCTGAAGCCCTCAGGACCCATGGGAGCTGTTCCTCAAGCAGCTGAGGCGTTTGATTAATTCCTGTCTCTGCCTCTCTCAGCCAGGTGGGGAAGGAAAGTCAGCAGTGCCTGACAAGGGCAGTGCCTGGTTGGGTTTGTCCTGCCCAGCAGCTGCTCCTCAGCACGGGAGGGGCTGCAGGGATGCAGTGTCCACAGATCCGTGGGATTTAGGGATTAGGGGAGCAGATTGTCAGATTGGAGGGGATCATTGAAGGCTGAGTGTGAGAGCAGATGTTGGTGATTCCAGCCCCCCTCACTGCTCATCCCCTCCCCAGCGCTGTCCCCTCCCAGCATTATCCACTCTCAGCACCAGAGATCTCCTGTCATCCCTTTTTTCATTTGCCAGCCTGGCTCTAAGGGAGCCAGCTGCCTTCCCAAATCCACAGGCAAAAAGACTCAGTTAATATAAAAGATTAAAGGTGTCTATCTGGCTGCCTTTCCTGGTTTCCTTTGCCCTTTTTCCATGGCACAGGCTCCCTCCATCACTCCTGAAGACACAGTGGGAGCTCTCAAAGCCCCTCACCTGCACAGCCCTCACCCTCTGCCCAGGGAACTCCTCAATACAGAAGAGTTCCCTGTCGGAGTCCAGGACATCCCTGTGGCCACCCTGGAGGGTTTGGAGACCGGACAGGGGGTCTGGGGTCTGTACAG
>VXBR01005445.1:0-16889 GCA_013400215.1 Cisticola juncidis | reverse complement strand
CTGGGCTGAGCTGGGCTGAGCTGGGCTGAGCTGGGCTGAGCTGGGCTGGGCACGGCACAGCAGCTCCATCCAACCCTCCTTCACCATGGGCCGGGCACAGCAGCTCCATCCTTCAGCCTCCCCCAGCCCCGGGACCGCCAGGGAGGGGCTGGGAGCGATCCCAAAGCTCTGCCCTAGGAAATGCCCCAAGATTGGGCTCAGCCCTGGTGCTGCCCAGAGGAGGGGCTGGTGCAGCCACCCCTGGGTGCCCACACACGGCACAGGGGGCACCCCCGGCCCCAGCACATCCCTGGGACACATCCCAGTGGCACCACATGGGCTCCATCCCTTCCTCCACCGCAGCTCCCTGCTCCAGCCCGTGGGAAGCAGTTCCAAAAGGGAGCTCTGCCCGTGCCAGCAAGGTGGGCAGGAGCTAGGGAGGGACAAATCTGCTCCGGGTGGGGTCAGGGCAGGTCAGAGAGATAAAACAACACACGCCGGGAAGGCCAGTGACTGATACAGGATTGATTTGCTGTGCAGGCTCCAGGCTCCTGGGGTGTGAGCTCCTTATCCATTGGAAAAGGGCCCCAGAAGCCCTGGGTACCTGCATTGCTGTCCCCCAGAACTCACAGTTGTTTTCTTTCCTGTTTAATTCCTCCTAACTCATCCCCACGACATCCCCCTCCCTCCTTTCCCCATGCTTTTCCTCCCAGATAAAAACAATATGTGGTGCTTTTTTTATTCCAGCGGGGTTCCAGCTAATAAAAAGATTTATAATTAAGCCAGTAGATTTCCTTTTGCTATGCTGTCCTGGATTATGAGAAAGTATATTTATATGCAATTATGAAATGAACAGTATTTCTTACCCAAGTGAAGCTTTAAAAGTCATTATGAATCCATTAACTCAGCAGACCTTACAAAAGGCCTTCTCTGCTCTGGATTTATTTTAATTTAAAGCAGATAGGAAACTTTTCCCCTCCTTATTTTTTAAACACGGCCTTTCTGCAGTAGGAATGTGCAAAAATGAACAACATGCATCAAATACAGTGGGAAGGCCAACCTCTGGTGGACCCAGCACCACTTTGAGTCCTTCCAGAGTCTCTGCCCTGCATCCAAGTGCTCTGTGATCCCANCCTGTGCCACCTTACACTGAAACCTGGAAGATTCAGAGTTTTAGAGCCTCCCTTGCTGCCCCTGTCTGTGCTCAGCATCACCGCCCTGCAGTTCTGGAGTTCCTCTCTGTGGATTACAGGGGGGCATTGAGGTGCTGCTCACAGGGATCTCCTGTTTCTTCTCTGCTTCCCTGCACAGCCTCACCTGGAGATCCCCATGGGGCATTGCCTGTTCCATGGGCTGTGATGCTCCAAGCACACGCTGGAAGAGACAGCAGACAAGAAATGAAGATGGGAAAAGTCAGAGAGGAAAACCTGCTACAAACTCTGCTCAGAAAGCTGCTGCAGCACCGAAATCCAGGTGGGAAGAGGCACAGAAGCTTTAATCAGGACGTGTGGTCACTGCCTGCCCCTCCTCCTGCTGCTCCCAGAGCTCTGTCACTGGAGCAGCTCTGCCTGCACAGGGGACACGGTGCAGCCCTGGGCAGAGGTTCCAGGGGCTGGGACATCCCAAGGAGACCTTCTGGACCCCCAACAGCTGAGGGGGTTTCTCCTCCCAGTCTTTAGTGAGATCCTCAGTGCCCTGGAAGAGGCTCCAGGGAGAGCTCAGAGCCCTGCCAGGGCCTAAAGGGGCTCCAGGAGAGCTGGAGAGGGACTGGGGACAAGGGATGGAGGGACAGGACACAGGGAATGGCTCCCAGTGCCAGAGGGCAGGGCTGGATGGGAGATTGGGCAGGAATTGTTCCCTGGCAGGGTGGGCAGGCCCTGGCACAGGGTGCCCAGAGCAGCTGTGGCTGGCCCTGGATCCCTGGCAGTGCCCAAGGCCGGACTGGACAGGGCTGGGAGCAGCCTGGGACAGTGGGACGTGTCCCTGCCATGGCAGGGGTGGCACTGGATGGGCTTTAAAGTCTCTTCCAACGACTCAGTGATTCAATGACTCTCAAAAAGCCCCACCTGCCCCATCTGTAGCTCTGCCTGACAAGATGGGACCTCTGCAGGGTTTTTAACAACTCGTCAGGCAGAAGGATGGCGTCCACCCAGCAAAATACGCTCCAGTCCCAACCATCCTTCACCATTCCTTATCTCCACGCGGGCTGAGGATGGCTCATTTTACTCCCCTTAAGAGGAAATCCATCTCCAAGTCACCAAAGGAGCCTCAGCTACAATGGCCTTTTCATTAATGTGGTGGCAATAAAGCACAGCAGCATCCCCTGGCTGTCTCGGGCAAGGGAGCTGGCAGGAATATTAAAAGGGAATTTGCTGGAGTGGATGCAGGGAGGAAGGCAAAGCCTGTGGTGGGCACAGCTCTGCCCCTCCACCACCCAAACTCCACCTGGAGAGGAGCACCATCCCTCAGGTGCCACCAACCTCCCCTCAACTCCTGCTGAGCTCCAGACAAGATCTGGGTGCTCACTGGGACTCCCCTGGCACTGCTGGACACAAAATAAAAATGCTTGACTCCAGTTCAGCAGGCAGAAGAGAATCAGAAGGCTTTATTTACAATTCATTCTGCCTTTTTATAATAGGCTGTGCTAAAAAGGCAAATTATTGGTGCATAGATGGACACCTCTCTCCATTGGTTACAAACAACACCTGGGAGAGAGGTTGGTGTAGGAAAGGAAAATTGTTTACTTAGAAATGTTATGGGAAGAAAAGTTATTTACACAGAGTTGCTTGGGAAAGGAGAAACTGCTGAAAAGTTTCTCTTGGAAAAGCCAGCACCCCTCAGCAATAGGGGCCACACTGCCCCCAGGGCTGCCAGGCTCTGAGGGGGGCACAGCCCTGCCCTGTGCCCTGCACCCCGGGCAGGGCTCGGAGCTGCTGCAGCTCCTGCCAAGCTCCACTGGGCACCTCCAGCACCTCCAGCCTGCAGAGGCACCTGCCTGTCCCTGCTCCCCTGCCCAGCCATGGGGCTGGGAGTGCTCTCAGCCCTCAGATGAGTTAAACCTCCCTGACAGGCTCGATCTGCCTCTGCTTCCCCGTGATGCTTTCACTTCCAGTTGGCTCTGGCAGCGACAAACCTGCTCTGACACCTTGGCTGTGGCTCAGTCTCGGTCTCCCCGTGTGATCTGCTTCTCCCTGTCTCTTTGCTGTGCTCGCTGTGAGCTTTGCACTGACAAACCCATTTTGATCTCCTCCCCCTGTGCTTCCCCCTCCCAGTGGCTCCATCTCTGCAATTCCTCCAGATACAGCATGACTGCTTTATTTAATAAGAATAAAGGAGTACCCGTGCCCGGGGAGTTCTCTGCAAACCAAATGCTCTGGATTTAATCTGGGGAACACAGTCACAGTTGGTTTCATTACACTTGCTCCCTTGGCCCATAACACTTGCTTTCTTAGCTATGGATTTTTCAATTCAGCAGGAACAAAATTCCCCATGTGTCTTGCACCACAAGGAGCAGGGCTCTGAGCTCCTGCTCCTGCTTTAATCCCCGTTTGCAATTTACAGAGGCTTTGGCTGAGGGTGAAAGGTTCTGAGTTTCATTAGGGAGCCTCGCAGGGACCTCTGCTACCCTGCACCGTGCAGCTCTCCCTGTCACAGCACAGCAGCTGGAGAAAGGTTCAGTGTCTGGGCTGCATCCCCAGCTCCATCCCCTGTGCACAGCCTGGAACAGCCCCCAGTGCTCACAGGGCTTTGAAGAGCAGCCCAGTCTCAGGTGCTCTGCCCACAGGTCCGCCCAGCTGCCCCACAGCCAACTCTGCCTGCAGCCCCCTTGAAGTATTTCCAGACACACCAAATAATGATCCACTGCAAGGGAGTCTTGCACCTGCTGAGGGTTTTTTTTTTACCTCCTTGAGCTCTCTGAGCACTTCAAAGGGGAAAGAGCTCTGCTGTGCTCGTGCTGCAGAAGGGAAAGCTCCATCCACGAGGCAGAGATGGAAAAGCACAGGCCCCGGGCCGGTGGGTCAAACCAGCCCCCACTGCCTCCAGCAGTGGATGTGTCTTTCCTTTAACACCCACCTAAGGGAGACCTTTGTGTCCCTTTTTTGGTGTCTGTGCCTCCAGGAGCACAGGCCCTTCCTCTGATCAGAAATACGTCATCCCAGAGCACAAAACAAAACAGCCTTCCTTCAGAAATGTACCTTGTTGTACTGGAGTCCACCTCCTCAGAGGTGCCTTTGTCACCTGTGCAACAACAGCAGCTGGCACCACTGGGGACCCAAAATCCCTCTGGGAGGGCTCTGTGCTGCAGGCAGTGCTCCCTCGAATCCCCATCCTTTGCAGCTGCCCACTAACAAAACACGAGCACAGCCTGTTCAAAAATCAAAGCTGGAGGTCAAGCAGCTAAAAGCTCCAAATTTGACACTTCCTATCCCATTCATGGGATTTCAAAAGAGAACACCAGCTTGGAAATTATGCTATTAGCAACAGCTCCTGGCTCTTAGTGCTGGAAAGTGCTGCCACTCTCCTGTCACACCCTGGGATGTGTCACAGAGAGGAGCCCAGTCCCTTTGGCTGTTCTGGGTTATTAGATGGGTTCAAGCCCCACGAGGAAGGGGTGGGTGCTGGAGATGGGGATGCAGCAGGAAGGGCCTTGGGAGCAGCAGCTGCTCCAGAGCATTGGCTGCTGCTCTTTGCTGTCCCAGGTCATGAGTGGGAACCAGACCCTAAAGCTCCAGGTCTGGGCACCGGGGAGAGGGAGCTGCTCCCAAACCCACAGCAAATCCTCCAACAGCTCCAGACTCACAGAACCCCCAGATGGTTTGGCCTGGAAGGGGCATTTGAGCCCATCCAGTTCAACCCCCTGCCCTGGGCAGGGACACCTTCCACCAGCCCAGGATTCTCCAAGCCCCATCCAGCCCAGCCTTGGACACTTCCAGGGATCAGGAATTCATGACCTCTCTGGGCACCCTGTGCCAGAGCCTCACCACCCTCACAGAGTAAAGGATTCCTTCCTTACATGAATCAAAACCTTCCCTTCCTCAGCTGGAACGCTGAGCCTTTGCCAAACTGGCCACAGCCTCTCCCAGCTCTAGGGCTCCTCATTTCATACCTCAAACAGTTTTATCACCTCAGAATGCTGAGTGATTCCCTGATTCCATAATCTTGGTGCCCACCTCTCTTCCAGCTTATGCACACAAAGCAGAGGAGTTCAAACCTCTCAGCCTAAAGCTTGAGCTTAAAATGCAGCTGGCACTCGGGTGGACCCTTGCAGAGGAAATTTCAAAGCCTTGCTGTGTGTTCCTGAGCAGTCCCTGTGAACCCTGTGAGATTTGCTCGGGCAGATTTTCCCAGGCAGGCAGCGGTGAGAGCGCGGCAGGCAGAGAGCATGGGAGGCAGAGAGCACATCTTTAAATTTTCCCCAAGCTGTCTCCTGGACAGACAATCCCATTAAGTGAAGCAGAGGGACCTGAAGCTGTGTAAAAGCAACAAGGTGAATCTCCTTAGCGCAGGAGCCTGACAGATGAGAGCAAAATGCCGGATTTAACTGCAGTGTAACACAACAGAGCGCAGCGTGTCACCGGAGGGTGAAATGCAACCCTCTGCACACAGCCAGGTGAGCTCCCAGCTGCCAGCACAGATCTCACCGAGGCTTCCCTCTCCAAACCCAGGGACTTCATTTGGAGATAAGACAGTAAAATGAGACAGCTTTGAAGCAATATGCTCAAGGTCACCTGAGGAATTAATTGCAGAGCAAGAAGCAAACTCGAATCCAACCACGATGCACACTTAGCCCCAAAGCCACTCGTTATAAGACATGCCATTTATCACCATCTATCAAATTAGGCAGAGTACCATAAACCCAGGCTTGTGGAGCATTTTTTAAAATGGCAGGAGAGGAAATGCAGTTTCCCGGGTTTTAAGAGCGTCTCATGGAGAAAAAACACTGGTGTAATAAAAGTATTTTAAAAGGCACCTCATGTACTATTTATCTACTGCTCAACAGTCTCCCTAAATCTGAGTGCAACACGTTGGGAACGGGGCTCTCAGACACATAATTTAAAGTGTTACTGAAATTTCCTCCACGCAGAAGATCAGTGCTGAGATCAAAGGCTGACGCATCCAGTGACTCTGTCTGTGACAAAAGAGAGAGATTTCTAACAGTGAATTACAGTGTTAAACAAATCGAGCCCGTCTCCCCCAAGAACGCTTCCCTTGGCACTTAAGAGTACAAAGTTTGTTAGATAGGCCACTTGGAGAGGAGTAACAGCCTGTCTGGAGTGACTCACGGGAGGAAAGCACGGTGCTGGAAGCCTGGGGAGAGGAGAAATGCACCCAGAAATCAGCCAGCAGAGCAGAAATCAGGGAGAATATTATAAAGTTCTGGTAAATGTAAGTTGGAGCAGCCTCCCCAGGGGATGGGCATGGCATGAGGCTGCCAGAGCTCCTTTGGACAAGGCTCTCAGGGACAGGGTGGGATTGTTGGGGTGTCTGGCAGGGCCAGGAGTTGCACTGGGTGATCCTTGTGTGTCCTTGCCAGCTCAGGATATTCCATGATTCTACATCCATGTCCCAGAGAAAACCACATGAACCATCTCTGCTCAGCCTCCTTAAAGCAGCACCTGGCCAGGAGCAAACTCCTGTCCTCACACCTAAAGATCAGCACATCCCTCGAGGAACACAGTGAGAGCTTGGGAAAACAGGGGCAGGAGGCTCCTGCCCGTTTGGGAAGCAGTGGGAAAGCCCCATCCTCAGACACTCTGTAATTCACCCACCTGAGAGGACATCACAGCATTCCAAGCATCCTTCACCATTCCTCCTGTGAGGAATCACATCCCTTCAATCCTTTAAATTTACCAGAGGTGGGGAATGCTAAAGGGAAATTCCCAGGGGCTGGCAGGAGCAGCCTCCCGGTGCCTCCACACCGGGCACAGCTGGAACTGCCCCTCCCTGGCTGGGGGCTCGTGGCCTCCAGCTGTTCATGAATAAACAGAAACAGCTTCTCCCAAATAAATAAACAGGAACAGCTTCTCCCAAATAAATAAACACAAACAGCTCCTCCCAAATAAATAAACACAAACAGCTCCTCCCAGGCCCCATGGCCAGGAGGGCTGTGCAGGAGCCTTCCCTCCGTGCCCTGGCTCACTCCTCACTCGTTCCCTGGTGCTGCCTCTCTGCTCCCTGCCTGCCCTGATGGGATTCCCCTGGATTCCCCCGGAGCTCTCTAGCCCAGGCTCTTCAAACAGCAGGAGCTGCATTTTTGTTGCAGGTTGCACTGAGTTTGGGAATTGCTTTTTTCTCCCCTCCCGACTCCGAGTGTTTGGTTTGTTTGATTTTGCTGAACCACAGGCATATTTGCACTAACGATACAAGGAATTCTTTGCTGGGTTCTCCCCACCAGCTTCCTGCCCTGAATATCAAATACTCAGGGCCGTGCATCCACGCTTGCTGCCTACATGGATGCTCAGATTCCTCCCATCAATGGGAGCAGGGAAGGCTTCCTTTCATTTATTTTATTTACAGGATCACAAAGCAATTTCAGAGGTCTTCTCTGCAGGGAAAAAAAAAAACCTTCAAAACATGAGAAACAACCAGCAAAACTGCGCTGTCTTGGGTTTTTAGGGAAGTTCCATGCAAGCAGCAGGAAGGAGAAGGAATCCTGCACCTCCCCACTGCTCTGGGCACACACCAGACTCACCTTTCTCCACCCCCCAGATGCTCCCAGAGTTTGGGGCTTGTGCTCCCAGGTTTTCCCCTTTCACCTGGCACAGGTGGAGGCTGGAACTGGCTAACACTTTTCTCAAAGGCTTGTGGGAGGACACTGAGCGAGAAAAGGTTCCCAAACCAGCTCCTGGCATGGCAAAGGGTGGAGGAAGGGAAAAACATCCCTCCTAAATGCTGTTTTCTGACCTAAACATGCCCGAGCTGATGGCAAGGCAGGGTCACCGACTGCCCTGTGCTGCAATGAAGACAATGCTCGGGTCCTCCAGCCCCCCTGCTGCTTTCCAGTCCATTTGCAGCTGGAAATTGCTCTGGATTTCCCTGCCTCTCCCGTGCCCTGTCACTCCAGGTCCCTGCCCGCTCCCCTCCCCTGGCTGTGGATAATGTCAGAATCATTCCATCTGACAAAGTCTCTGCTCAGCCGCCTCTCCCCTGTCTCCCTGCATCTCTGTCAAGGCCCTTTCCACACGTCTGAGCACTTTAATGACATATGGTGCTGGGACAGGGGGAGGGAGCAGGGCAGGGAGACGGAAACCCAACACCCTCTGCAGGCAGGCAGGACCCAGGGAGGTCCTGGAAGACAACTGGGGGTGAAGGAGGCACCTGAGGAGGGTGATCTTGGAGGAGGCTGGTCCAGCAGAGTGCTCAGTTCTTCTCTCACCTCTCCCACAGAGAGGAAAAAGGCAATTTTTGAGGGTTTCTCTGTCAAGAATGGCAGATCCTGCTTTGCACCTCTGTCCTGGACCCTCACATTGTGGCCACCAGAGCTGGTGGGGCCACCAGCCACACACAAAGGCACAGCCCAGCTCTTCCTTGGCCCTGGAGGTGTTTTATTCTCACTCAGCCCAACTCTTCCTTGGCTCTGGAGGTGTTTTATTCTCACAGGCCCTGGAGGTGTTTTATTCTCACACAGCCCAACTCTTCCTTGGCCCTGGAGGTGTTTTATTCTCACACAGCCCAACTCTTCCTTGGCCCTGGAGGTGTTTTATTCTCACACAGCCCAACTCTTCCTTGGCCCTGGAGGTGTTTTATTCTCACACAGCCCAACTCTTTCTTGGCCCTGGAGATGTTTTGTTCTCCCTTGGATTTGACTCACATGCTCAGGCTGGGTTAGAGTCGGGCAGGCCACACACCCCCTGCAGTTTGGCAGAATTTCACTGGTGTAGAACCCACCAAAGGCTGCACCACAGCCACTCACATCCCCCAGATGTGGGGCTCTGAACCTCATCCCTGAATCCAGAATGATCCCAGCATCACCTCCAGCCCAGCACCCTTTCCCCCCAGTCCTGCAGGCTTAAGGCTTTTCTCAAAGCAGCCTTAGCAGATCCCAAAGCTCCCAGACAGCTAAGAAGCCCCCAAAGTCCTTATAAGACAGGATATTCAGCAGAATCCTGGTGGCTTTCTCCCTGAGTAATTACGTTTTGTCTTCTTCTAATCCTCCTGGTGTTTAATTCTTCTTCACCTGCCGTAAACTGGTGGGAGATGTGGCAGATGATGACAGTGCTTGTGCTTCAGGCAAGAAAACAGAGTGATCTTGTCTTAAAAGGAAAACAGACACTCAGCCAGCAGAGACTGAAAAGGAAATGGACCCAGATCCAAATTACTCCAGCATCCCCTCAGTCTGGCAGCTCCAGGACGGAGGTGACAGCAACACCCACATTTGAAGCTCCTCTCCT
Organism: Cisticola juncidis; assembly: GCA_013400215.1. NCBI lineage: Eukaryota > Metazoa > Chordata > Aves > Passeriformes > Cisticolidae > Cisticola > Cisticola juncidis. The sequence continues at coordinate 7,518 of VXBR01005445.1, read as the reverse complement.
CTTCAGGAGCTCTAATCCCATTGCAAGCCAGCTGAACTTGAGCTCAAGATTTGGCAAATCCCATCTCTGGCAGATTAAGGAGAAAGCCAACAGGAGCAGAAATCCTCCACAGCACCAAGGACTTTCTGCAGAGCCCTCCAGGCTTGGAACAACCCGGGGCCCTGCCCATGGCAGGAACAAGGTGAACTTCAAGGTCCTTCCCAATCCAAACCAGTCTGGGATTTTAGGATTCTGTAAGACCAGCAGGCTGCACAGGGAACAAAGCATGGACAGGATGGATCTGGCACACATGAGTGGATTATGCTTTTTCAGCTTTATTCAGTGGCACTGCAGCATCTGGTGTTTATTCTCTATCCCTCACATATTCCTGGGGCTTGGGAAGCTTCACAAGGCTCTCCAAGTACAGCAGCTAAGAGCACATCCCAGCCTGGCTCTCACATTTAAACACTGGGACAGAGGGAAGACAGACAGACAGGTGCCCAGTCAGTGTCCCAGAGGGTGGCACTGGGCACCAGGAGGTGACTGGCAAGGGGAACAAGTAGACTTCTCTTCTGAACATTGTATTTTATAATCTGCAACAAAGCCTTGAATGGAAATGAGCAACCACAAAAAAAAAAAAAAAAAGCACCTCAGTTCCCAAATGAAAAACGAGCCCCCAAAGCTACAAGCAAGAGGCTGGTGCTGCCTGGGCTCTTTGCTCTCTGCATTGTATTAAAAACAAGGATGTCAATAAGGAGTGCCAGACAAAACAGTCATTTGTCAGCTGACATGGGGGAAGGATGAGGATCCACTTCAGGAATTTATCAAGGAAATCTGTTGAGCTGTGCAGCTTTTTTTTTTTTTTTTTTTAGAAACATGCTGAAGAGAAAGCAGCTTCCCAGCTGAACCTGTAAGCTGCTCAATGAATTATAAAGCAGAAATCTCCCCTTAACACCCAGCATTACCTGGCAGCCTATTTACCATTCCTGCCAAGGCTGGAAAGCTGGCAGATCACGGCCAGAGCCTTCTGTCCTCCCCATTTCCAGTCAGCCTGGAAATGGCTGGAGCCTCTGAGCTGTGCAGGAATTCTCTAATACAAATATCTGCCTGCCCTCCTCGGGGGCTGGGGGAGACGGGAATATTTCCAGAGTGTGCTCAGTGCTGAACAAAGTTTGTTTGAACTGGGCTTAACTGCAACAAGAGCAGCGTTAAGCCAACCCCAAGCACTTGTGAAAACACTCTGCTTTAAATAGTGCCTCTTCAGGCTTTAACGTCATGTAAAGCTCAAGGAGATTTTATGGGCCACCGAGAGCATCTAAAGCCTTGGCATCCCATCTGCAATCCGGGCAGCTCTGCTGCAGCACGGGGAGAGGAGGTTTGAAGGGTTTCTGTGATGCCACAGCAGCAGCACAAGGGGCCCTGCCGGCCCCAATCCACCCCTTCCCAGCAAACCAAACTGGAAACCAGCCCTGCACCCCTCCAACCCTGCAGTCCTGCAGGTCTCCAGCCACAAGGGAACAGCCAGTCTGAGTGCTGGGTGACTCCTCAAGGAAATGATTCCTCAGCACCCCCTGGATGCTGTTCATTCCTGTCACCAGGGTCAAAAGCTGCACTGCTGGGCCAGGCAGGCACTTTGCATGCTCAAAATTCATTAAAGTCAAATACTCCTAAGACTTTTTACACATGAAGAAGCAGATGAAGGTGAGGCAGAGCTGTACAGTGCAGTACAGGCAGAGTTTTATTTAATGAAGGTATATTTACTCAGAAGAGCTGAAGGGCTGCTTCTTCACAGCAGGTCAGGGGCTGCTATGCAAATACTAATAAATATTTTGCACTTTTCAAGAATGCTTTATCCAAGTGCTCTGCAAGCGTGAACTGCACGAAACCTCCCAGGATCTGGAAGGAACAAGGGAGAGAGAGGAACAAACACTTTGTCCACGACAGAGAGACAGAGGCCTCTTGGGCTGAAGGCAGAGACATTTGACAGCAGCAGCAGCTCTCCCAGGCTCTTTCCCATCCCTGACCTCACACTTGTGGTTGGCAGCTCTCTAGAAACAGCAGCTCTGCATGGGCTCAGCAAGCAGAGTCAGCCGTGGTTCCTCACTCCCAGCAGATTTCAGGGGATCCTGCCTGGTGCCTCAGCTGCTCCCCAGCCAGCTCCCTGCAGGTTCTGGTGAGGCACAGAACAGCAAAGCTCCTTAGGAAACACCTCACACAGGACAAAATCCATCACAGGGATGAGTTCATCGAGCCTGCAGAGATTTGTGCTTTATTAACTCGAGCTCCAGGAGATCTCCTTGGGCTGGAGGACAAAGTGTGCAAAGGGGCTCGCTGGTCAATTCAACAGCTCTGAAAATCAGAGGCAGCTGATGAAAATTCCATGGAGAGGAGCAGCTTCTGCCCTGTAAGACGTTGTGGGGAAGAAGAAATAACCAAGGATGGCTCCAGGCAGAGAAGTATCACAGAGAGACTCAGGAGGAGGTGACACTGATGTCTCAGGTTTCCAAAAGCCTCCTCCTGAGGAGCTGTAAGATACCATGAAAGATTTATGGAAGCCTAAAGGAGTAGTTTCCCCTCCCTGTGCCTGCAGGTTGCACCCAGCACCCTCCAGCAGTGGAGGGCTGGGAGCTGTGATGAGGGATGGGAGGAGATCCCCAGCCCTGGGAGTGGGGCTGTGCAGAGCTGGGATCACAGCAGAGTCCACTTCTGAGACAGCAAATCCAAGCTGGAGTCCCATCTCTGGAGGGGTTTGAGACACAGACACCAAACCCTGCTGCTGATGGTGGAAGGGGCAGCCACAGATAAACCTGGAGAGCTGCAGGGGGGAATTCCCACAGCAGCAGAGCCCGAATCGCCGGAGCCAGCATCGCTGCACTTCCAAGATACCAACTTATTCTGGAATCAATACCGAGATTATTGATCCAGGAAGGAAATACAGACTGGTGAGAAGGGCTGGTCAATAGTAACCCCTGTGGGTAATAAGTTTTAATGGAGACCAGGAGAAATTCCAATCTGGATTTTGTGCTGGGTGAAACTCTGCATATGCTGATTATCTCAGCCCTGGAGCGAGGCAGAGACTCCTCACTGTACCTGCTGATATTCTCAGTGACCAGCTTGAGTGCCAAGGTCTGGGAATGCACATCACTGCTGAGAGAATGAAAAGAGAAACCCCATTAGCTGCTCCCAGCGATCTGTCTGGCAGAGGACAAGCTGCTAATGCCGACTGCCTTGAAAATCAGAGCAAGAAATTCAACCTGCACAGTCAAGGCCAGAGTCAGGCATGTAACTCAGTGATGGCAGCAGTTCAAGCACTTAAACTGTCTTTTGAAACCACAGTAAAATCCTGCTGTCCCATCCCTCTTGGAAATGGACTCCACTGAATGTCAAGGTCCTGAAAGGCAAGAACACAACAGCAACAAAAAAAACCAAACCAACAAACCCAGCCAGCTCTGCTCGACTGAGGCTGGGAGGACTGCAGCAATTTCTCTTCACTTGTCAGCAAAATCTCATCAGCCTCATAAAAATACAAAAAGGGGTTTAAGCTGCCAGGAGGGCACCCTCAGTACTGGGACAGGGTCTGGGGAGAGACTCCACACCACGATTCTGATGGGGAGAAGATAAAACCTTAACTCCAATATTTTGGAAGCAGCAAAATCTCACCTTCAGGGAAGTATTTCTGGGGTGCTGCAGATCCACACAAACCGCAGGAGCACCACCCTGCAGCTCCAGGGGAAGAAGAACCCATTCTGCACTTCAGAGACAACAACAGCTCTGACCTCTATTCACAGGTTTGTAAGAAGCCATTGCCTAAACTCCCTCTTTATTCCCCAGTCAATACCTGCAAAACAGCTTTAGAAGAACAAACAGCTCCTTCTGTCCCTTTGAAAAGACTCAGGCAGGCCAACACTGCCTTGGGATACCTGAGGAGCTGCAGAGGGAGGTGGGGAGGGAGGTTTTGGAGCAGGGTTTTCCTCGGAGCGATGCTGGCGAGAGGCTAAAGGCTGCCGGCACCCAGGGAAGGAGCTGGCAGAGTCTGACAGCCCTGCAGGAGGATAATTGGGCAGACAGTGCTGTGCAGACGAACTAAAGTGTTTACTGGCTTTAATATTTAATTGTGTCAAATGAAGAGAGAGGAGCAGGGGAACGGGAGCTGCAGGGAGAGGCACGTGCGTGCCGGGGGCTCCGCGCCCCCCGTGCCAGCCTGGGCACCCCAAGGAGCCAGAGCACATCCCTGGGCCTGGCTGGGGTGTGCCCAGGGTGCTCCCCTGGCACAGGAACAGTGCTCCAGTTTGGGGGAACACTGTGGAGGGAGTGCTGCAGGAACAGCAGGGAAAGGGAGAGGCAGCACAGGCAGCAGCCGTGGAAGCAAAGATGGGGAATCCAACTCCATGGGACCTGCCACGGGCTCCATCCATCTTCACGGGTAAGGAAAGAATTGGCATCCAGATTCCCACACAGAATCACTCAGAGGCCTGAGCCACCCGAGGAGGGCTCACCCAAACCAACCAGGGAAAGCACTGCTCCTCTGCAGGATGGCTTTTCTCATTAGGGGCTGGAAGGTCACCACCTCTGGAAGTTCTGCCTGTGCCATTGGGGGATGTGGTGCAGGGGTGACTGTGGTGCTGCTGGGATTAGGTGATCCTGAGATCTCTTCCAGCCTTGATGAGTGTGGGATACACACAGGGATGCCTTGCACTGCCACTGCTCTGTTCAAAGGCTTGGAGGGAAGGGTACAGGTCCCCTGCACCCTGAAAATCCCAGCAGTTCACCCCTGGTCCTGTTTATGGTTGTTCACCTGTCTGCAGGAAAGGGCTTTGCACCTCTGTTTCCCCTGGGATGGAGGCTGGGAGAGCACAATCTCTGTCAGACACACTCAGCCCTTCCCATCCCTTTCCCAAAGGACACCAAGTCAGCTCCAAACAGGCTGAGAGCCCCACATCCCACCAAGGGAAAACCTGGACTGCTGCGTTACCAAAGGCACTGTTTGTGTTCTCTCTGTGCCTTTGGCCAAAGCCAGCGTGGAAATTCAAAGGAAGGCTGGCTCCATAAATATTGCAGTGTGAACAACACAGGGCCTTTGCTGGATTATCACCGCTAAAAGGAGCTGCAAAGCATCCAACTCCAGGAATGAAAGATGCTAATGGAGCGTTCCCAGCGGACAGCAGGGCTGTAGATTACAGGGAGCTGCTTTCACATCCTGCAAAATGTGCAGATTTAAATAACACTCCCCTTTCACACCGAATAAATCTCAGCTCTGGCCACAAACAAACGCGGCTCAGGCCCTCCCCGACCCATTCCAGGGGCAGATGGCTTGTGGGAGATACAGGTGATGGATGGAGCACCTGGAATTTGTGTGCACTGGTCCCAAACACTCTGAGATGAAGGCGGTGCCCTGTCTGCATGTGCATCTCTCTACCCACAGCACGCTTCAAACGCACACAAAAAGGGTTAAGACGGATTTTTCTCTCCAACCTTTTAATTAAGCCATTAGTCTCTTCCCCCTTAACCCAGGAATGAGAGGCCTGTCTTCACAGGAGCAAATGATTTCCCCAGAGTAATGAAGATGCATTATCATAAAGAAAAAAAATCATTAGTTGCTATGTCCAGAACAATGAGATTGCTCAATTACTGCACTAAAACACATCACAGCCTTCCCAGCGCTCCGTGTGCAAACCTGGAGGAGATGGAAGTGCCCACAAGAGCAGCACTTGTTCAGCAGAAGACCTGGACCTCCACAAAAGTCCTGCCCTAATGATTTCCCTTTGCTCCCTTCACATTTTGGACACCACAGCAGCAGATCCCAGCAGGATTTGCTCCGAGTGCTTCACAGCAAAGGAGTTGGGGCGTTGGCAAGGGGAGCTTCCCTTTGCACTGAGCAGGGCCCAATGTCCCTGTAAGGATTCCCCAGGGAACCCTTTGAGGGAACTGATGATGAAACACAGGCAACAGCAGGGACTGGGAACCCAGCACAGCACCAGGGACTGGGAACCCAGCACAGCACCAGGGATTGGGAACCCAGCACAGCACCAGGGACTGGGAACCCAGCACAGCACCAGGGATTGAGAACCCAGCACAGCACCAGTCACAGCCTTAGGGAGCCCCTCGGGATGAGGAGGGGTCAACACCAGGAGCTGTCAGTGGGTTTGGTTCCTCTCTTGGAAGGGACCCACCATGATCACCCAGCCCAGACACCCCAGCAATCCCACCCTGTGTCTGAGAGTGCTGTCCAAAGGCTCCAGGAGCTCTGGCAGCCTCGGGGCAGTGCCCATTCCCTGTTCAGTGCCTGACACCTTCTGGGGGAAGAGCCTTCCCCTCCATCCAGCCCCTCCAAAGCTCTTGGCCAGCTGCAAAATGCTGCCCACCCTCAACTTATCTAACCAGGATGATCCAACCCCCAATTTCCCCTCTCCATCGCCCCCAGGATGATTAAGAGCAGGATTTAGTCACCTAACCAGGGTCCTATTATTTCTTCAAATGGATAATTTCAGTCCTTCTCTCACCTACCGAGATATCCATTAAGAAATGACTCATTAACTCTTCCCCCTGCATCTTTGGCACAATAATTCCAACACAGATGTGGGTCAAGCAAAGCTGTTCATGAACTCCCATCAAGCCCATTTGGCCTGAAAGGGGAGGAGTGGGTGTCAAAAGTAAAAGTGGTTTATTTAGACATTTTCTCCTCCACATGAAACATTTGGACTTTTTTCCCCCACCAAGACATCTCTAAAGTTAATTTACTTTAAAAAAAGGCTTTTAAAGTCTGAACAAAAAAACATATTGTATCTAATGAAATGTTTTATTTGACCTGAAACAAATGGTTTTGGCCATGTTTTTTGTTAACCCAATACAGAATTTTCTCTTCTGTTTTTCAGTTCAGACAGACAAGGGCAAAAAGAAAAAAAATCTGCTTCAGAGGTGCAAACAGCCCGTTCTGTAACAGTTGTCACAGAGACTGCAGCTTATGTTAATATTAAAGTACTGCTTTAGCAATTTATGAACATTATCTGGAAAGCGAAGGCACAAATTAGCAGAGATGAAGGAAGTTACCCGAGTTAATGCATTTTTGGCACTCATATCCTCCTATTGTTTAACTCATCTGAAAGAGCTACAGGTCTGCAGTGACAAACCAGGGAGAGCCTGATGGCTCACACAGCCTGGAGAGGGTCCCAGGAGGGTTAACACCCACTGGAGGACAAGGCACACAGAGTGCTGGAGTGGTTTGGGTTGGAAGGAATCTTAAAGCTCAGCCCATTCCACCCCTTGCCCTGGGCAGGGACACCTCCCATATCCCAGCTTGCTCCAAGCCCTGTCCAGCCTGGCCTGGGGCACTGCCAGGGATCCAGGGGCAGCCACAGCTGCTCTGGGAAATCCATTCCAGAGCCTCCCAACCCTCACAACTGAAGGGAACAACTTCTTCCTAATATCTAAACTTACCCTTCCTCAGATTAAGGCCATTTCCCCTGTCCTATCACTTAATTCCCTCATCCACAGTCTCTCCTCATCTTTGCTGTCAGTTCCTTCAGGCTCTGCAAGGCCACA
>VXBR01005400.1:0-11599 GCA_013400215.1 Cisticola juncidis | reverse complement strand
TCAGGGCATCCTGCCCTCACCCTCACGGCCGCCCTCATTCTCCCGGTTCTCCTGAGGGTGCCCTTCACGCCTTCCCTCAGCCGCCCTCGCCTCGGGCTGCCGACGCTGCGTTAGCCTCAACACAGCTGTCCCTCATTCCCGGGGCATCGCTGCGGCAGGGTCTGAGCCGCTGGGTGCTCTTTTCTCCTGAGGGCTCCCGTGTGCTCACCCTGGGGAGCCTTCCCCTGGCCGGCGCTGTTCCCAGTCAGGAGCTGCAGGGGAGGAGGCAAGGTTGGTGTGGAAGGCAGGGAGCCCCTCTGAGCGAGTGTCTGCCACACTTTCCCAGCCCTGCCAAGGTCCTGTGCCAAAGCTGCCCCTCACCCTCGGTTTTGCTGGCAGAGGTTTTTGGAGGTGCCCCAGGGTGAGCTCCTGGGGCAGGGTCTGCACACACCCCCTGCTTGCTGGCAGGGCATGACGAAGGCCCCGGTTCATCAGAATGAACTGTACCCAAACATGGAGCAGACCCCAAGGATCTGAGAGTGCTCTGGGAAATGAGAAACAAATGGAGAAGGAAGAAGCTGGCTTGGTATGTTATGGGAAGGTACTTGCAGTGCCTTCCTACTGAAAGTAAATGTATCTTTGAGGGTATTAGAATGATAATGAGAGAGTGAATTACATTCAGTTCTTCTTTTCCTTGAAAAGGGGAAGGGATTGTGTCCCAGCCAGACATTGCATTTTATGGCAGATTGAGTCCTAGTTTTGTACTAGGATTACTTATTGCTTATTTTTCCTTGGGTGTTTGTGTACGTGGATTTTCTGGAAACATTGAGTGCTCGGAGTCCTCCACAGAAATCTTGAGGAGGATCCTGGATGCGATCCTGTCATATGGCCAAAATGAATCATTCTTAGGGCTGGAAAAGCAAGATGAGGTCTCTTGTACTCACTCACTAGCTTAAATCCTCTGAAATAATTGTTTGTAGAACAGTAAAGCTCCTAAGTAAATGTTACTAAAATCCCCTTGTGATAAACCTCATTATAGAGAAAAAAAGTAAAATATCATCACTATCTGGAAGGAACACTGCATTTTCAAGCTGTATTATCACAAGTAGGGAAGATTGCTGGGGTGCATTGGAAGCATTTCAGAAACTGTTAGTATGAATTTTGTCTGTAACAGGAACTCTAGATTTGAGATGAGTGTATGTGTACTCCTGGCATTCAGCATTTGGAGCATGCTAGCATTTCATAGATAGACCCCATAGATAAATGAAGGCTCAGATTGATTTCATATCTGTATTACTCTGTACAGATTTTATGAGCCTGCACTTATGTCTGGTCCCTTGATCACGTTTCTCATTTCCATGCCACTTTGATGGTGTGAAATCCAAAAATCCTCATCCATAGGGAGCCTTCCCACATCATGCAGAGTGTCAGGCCCTAATGAACAGCACGGGTGGGGAGGCTGAAGGGGTTGTGGAAAGCTGCTCATTAGGGCTTTGAGGAACGTTGTGGCAAGAGAAAGAGCAGGGTTGGTGACTGCTTGAACTGCCAGCATAGGGGAGTTCAAGGAGTGTGTGAAGATCTGCCATGCTGGCCTGTGCTGCTGTTCCAAAGCAGAAAGGGATTGCCTGGAAAGAAAGGTATCCCTGTGCTCAGCAAGGGGGAGCTCTGAGACCCTACAGAGCACCACAGCTGGTGCAGAGGATGCTGCAGGGAGAGCAGTTCTGTGGGCTCACTGCAGGAGTGAATCTCAGTCTCTTATCTTCTCCCTATTGTTGTTTTCTATGCCAAGATTTTTCACTCTCTGCAGGGAGAGCTGAATTACTCTTAACTACATGGGCATTGCACAAATGAAAAAGGGTGCTCCAGCTGAGGTGAGACGTGCAGAGAGCAAACAGTTCTGCTGATGGTAATGATCCTGTGGCAGTTTCTGTTCAGGCCTGGAGACCAATTTGAGACACTTGCGCTGTTACTCGTCCTCTTCAGACTCAGCTTCTCTTTTTCTCTGCCATTGTCTAGTTAGTGGTGCAGAAGGGAAAAAGTACAGATGCTGGGGTATCTTTTCTTAGTGGGAAGGGAGATGACAGGGAGCTGCACACAGAATTGCAGGAACAGTCTGGAACAGTGTTTTTAAAGCCCATCTGGCGTAACTCTGTTGTTTCCCTGCCTGCTGCAAACACTGGGAAAGGGCGACATCCAGGGTAGTCACAGGGGAAGAAGCACACTCTAGATGCTAGATTTAGTCACCTTCACTCCACTGAACCTCCCAAATTCTCCATGACAGGGTTTTGGGTCTTCTTCCAGAGGTAATGAACAAGCAGGTGTGTCAGGAGCAATCTGACTGTAAGATGTGGGAGGCTGCACTTACAGCACAGGCACCAAACCCTCCGGGCCATCTGCACTATGTGCTGCCCTCACTGGAGCTCAGTGTGTGAAATGCCTTCCTCAGGCTGCTGGACTCAATTACAGTCTGCCCTGAGAATTTGCCCAGAAGCAAAAACAAGATTTGCCAAATAAGAAGTAACTTTTATTTGCTTTGGGTAACTCCAACCCCACTTCCAGAGGAGCAGAAGAAAAATCCATTATAAGGTACTTCAGCTCCTCTATCCAAGCTTCAGGAGGAACAACTGTTAAGGAAAAGAGCAAAAGCTGTTGATTCAGCTAATTTCATGTCATGGCTTTTTCTGTAGGAATTTTAGGCACTCTCAGGCATTTTTCATGTGAGCAAACTTTTTAAAGGTATCTTGGGGAACATGTTAAGAAGTGAAGTGCTTTGATCCTTCTCCAAAATCAATTTTAGTACTGCTGGATCAACTTAGCAGAGAAAAGAAGGAACTTCATCTCAGCCTCATAATTGTTGTAGATATGCTCATTAACATATAGTAATAAACCATGCATAGGAAATTTATTGTAATGTTCATTTATTTAAGTCATTGTCCTGGTGGCTTAAAAATGTAATCAGTGGAGAGCTGGGGCAATGACTGATCTGAGAGTGATGCTGAAGAGACACCCTGAGTCCTCTCCCACAGCCTCAGCTGCAGAACTGGAGAGGAGGCAGGGGCAGATGTGGGAGGTTCAGTTACCTGTCACAGAACTCACTCCAAGACTTGTTTTAGACTGCTTGGCAATGCTCCCACACCTTCTCAAAATGCTGGCTGCTCTACCTGCAGCCTCTGGTTTTGACACACCAATGTCATGCAAGTTTCAAGGAGGGAGAGAAGATGATGTGGATCGTGGGAAACTCAGCCCCAGCTCCTCTGCTAAGGAGGCATCAGTGTCTCTTCTTACAGGGAAAGCCCTGTATGAAAACATGGTGTATGTGGAGCCTCTGCAGTGCTGCAGGCATCATTTCTGCAATGGCTTTGGCTGGTGGGGCAGCTGCACTGTGGACAGGACAGCTAAAGATGGAGAGGTGTCTGTGAGCTTTGCTCACTGCCAAGCAGCAGACACCTGAGTCCTTGCAAAGTGGAGTCACCATCCCATGAGAGCAGAATGCAGGTGGGAGCCCTGAACTGTTCTTGCTTGGCTTCAAAGTGAAGCTGTCTCTCCTCTAACCCAATTCAGCCAAATCTTGAAATGTGTTAAGCATCTTAATGCCCTCTACCTTCTGCAGAAATCGGATGCCTTATGTATCCCTTAGATTCTGTGCTGTATTTGCTCCTTCCAGGCATGGATTTGAATTGACAACAAAGCAAAAGTGAACTTTGCATCCTGTGGTTGGTTGTCCTTGCTTTGCTACCTGACCTTTTAGCAGATGACTCTGGCATCTGTTTCCAACTGCTTGTAACAGTTCTTGTCAAAATATTAGTCCAGGACATATTACTTGGAGTAGGTGAGGGCACTTGGAAAACCACAACAATGAAATCCTTCAGAGATAGAAGAGAAGAGTGGTAGTTTCGTGAAGAAGGTCAGGTCAAAAATTTAGTGTTCTAGTTGTGCCAGGTTCTCTATTTTACTCTGTGGATAGTTTGATAGAGCTTACAATACAATCCTAAGGATCAACAAAAAATCATTACCCAGTAGTGATGGATCTCCTGTTAGGAGTGTGGAAATTGTACCTTTCAACAGAGATTACCTCCTGAGGGAGACCTATTGTACAGATTTAATTGTATTTCTCTCTTAATTTGTTAGCTGCTAGTAATTACAACCTGCATTTTTGCATTGGTAAAAAATGAATCGAAACTGGCTACTGAGAATGTACTTAAATAAATCATAGGAGGGAGAGAAAATGACAATGCAAATAGTCTCAATCTTCTAAAACAATTTTAATTGATTCCTTAGCTATTCATTAATTAACTAACATCTTCAAAAAATGCATTCTAGAAAATGTAGTGGCCTCACTCAAAGTAATGCTGGTCAGATTAGCTTAAAGTAACTCCTCTGGCATCTCAACAATATTTAATTTCTAAAGGGGTTGGATAGGAAGCAGTTTAGCTTGTCAACTGACAGTTGAGAGAAATGATGACTTCCTCTCCTTGCCTTATAGCCTGTGCTTCCAAATAATCTGTTACAAGAGCACTGTTCTTGTTCAGCTTCTATTTTGAACCTTTTTTCTTTTAAGTGAACACTGCAGTTCCTCTTGCCTTCTTTTCCTTTTTGCAGACTCTACAGTATCCCACCAGTGACACTGGATCCCCCAGCAGTGTCCTGGTTTCCCACAGCACCCTCCTGTGCTATAGCCTCAAATTACCTGGTCACAATCCCTGTCACCCCCCTTCTCCTCTGAGGACAATTATAAGAAAGGTATTTTGTCCTCAGACATGGCAGAACAATTACCCTGTCCCAGTCAATGAAAAGGCACTGTTTACGAGGTAAGGCAAAAAAGAACTTTTTTTTTCATCATCACTCTGTTTCCTGATAGAAATGGTTTCAATGGAGAGAAGTGGTGAGGCTGACACGTGCAAGGCTTGCTGCCCTCTCCTGGTGCCCACAGCAGCCATGCACTGGATCTCACTGCTGCCTCTTGGGTGAATCCTGCAGGAGAGGAAGAAAGAAACTGCTTTATCGACTGATTTGATTCTTTTGAACAGCAGTGTTTGATTAGGATTAGCTGGACCTATTCAATCAGGAACAGCTTTTGAATTGTCAGTTGCAAAGGCAACGGTTCTGATCAGGTTCTCTGGAACTACAGGTGACCCCCTGCAGTTTCCTGACAGTAACAAATGGATTGGAATTCTACACTACTGAGTGTTCTGCATACTCCTACCCAATATTCTGGGAGTGCTAGCACTTAGTATGTCTTTTATTTATGATCATGGAAAACAGTATCATGGCCCATCTGAGCAGAACAATTACAGATTAAAATTTACAGCCACCTTTTGGTGCAGTGAGGGAACATTTTGTCAGTCAGCACATCTCAGTCTCAGCATCTGCCAGGAACCCATATTCTTACCCTGTAAGGTGACTGACCAGGGAAAGTACTCACCTTGTAAAAGTAACTTTAATCCTGACAGCTACTGAAGCTCAGCTGGTTGGGTCATGTGCAAACAATCAAAGGCAGCAGCTCTCCACAGCGGGAATTCAGCTTTAAGGATGCAAAGTGGTCTAACCTGGTGGGCCCAATGTTAAGGACTGCAATTGGCAGCTTCTTCTCCCGGGCAGCAAGAGCAAACCTGTACCCAGAGTACACCTGCAGAAGCACCAGAAGACAAAATTATTGGCAGCTTGGGCAAAAAAAAAGAGTTAGAGAAAGGAATAAAATAGTTGCTGTTGACAATGGGATAAGGGCTGTACACACATCCTGTGTTAGGCAGCTGCACTGAGCTCAGGTAGGAAATGTCTTTGTTCAGGAGTGCACAGAACAGAGCAGCTTTTGACCTCTGTCAGTGAAGGATTTGCAATTTCATAGAAATGGAAACTTTAGGGCAGATTGAAGGGAAATGTCTTTGTCTTTTAGTAAATCTCTGCAGCAGTTTTTATTAGTTATCACATGAACTTAAATGCTGCACTTTGATGGTTCTTGCGTGGCCCAGCTAAGGTAGCACAAGAACAAACCTAAAATCCAAAAGTCATTCCTGTACAGAGGATTACAAGCTTAAGCAGTGCAAGCTCAAGGAATTTGTATCCAGTATTCTGAACCCAAGAGAATCATAATCAGGCAGCCTTGGTTTTATCTACTTCTGGGAGGTGTTAGAATAAGATTTTTTAATGTAATAGAACTTGTTCCTGGAAGAATTTATCATATACAAACACCATTACAAAATCTCCTATGGGTTTAGAAACCCCTGTTGTTTAGCTACCTTACCTTACAGATAAGAGGCTAGTGGAGAAAACACATAGTGATACAAAGGACAATCCCAAGCAGCAGAGATATTTCAGCTCTCTTATTGAGAATTTAATAAGGAGTGAGAGGCCCTAAAACCTGGTATTTTAAACAGTGTGCCAGGAGGCCTAAAAAGCTACCAAAGGCTAAAAAAATCAGGTAAAAAAACAATGTGAGGAATTAATTGTGTCAGGTATCTTGCCTTTGTGGACAATTGTGACCTGATGGCAGAGGCAGCAGAGAGAGGTTTGAATAGAGATATTCACAGCAGTATGATTGGCAAGAGAGTGACAGAGAAGCCCAAACATGTCACTCATAAAGCCAGATTCCAACCACAGTAAAAATAAAAAGAATCTCTGCAAAGGCTGATCTGATCCACAAGCCATTTGTAGTCCAAGCTGTGGGACCAAGGATCACTGCAGGCAGAATAGCAGAGAAGCAGGAAGGCAGTTTGGGAGGCAGGCCTACTCACCTGCATAGAGGATCCTGCCACCAGCATGGAGTCTGATTCTGCCAGGCGCTGGTGTACAAACCTGACTTTTTCCTGGCTCACTGTGTCTCCAAAGAAGGTCACATCAGGCTTCAGGATTCCACCACATTTACGGCAGGCTGGGACTTGGAAATTGCGCACCTGCTCGTCCGTCAGGAAGACATCCCCATCCGGAGCCACCCCAAACGCTTCAGCTTTCCACGTAGGGTTCAGAGCTTCAAAGTGCTCCTGGAGCTCAGAGCGCAGGATTTGGTCTCCACAGGCCAAGCAGAAAACCCTGAAATTCAGAACAAAATCTTAATGGAGAGTTTCATGTCAGCTGAAGATCTAGAGACTCTAACTCATTCGTTATGGGGTTTGCCATGATTTTCCACGTTTATTTACCAAATATACAGGCCAAGGAGATGTCTTTCTACTCTGTTGCTTTGTAGGAATGCTCTAGAGGAAATACTTTCAACCCTGACATTCATCCTCTCTCTCAGTTCAGGCTGTGCCTTTTCATCTAGAAATTTTGGGTGATTCCAGCCAGGCTGTGGTGCCCCTTCTCCAGTCCACACATCCCATGCAATCCTGGCACTATCCACTCTCCTTAAGGTGGATAATCCTTGCATTCTCATGATCCCCTTGTTCTCTTTACTAAGAGAACATTTGCTGTATCAAGAAAAGAGGAAATGGATGCAGGTTTCAAGGAAAGTGATCCAACCAATGCTCAAAAAAAAAAAAATTGAGTGATGGTCATGTTTCTTAAATACCGTGCTGTGAGCAGCACAGAGTTGTGATCTTTTTCTCCACCCCAGACCATTAGCACCTTTGTGCCTGTCCTCTCCAGGAATGCAGCAGGGACATTTTGCCTCCTTTCTGGGCAGCTGACCCTGCACTGCCTGTCAGCCCCCCTGTGCCAGCAGCTGTACCTGTGTGTGCAGCCGTGCAGCTCTGTCACGCGCTGGCTCCCGGCTTTGGTGTGAAGGGCGTCCACGTTCTGGGTCACCAGCCAGTGCAGCTTGCCCAGCTTCTCCCAGTCCCTCAGTACCAGGTGTGCCTCGTTGGGCTGGTGGGAGGAGAACTGGGGCCAGCCCACGAAGTTCCTTGCCCAGTAGCGCTGCCGGGCGCTGGCGTTGCGGATGAACTCGGCGTGCTGGACAGGCCGTCTGTCTGTCCTGGCGTACAGCCCGACGCCCTCGGAGCGGTAATCGGGGATGCCTGACTCCGTGGAGATTCCAGCTCCAGTCATTACAAACAACCTCTTGGAGTTAGAAACAAAGTGCTGCAGCTCCTCCACTTCCACGGGGTCTGGGGGAAGACAGGCTGGCACGAAAGTCAAGTTTGGAGAGGCTCTGGATACAGAACGGGATCTGAATTGCTGCAGTCTGATGGCTCTGAAAGCTCCAGAGCACTTCCTGGCAGAGAACATGTTCAGCTAAAAGGCAAGAACAGAACACATGGCAGGTAAAAGAAAACAAAAAGCATGTCCTAAATGCCCCTTGCTTGTGATTCTCTGGAAAAATATGCTTTAAAGTATTCTTTGCTCTCTTTTTAGTAAAGAAACAAATTATTTTGGACACATTAACTAAAGCTCACCATCCAAGGACAGTATGTTCTTTTGGAAGAGGGGAACACTGAGCACAAAGTTAACAGCCCTGACTTGCAGGGTTCCTGCTGTTCTACCCTGGTGTGCCTAAGAGGACTTGTAAAGAGCCCAGAAGGACCTGTGCATGAAAAGTCTTTCCCAGGTATGTGCAGCAGGCCAGAGAGGAAATGGCAGGAACGCCAAGCACCTCACCCCAGAGGCACTGGCTGGTTCCTCCCCAGAAGAGACCCATGTTCTGCATTGTTAACATTCTGCCTGCTCCAAAAATCAGTCTTTTCTATTTACCCCATTTACACATGTTGTAGGAAGGGAGACAAAAACAACCTTGAAATGTTGTTTTTCTCCTGACAGAGGCCTTGACTGGAGCTACTCCTGTGTGGTGTGTTTTGGTTGTGATTTTTTTTTTTTTTTTAACAAATGCCTGGTGCACAACAGGCCTTGAAATGGGACTGAAGATGATTAGGGCACTGTCTAAATGCCTCTGGCACCTCCTCTTTCGTGGGTGCCACCTCCCCAGAGCCAGTGGGGAGATGGAGGGGCACTGCTTTGTTCTCCAGCAGACACAGGGGGTTTCTGGCAGAGAAGGGATCATCCGAAGTGTGTGGGGCAGAAGGAAGTGCCTAGCAGGTAGGAATGGCAGGGACACCCTGCTTTAAGGAAGGGATGACATCCCCTGCTGGGGACAGGCAGGATGGGGAGCTTTGCTGATTAAGTAGCCTGGAATTGTGTGCAGGACCGGTTGGAAACACTGGATGGGTTTGGACTTTGATTTTGTTTGGGCTTTCCAGCAGTCTGCAGTTCCTCCTCCATTTCACTCTTTTAAAACTATTTTTTTCTGTGTTTCTCTATGGTTTTGCAAACAATGTACAAAAAGCTTTGAATGCAACAGTCCTGAGAATTTACAGTCTGGAATTTCTGCCTTCTTAAATCTTTCTAAGTAGGGAGGCTTCCACAAGATGTGGAAGACGGAAGAAGAACTTTATTTACTGATAAAAGAGGAAGATCTCCTGAACACCTAAACTTCAGATGTATTTAAATACTGCCCCATTTACTGGCAGGCAACTGAGGGCTTAGCTACATCTCAAGTTGAGGTGTTCAGCTCCAAGAATTGTGATACTAAATTGATGCTAGTGGCAAACACTAGATTTGGCTCAGTTAGTCTTCAGTTCTCAAGGCTTTTTGTCATCATCAGCTGAAATGCAAAGAAGATTAGACAGACTCCATAGTCTGAATTGCTTTTTGTATCTAAGCAGTGATTCTGTTTGCAATGATTTTTGCTTTGTTTTGCTGTTTAGCAGGAGTCATGTTGGCCATTCCCTCTGAAGAGGTTTAATTTCCCATATGAATTAATTAGAAGGGACAAAGTCTCCCAATAAACTAATTTGAGAGTAATTTGTGTCATGATGCTCCCCAAAGGCTGTTAAGCCAGTTTGATGGTAATTAAATTGCTTTAACTGATGAAAACTCTTCATTCCTGCCCCTTATCATCAAAAGATCTCTCAGAAGGAAATGAAGGAAATTTCAGAGGCAAAACGAAATAGAAATGTAATAGGGGTTGATCCACAAGAGAGAGAAAGCAAAAAATTACAGATACATTTTAAAGCTGCTCTGAACCAGGTAAGGACTATGGAAGGGAAAAAGTTAAAGGCTGGAATATTTCTTGTCAAATGCAAAGCTGCTTTTAAAATTAAAGTGCTCAGATAAAAAAAAAAAACATAACTACTTTACATAACAAGTGAAACTCTTTACACGTACCGACGGAGGTCTGAGAGTTTGATTTTAGCACACACCCAAGACAGGAAAAGATTAGGCAAGGTTAAGGCAGAAGGTAAACAGGATCCCAGAAACGGCTACAGGCCCGAAACCCAAAGGGACTCTCGCAAAGGGACTCCCACGTGTCTCCCGTGCTGCGATAAGGGCCGGGGCGGTGCCAGCCGAACCGAACCGAGCCGAGTTTAATGCAATAAGAGCGGCAGGGCGAACACCGCGGAGCACTGACCTGTCATGGTGCTGCCCGGCCGCGGAAGGACAGCGCCGGCTGCCGGGAACGGAGCCCGCTGGGAAATGTAGTTCACCGGGAACAAAATGAGCCCGAAACACAGAGACTACAACTCCCGTGAGCCAAAGGGGGGCGAGAGGTGCTCCCAACACCTGGCACCTGACGGAATTCGAAAACCCTGAGAGCTTCACAGCAGCCCTCAAGGAAACGTTTAAGGTTAAATCCAAATTCGTTTGATACAAATGCATGTGGCAGCTTTGGTAAAATACATTGTAGATACTTGTCCTTATAAAAGATGCCTTTTCTTTTAACTGATACTAACATCTTTTAGGCTTAAAATGTGACTCAATAATAATGTAAGAAAAATCCACTGAGGGATGTTAAAGACATCTCTTCTTGCTCAGGGATTAGGGCAGTGCCAAGCCGTCTGCTGCCAACTCTGTGCACCCTGGCAGGAACCAGTCATGCCTTCTCTTCTTGGTGCAGGTTGCAGTCTCAAAAACACCTGATAATTTGTACTGTTTGCCTGGCAATAAGGAGTTTTTGTTTGTTTGTTTCTTTCTTTCTTTCTTCAAATGAGACTTATTTTTCTGAGGAACCAAAGAACCAATACTATGAGGAAGGCCAGACTGCTGCGTGGTAGCAGCGCGGTGCGCTGGTTGTCCAGCCATCTCACAAACAATGGGCTCTTTCTAAAGATTTGGACTGCTTTCAAATGCATTCACCAAAGACCTCCTGCTAAACAGTTCAAAACATTGCTGAAAGTTTTAATTCTTTTATTTTATTTTTTTTTTTTAGTTTCTCTTACAGTTATTTCAAAGACCGGTGACCCGAGCGTCTGTGTAGCAGAGTGTAATTTTGTGATCACAAGGAAGAAGCGCATTCTGCTGGCTCGGTGTGCAGTGCCAGTCTGCCTGTCCCGTTCCTCTGGGCTTAGGTGTGGAGTGCAACCCTCTTTGTGGCAACGTCGTGAGTCTAAACGACTTTCAGTGATTTATACTTTAGGAGTTTAAACCTGTTTTAAACTGTTGGGTGATGACTTTGCTTTGGTGGCACCCGGCAGCTCCCTGGTGCTCCTCGAGAGAGACTCCCCAGCCCCACTGCGAGCGCTCCCTCCTGGGATGCAAAACGCCGATTTTTGGCCAATGCCCCTGGCTCGAGCTCGCCTCATTANATAGTCGGCATTGGCAATTTTTGAGAGCCTCTTCGGAGGCGGATTTTGTGTGGTTTAAAGAAAGAAATAAATGAATATGAGAGGAAACAAAATGCAGCCCAGCTAATTTT
>VXBR01005399.1:413490-452900 GCA_013400215.1 Cisticola juncidis | reverse complement strand
TCCATCCATCCCTCCATCCATCCATCCATCCCTCCATCCATCCCTCCATCCATCCATCCCTCCATCCATCCCTCATCCATCCATCCATCCATCCATCCATGCACATTCTCATCCTTACATGTACAACTTCTGGCTGTTGTTGAGCCATTTACACCACTTACATTTCTTGTTTCTGCTCTGCACATCCCCAAACCAGATTTTAATTGTAACAGAGTCATGAACTCCTGTTCAGGTCCCCCTTTCCCCAGAAGCACCCACCAAGGAGCAGGGCACATGCACTGGCTGCAGCACTTTCCACCAGGGACTGCTTTTTGTGTCCCATTTAGAGAATGGAGAGCCAAGCTGGCAGTTTTATGCCAACATCCCGTGCCTGTTTCAGAGCACGTGGCAGTGATGAGTTTCCAGATCCTTGCTAGACCATTTTCAGCTCTGGTTTTGGTGGTGACAGCACAGGAGACTCAGGGACCGTGCCCCAACCTCAGCCCTGACCTGTGAGGAGTTCCTGTTTCTGTCAGACAGGAAAGGTCAGGTGAGCCAGGAAAGAGAAAGCAAATACAACTTTAACCCGAATCTTTGGAAAGGGGAGAGAACAGAAATATTATCCCACTGAGCCCTGTCTGATATCCACCTTTCTGGTTGCCTTTGAAATGTGTACCTTAGTGAAAGAACACTTAAATAAGAAGATCAGATCAACCACATGATGGAACAAACAGCAAATAGGCGAAGCTGAAAAACTGCAGATCTGCAGCTGCAGCTCAGAAATGCCCAGAAATCCAGCTAAGAGCCCCCACCTGCTTCAATGAGGGAAACACAACCCCAGGGTAGCTCCTGTAGAGTTCCACTTGTTTCAAGCCCACAGGATGGCTGCACCTCATGTGCAAAGGAGATGCAAGAAGGGATGAAACCTTTGGAATATCCACAGAGCAGCCTGAGACAGAGCAGGGTGACTGCACTCACGGGCTTGAATTGAGTCCCAGTGACCACCAACCATCCTTTCCTTCCTCAATGCAGACCACTAATGTGACACCCAGGCAACATCACAGAGGTAAATAAATCTCTTGAAGGAGGAAGTATCAGTATTCATGATGGACCTGCAGATGCTCACCACTGCTAACATAAAGAGCCCTGTTATTTCAGCGTTCGATATAAGCCCAGAATAAATATTTAATAATTTGGTTGCATAAATAATGATTTGAAGGTTGAGCTATTGGCTTAAAACTATAATACTATTTTAAGCCGTTTAACTGCCCAGCTAGATAAATTATTCAAGATTTAAAAGTCATCCTGTGGTCTCTGTACAAGGAGAAAACTAGGAAGTTGTAACAATAATGACAAAAGCAGGGCAAGATCAATCAAACCACATGATCGCTAACACAAACAAGCAGCAATTAAGCAGCAATCAAGACCAATCTGACTGGGGTTGATGTCCTTTTATGCCAATACTCTCAGCCCAAAGAGCAAAACTTAATAATGTTTTGCAATTTATCAAGGGAGCCATAACTCTGCTCTCAGTGACTTGGCCAAGAGGCTATTATGATAGTATTTCTCTATAATTTAATAATGTGAAGGAAGGCGGGGGGAGAGGGAGTAAAAGCATTTTGACATATAACTCACATCTATACATATTGTATTTTCCCCTTGCTTGAATGATAGAAGCAGAAGTCACAACAATATACCTCAGTACCAATTTGTTAGCAGGAAAGGGAAGCTGAAGTATCTGGCAAAGAAAATCTATTGCAAGCAGCACAGAAGGGAAGGGAATGAAGCATCTGAATTCATTAGCAGCTGTCATTGATGTGGAGATGAGTTTAGTCATCACAAATAACTCAGGAGAAAAGCAAAGGCAGGAACTATTGTTGAAGTTGTTTAAATCTGGATTAGTTCTGACAGATGGCAAGGTGCCACTCGGGGAACACTTGTGGTGCCCCTCCACCCTGCTGGAGGGAAGCTCTGAACAGAGTCAGCATCCCTGCATTTTGGATTTTCATTTTTCTTTTTGCACACCTCTCTTCCTCCCTCATCCTAAGCAATAATGCAAAATATATGGCAGCACCTGCTTTCACCTTGGACTGCTTTTGCCAATTGAAATAATGAGTCCTCCTGTTTGCAAATGTCCAAAAAACCCAAATCTCCTGATCAGTCTTGCAGTCTGTCCTCTGTCAACAGTGACCAAAAGTGATTTAATGCTTGACAGATCTGATGAGCTGACTGCCTCAGTCCAAGCCCAAAACCATCCTCATTTCCAGAAAATCATTCTGCCAGTGCTGCTGTCCCTGTGCTGGCAGCCTCAGCAGAGAGGTGGCACCAGGGTGAGACCCCAGTGCCACCACAATCCCAGGGGACACTGCAGGATTGTCACCAACTTCAGGGAATGCAGAAACCATTTAGGGAACTGGGTGTCCACTTTAAAAACTTGACAGTTTCTGTACTTTATATTGATAAAAACCCCTAATTTAACATCTCTTTTCTATGCTTTAAAATTGTTCTAAACTTACCCATCTTGAAAATATAGTCAAATATTAGATAAGTGGAGCTTTATTATTGTTCCAAGATAAGTGCAAAAAATCCATAATAGAGGACTACTATCAAATTACAGTTACTTGAATTAATCCTCATCCTGGCATTTAATAATTTGTAAAGTGCTTATTCAGAAAAAGGTCAAAAATCACTTGGAAAGATATGTTAATGGCTCTCTAAGTAATGTTTAGACTTGCTGAATAAATTTTCACACTTAAGTCACGTATAACAAGCATTCTAAAATGTATTTTAAATGGTGCTCTTCACACTGGAGAGCTGTGTGTACATACATGTTACAGCCTCCCCAGCAGACAGCACTTCAGCACTTGGCTAAATTCACCTCAGATGAGAAAAAAAGTGAGTTTATGCCATAAATAGATTCAATGTATGCTCGTATAAAGAGGAATATTTACCTGAGTCAGGGCCTGCAGGAGCCTATTGTTGTTCATTTACATGATTAAAAAACCCATCAGAAATAATAACCCAAATAACTGTCAAGCCCCAACTTCCCCAAAACTCAGTTTAAAAAAAAATAATTAAAAAAAGAATATCTGTAAATAATTGGAAATGGAGGAAGACAAAGCCTTGTGCTGATGGATCAACATGGAACCCCTTCCATGCTTTGAAATATTTGGGCTTTAAAATGACCCACAAGACTTAAAAACTGAGTATCAGCATGTGAGAAAGTAGCATATTACAGTTTAAATCAACCATTATACAGGCTCAGCAAGCACCAGCACGCTCCTTCCATGCACTAAAAAACGTCAACTTCTCCTTGGTGAATAATGATTTGTGAAATAAAGCAGGCATACAAAATATGGGTGGCAGGCAGCAAATGCTCAGATTTGGGGCACCAAGGTGTTTTAAAATTGTTTTTCACTTTTGCATCCAGCATCTACTGAAATCTCAACAGATCAAAGTTTTGCAGACGAGGAAAAAAAAGCCTACAAAATTAATAACTATTTAAGTATTCTGTTTCATCATGATAACAAACAGATGGTTTTAATATTCTAGAGGCTAATTTCTGAACAATTAAAAACACAGCAAGACATTAACATCTAATGAAACATTTTAACTACCAGTATATGCATCTGCCATTAATTTCCACACAGTAAGGTCTTGGTTCTCTTCAATCTGTTCTTTATTAAGGAAAGTTTTTCCACTCTGAATTTAGTGAAGTAGAGAATTAACAACTGTTTTCAATCAGCAATCAGCATGATATTTCGCCAGTGTGCATTGAAACCGTCCACACTATCAGACATAAATTTACTCCTATGATGGCTTTGATCTGCACACTGAGTGGAGATGTTAGAGGGGAATTAATTTTCTAATTCCATCTTCATTTAGAACACAGGAATTAACCCCTCACAGATCTCATGTCCCTTTTTAGGTACTTTAGATAAAGGACACCTACTTAAAATATTGTGCCTTTTACATTAGGTACAACCCAGCCAAAAATAAACTCTTTTTTTTTTATTTTAATCAATGAAAGCATTCTCATGCAAACCGTATGGAAATAAAGTTCTTCAAAGGAGAGATGAATCCTATATTTATGAGCCTCTAATTTATATTTCCTTTGCTCATCTGTGACAAGAACATGGGGTAGCATTCATCAAAGCTCTACCCATGCAAACACTAGTTGCTATAAAAAATTTCTATGCCCCATACAAGCTAATTCCTGTGTTTCCTCTTCAGATATGCAGCCTAGAACTGCTGATTAACTTTCCTGCAGGTTTTTCCCAATTTATCAGGGTATGATTTAAATGAAGCCAAGGCAAGCCCTCCTCTTGGCTCCCAGGGTGCAGAAAAAAGCTGATGTTATTCAGAATTTGTTGTCATCGCCTGGCTACTGTAGGAATGAAGCCAATAAATAAATATCTTGGGGAATAACTCCAAACACCTCCCTGCAGGGCTGGAGCACAGGCTCCCTGTGCATTAAATATGTAGGCACCTCTCTGAGTGTGTCTGCTTTTCAAAAGGGTTAACTCAGCAAGGAACTGGGAATGATTTTAACAGAAACCACATTCTGTCCACGATCCTGTTTTGCTTTTAATCATGTAATTTATGTAAACATGGAATTGCAAGGCTAAACTAATAAACATTGAAAAAAGCCTTGAGAAAACATAGATTTAGGGAAGGAGCCAGCTGCAGGACTCTGCCTCCTGGATTCACTTTGTGGTGTTCAGAGGGGATTTCATGGTGCACCAAGAGGTGTTTGTACTGCAGTTAAATAGAACAGGAGATATTCTGGTTATTGCTTCACATCAGGAGAAACAGGGCCATGAACCTGGGGCTTCTACCTGCAGACTGATGCCCTGCCAAGGGGTATTACCTGCTCCATCTCCCTCCCTCTATTCACACCACAAATAATGTTCTGGGCTCAACATACTTCCAATAATAATTAAATATTTCCATAGAAACTTCTCTAACAGGCCACCTACAGCAAAATCACATCCCATCCCTGACACACTGCTCAGAGTGCCTGAACCCCTCTCAAAGGCTCAGCCTGAACAAAGCTGGCTCTGCCACAGTACTTCTATTTTCCTTTTTTTAATAGGCTATTACAGGTTTAATGCCAGATCCAGAGAGGCTGAGAACACCCACAAACCTGTTTGGAATTTGGGTTTCCAAAGCCTGGAACCAGAACAGTAGTTAGGTAAGGAAGGACAGGAAAGATTATTTATTTGCCTTCAAGCACTGTCATCACTCTGAATGCTGGGGATTAGGGCTGGGAGTGCTGAGCAGAGGCAGGGGTGTAACCTCACTGAAAGACAGTGAGCTCTTGGCTCAATTTATATCCACTTTTGGGGCAGTGAAATGTGGCTGAAGTGGGGTCCCAGGAGATGCCAGATGGGATTTCAAGAGACCTTTCCAGCCAGTCATATCTGGTCCAGAGAAATGTGCACATTGGAATGAGTGTACTGGGAATTTGCCATGTAACCATTAGCTCTGTAACCACCATTAATATACCTTGGAGGCTTTGCCTTATTTTTATATGTCAGACAGTTTCAGGCTAGCACCGTATTTAGTGAGGAGAGCACAATATTAAAATGTGACTTTCATACTTTTTATGCTCCAAGTGCCTGGATCTACTCTTGGCACACTACAAAAATAATACTTTTATGATTCAGTTTTTCCATGAAATATTTATAATACAAGTATTGAGTGATGGAAGTGCCAGAATATTATGATTGCTGCACTTGAATTCCTGGAGATTGGAAGCTTTTGTTTGGTCTAGCAGCGTGAAGGAAAAGTGTCCTGCTAAACATCTGTCTCTCCCTGCAGAACCACATGGGAAATTAAGATTTTGGGGCAGCCCTGACTGGAGTATTTGAGTTCTCAGCTCAGCCACTGCAGCCTGAGTGCTGAGGAGTCTCAGCACTACAAAATCCCAGGGCAGAGGAAGGTCAGACCCAGCCCAGCCCTCTGAGCCCAGCAGGACCAGGGGTCCCTGTGCCCCTCCTGACAGGCAGACCCTGAGCTGACCCAGCCCAAGCCTGCTGCAGACACCCAGGGAGCTCTGCAGCCCTGCAGCTGCATTGGTGCAATGCTGCACTGCCTTCCCCTGCAGGGTTCTCTCCACAGCCCCCTGCATCCCTGCCTGCAGCGTGACCTTGTCCCACTATCACGGGTATGCACAGCACATTTCTGCTCCCTGCAGCACCTGCCTGTGCCTGACACTGTCATCAGAATCTCCACTCCACTCCCTCTTTTAAAACTGAATTGCCCCAATTCTTTCAAGCCTCTCTTGCAGACCACACTTTTAGACCTTCTCCAAGTACTCCATGAAATTCTCACACTGATTATTTCCTATTCCGAAGGGAAACTCCTGCAATATCCATTTGGAAATGTAGAATCACATAAATCACACTGATGCAAAATGAGAATTAAATGAAATATGTGAGAATGACATGGGTACTGAAAGCTGTGGGCTGCATTCAGCCAACTGACTGGGCAGGCAGGTTCACTTCTGGGTGCCAGTCTTGAGACACCTGAAAATATCTGAAGTGATCACCTCAAGTGTTCTCAACACAAATCTTTTGAATTTATGCTGCTATTTCCCTCCTGGAAGTGCTGTTAACTTCTTTTCTAAATAATACCAGATCTGTAAAAGATATTTCCTGAACAAAAGTAGTTTCAAGTACAGATACAATTTACAGAACTGTTCAGGAGAGGCTTTGTTTAGTTCACTACACCTTCATTTAGATCTCTCCTCATTCAAAACCTTATCTGAAACAGGTCTTTTTCTAAATATAAGAGTTTTCAATAGAAATTTTCCTTCTTAGCAGTTTTTTTTTGCAGAGTTGGAGCTGCAGGGGCTGTGTGTGACTCCTCCTGACACCTCCACAGCTGGAACTCATCTGCTGCAAGAAGCTGTTGTTGAAGTGATCTGGAGAAACACTTCTCCAATCCATTTAACAGCTTTCAGAGATTGCTCAAAGATGTTCAACAGCCCTGTCGTCCTTGCCAGGCCCTTATTCCTCACTGCTGCATTTAGTTACAGCAGAAGCACTGAATTAAATTAAAACTTAATTTGCTGTTAAGTGTCCTGGTTCAGCAATCTGAAACTGTGAAGGTTTTGCTGGTGTTCATAAATGTATTTTACAACAACTAAGACAAGGAACAGCAGAAGGAGATGCTGATGTTTCTGTGACAGGCTGAGGATTGGTTTTGAGAGGTCCACATGAAAAAGCAGGAAAAGGAGAGGGGCAGGGGAGGAGCTGCTGGCTGGGAGAAAGGCAAGGCTGTTACCTTCTCTTTGAGGCCACAGAAATGCCACGCTGTCAACCTCTGGCATCCCCCAGCAAACCATGGCAACAGCTGCTGGCTCTGTGGTAATAAACTGAACCAATTTAATCGCTTTTATTGTTCTGCTGTGATGTCTGAGCGCACCACTTCTTCCCTCCCAGGACTCCTGAGCCCGCAAGGGCAGCAATGAGAGAGGATCTCATTTACCTAAAAGCGCTTATAAATTTTTAATTTGCTTTAACAAGTAAATTAACAAGTCCCTCATTCAGGCAAGTTTTATGGCCTCTTGCCACTTGGGGAGGGCCATAAAAGTTTTATAGATAATCCAGAGCTACCGAGATTGCTCATAATAAATTGTCTGTTTCCTGTTATTTTATCAAACCATTGGGCTTCTAATGACTTAAAGTCACAGCTTCTTTATATCTACACTTTTTATGAGCCCATATTTATAAACTGTAAAGAATATCTTAAATTATACAGGGCCCCTGCTAATCATTACAAAGCCAGTTTTTTATTGGAGACAACCCTTTTGCTCACGCCCACCTAATAAATTTTAAGAGATTTAAGGGAAAAAAAATCTTTTTGGAAACAGTGCACTGATTGCACGTTCTATTTTAAGATGTTGCTTTGGCCAAACTTTCATTAATGAATACTTTGAAGTGCATGGGACTATACATTCTGATTTCTAACAGTTCTTGCAAAAGTTCTCAGCATACCAGGCACCTTAGGCAAGCCTGGCTCTGGGGTTCAGGGTTGGGACAAGGCTACAGTGGAGAAACACCAGCTCTTCCCATAGGGAAAATGGTACCTGCAGTGGGAGCTCAGTGTGTGCCTCTGTCTCAGGGTTGCTGCTCCCTGGGAGTCTCCTTGGGGTTGCTGTTCCCCAGGGTAATCAGGTTTTTCATCTTCTCTTTGCCCTGAGTGTTCCACACTGAAGGTAGAGACGACAAGCTGAGTCCCCAGTGCAGTTTCCAAGGTTGTTTATTCTTCATTATCTCAGTTCTGTCTCAGCTCTGCCAGGCCTCCCTGGCAGGGGCATTATCTCAGTTCTGTCCCAGCTCTGCCAGGCCTCCCTTGCAGGGGCATTATCTCAGTTCTGTCCCAGCTCTGCAGGGCATCCCCAGCAGAGCAGGACTGGGCGGGTCAGAGAGCCCCACACCTCATGTACAGCACCCNGTACAGATCCCAGACCCCCCTGTACAGATCCCAGACCCCCTGTCCGGTCTCCAAACCCTCCAGGGTGGCCAGAGGGATGTCCTGGACTCCAACACCTCTGCAGCACCACTGGTGACACTGGGACAGAGCCTGGGCCTGGAGCTATCCCCACCAGGAGGTGCTGGGGGCAGGAATCAGAGCTGGCACCCACAGCACGGGCACAGCAGCAGGTTTAAACCCCAGCCCCAGCACTGCCAGGTCCCCAGCCTGTCCCCAAGTGCCACATCCTGAGTTAAACCCCAGGGCAGGGACCCCAGTGCTGCCCTGGACTGCCAGGGCTGGGCTGGACAAGGCTTTCAGTGAAAACATCTCCCCAACATCCAACCTAAACCTCCCCTGGTGCAACTTGGGGACATTTCCTTTTGTCCTGTCACTTGTGCCTTGGGAGAAGAGTCCAAACCCCTTCCAGAATGGGAGAGAGGCTCTGAACTTGAGTGCCCAGAAGAGTTTTGAGGGAGTTTGGCTTTTATCTCACTGACTACACAGAGTGTAGTGAGACAAGACTCTAAAAGAGATGAACTCCCCCTCTTTCCCCTGATTTCTGACACAGCAATTATGTGACAAACTACAGGGAAAATTCACTGGTTATATTTCCTGATGTAACATATTTGAGGTGGGGGAGAAGGAGAAGAGAAAGAATAAAGCTGCTGCAGATTCTGTCCTCCAGAGAGATGAATTTTGTGACTGGATTAAAACCTGGACTTGCTCTAAAGTTTAGGTCAATACAAAGCTACAAGAAATGGAACTGTGTTAATAATACAGCAAAGGTATAAATAATCAGCATTTTCTGTAAATCCAGAGTGTTATGAAAGCCTAAAACTAGTTCAACTAAACAGGGGACATTGAGTTTGACTTTAAAATTCCCCATGACCTTTCTGTGAAATACAAGTCTGTGGAACTGGAAACATCATTTACCCTAAAGCAGAAAACCACTGCGAGATCAGAATATCATCCTTTACTCAGCAGAGCTTTCCTGCTTAATGGGAAATTCCACCAGGACAGGCAAGCTGTAAAAGCTCAGGATGCTATTTTTGAGAGAGATGCCAGAGCTGGTGCTAAATCCTGGAATATGCCCATTATCTGAAGCACTGAAAGTGCTTGAAGTTTTATTTATTGATTTTTTTTTCCAGTTTGAAAGTGCCATAGATTCATGTCTCACAATATCAGTCCAGATTAAGATCCATTGTGTAATTACAACCTTGCTCATGTACTTTCATTCTGTGGTGTTATGGTTACCTGTAAAAATGGGCTGCTGGAGAGAATGAACCTGTTGTTCAGGCACCATTGTACACTAAAGAACTTGTTCAACTGGCAATAACTAACTACAGTGGAAACAACATAAGAAAAACAAGCCATGAACCCCTCACCAAATGACAATTATCTTGTGTTTCAGGCTGTAAATTCAAGATTCTGCTCCTCCAAGCTCAGAAATCCTTGAGATGGAATGAAAATAACTGTAGAGAATGGCAGAGACCACATTTTTCCCATTCCCTGGAGTCCTTCTGGGTGACTGAAAGTCTTTCTTAGTTTAGAAGCAGAACTTAACTCTATAAATTGCCCACCACAGCAAATCCAAGGCCCCACCCATCTGTGCTCACTGAAGATTCATCTCCCTGCATCAAGCATTAACCATTGTCTCATCACTTCATAAAAGAATCTTAAGGTAACATGGAGAGTTGATGCCTTGGGAAGGCTGACCTGGAACTGAGACTGGACAGAGCTGAAGTAGAGATTTATTAAAAAGCCTTTAAGGGTACCTTGGGAAGGACAAGAGCCTGGCCAGGGCTACACCCAAGGTAGACCCAAAATGGTCACAAAATGGACAAAGGGTCACGAGGTCTCACACTTTGATAAGTTTTGGTCCATTTGCATATTTGGTCCATTGCATATTTAATTGTCCAATTGCAGCTCCAGGCTGTGAGGTCCCATCCTTCTTGTTCCTCCCTTCAGTCCACCCTTGTTTGTGCTTTTGGGCCTGAAACTTTTACATTGTCCTTGGTCTTCATCAGAAAAGGGATTTGTTTTGTCTCCCTGCTCTGTGAAGAGAGCTAACACTTACTGTGAGGCTCAGAAATACATCCCTAGGCAGCACAAAATCTGAAAAACACAAAAGCTTTAAAACTCAAGGCATCAGAGTTATACAAATACGATAAAGGAACAATATCCAAAGGATCCTACATTATACAGGACCTCCAGACCAAAATCCTGTTGACTGCTCCCAAAGAGAAGAAACCCTAAGGCTTGTGGTATGCAGAGAAAAAAGAGGAAAAGAAAAGTGTGTAAAAGACTGAGGGTGACTCAAAAGAGACAAACCCATCGTCCACAGAGCTTCTGTCCAAATGAGTCTCACCCAAGCTGCAGCACTGGAAAGATCAGCAGGAGGGTGTGGGTGTAAGGATGGAACCTGGTCAGACTGGCATGAGCTTACAGGAAAAACCTGAGCCCACAAGGATATTTGAATCTGCAGGTAAAGGTAAGATGTGAAAATACATTTTCTGCTGATGAAAGCCACATATATTGTCAGCAGCAATATTTACTAAAAATGGATAAAAATTGCCAGGTTAAGAGGAAAGGCACTGCACTTCCCCCCTGCACTTCCTTCAAAAGTGACTGTAGATGTTCTGTCCCATCTCTGAAATCCCCTCATGGTTATAAATGGATGCAGAAGTGAGAAAGAAGAAATAAAAATAGAAATAAAAAGGGAGAAAGAGAAAGAAAAGAGCAGCAGAAACCTTTTTTTCATGGAGAAACACTGACCACATGTGATTTCCAGACTTTCTCTGACAATAGTTACAAGTCTTTCTGACTCTGAAGAGCATCCAGTCATAAACTCATCTTGAGGGAATTGCTGTGCTTTCAAGATTCACCTACTTGAGCCCTGGCTGTGCCTTTTATTTCTCTATAAACACACACACATTACTTCTCCAACCAAATCCTTGCAAAAACACTTGCCCGCCTCTGCTGCAAGACAGAAGATATTTCCATTAAAGTAAGCAAACTCATCTCTGGTGCACCTAAGGCCCGCAGAGTTCCTAAGATTCAGTTCACATTTCAGGTTAATCTTTTCCTTTCCTAAAGAACAGAACATCCTTTTCCCTGATCTCCCCGAGGGCTCAGTATTTGCAACATCAAACAGAACACACAAACCACCGCGCCCCCTCCAAAAGCCCATTATACTGTCAACTGCCTTCTAACTGCAGCCAGGGGAGAAAGCTTATATACTGACTCCAGAGCTCTTTTACTGCTGGAAAGTGTCCATGATTTCTTCAAGCTACTGCTGCATTTCATTTCTCTCAAGAACTCATAATAAGATGGGCAAAGTTCCAGGGAAGAAAAAAGAAACCCGAGCGAGCCTGGGCGCAAAGCGCGCTCTCCCCGCCGCCGGCCAAGGCCAAAGCCACGGCACTCCTGAGCAGCCCTGCCAGTGACCCTCCCCAATAAATCAGATTTTAGACACACGGATCAGGCTGGGAGGGAGAGCAGGACCAGTGTCTGCTGGGGAAGATAATGGTTTATATTGCAGGGTATTCCATTTCCACCAAGCACGGGGAGAAGTGAGGCACTGGGAGCAAAGTCCTTACAGACACCACATACAAGCTACACGAGTTCCAGAGAAATCCCTGCCTGTTTATGAATTTTGCAAGGAGACACCAGGGTGTTATTCTGGGAGGAAGGCTCAAATGATGGCTGTGACTGGGCTGGGATTTGGGTCTCAGCCTCCACGGCTCAATAAATGAACATTTCCAAGGCACAATGTGAACCTCAGTGGGAAGCTGTTGCTGGAGAGTAACAAATATTACTCTAATTAGGAAACTTTTAAACAGGAAGTAAGAGAACATAAATCAAAACCAAGGGTGTCTGTGCAACTCTACTGCATTGGGAAAAAATGTTTGG
Source organism: Cisticola juncidis (assembly GCA_013400215.1). Lineage (NCBI taxonomy): Eukaryota > Metazoa > Chordata > Aves > Passeriformes > Cisticolidae > Cisticola > Cisticola juncidis. Next base: position 440,525 of record VXBR01005399.1, on the reverse strand, counting down.
ATGCTGACAGATTTTACCAGCTATTTACATGTTTTCTTCCATTGTGTTTGGAGAGGTCATATCTGCTTTGGCAGAATATTGGCTGGCCTCAAGCCTGGGTTAACAGGAGAGGGGTCTCATTTCTGCTGGAGGAGCTGATCTTCAGGGACACAATCCCAGCGAGGCACAGACCTTCCTCATGGCCCAAGTGCCCCTCTGGTGCCATGGGTTGTGATGGTTTCTGTCCACAGCCTGGGCAACCCAGCACAGCCCGTGCTGCCACAGGGCTGGCTGCAGCTCTCAGCCAGAGCTGCTGGGACAGAGCAGCACGGAATGGAGCTCCCAGCCAGACAGCCAGCACCACCCACAGCTCCCAGCCTGATTTTCACTGAACTCCTGGATGCACAGCTGCCAGTGGCTGCAGGTCTGGCAGGTGATACCGACAGCTGAGGTTATGTCAAGCTGCAGCATCCAAGCGATGGTAAACGGAGCCCTGGACCGTGAGGAAATGGCTGCAGATTGGTTACAGCCAGGAGAAATTGATCTGTCTGAAAAAACAGCACAGGATTAATGTTCAAATTCCAGCTGTGTTGCATTGTTCCCTTTCCTCCAGCTCTCCAGCAACAAAGACATGCCTCCTCCTCTGGAGACCAGAAAAGTTTTATTAAAAATCTTCATACGACTGTTGCAGCGGAGGCCCTGTTAAAAGCATCATCGGAGAAAAATGCAGGATTCATAAAGAAACCATCCTACAATTTCCTTTCGATCTGGCACTGATTTCAAAGGGGCTACCTGAGCCAAGTGGCTTTGGCCAGCTCCCCTCCAGCCCGGGGCAGGCTGAGGCTGAGCCTGGCTGGATGCGGGCGCAGGCGAGAGCCGGGGGGAGCACGGAGGGGAAAATAAAATGGGAACACTTCCAAACCTGCAGCTGTGCTGGCCCATTAAAAAGCTGAAACTCGTTCTACTGTTCGACCTCATACTTATCACCACATAACTATTCATCAAAGAAATTTCGGTGCAATTAATTAAATTATTCCCCTGCCTGTGCCACTGAGTCGTTATTCCAATATCAGCTTTCACTCGCACTCTCTTAAGCTCGTGTCTCGATGCCAAGTGACATCTCCAGGGCTGTCCAGCCTCAATAAAGCTCTGCTCCTCACCACTCACAGAGCCCATCATTTCTCTCTTTTATTGCCATTTATTTTCCACTAGGATTTTGCTGCCAGTATATTGGCAGGACTTCCAGTATATGGATGTAATGAAATCTACCACAGACACTTAACATCGGGTCAGGCTGCAGCTCGGCTCATGTGAAGCTGTAATATGATAAACAAATGCTTCCAGGAGGAGGATTTGATCCGCTCCAAAACAGAATGAGGACTCCTTTGGTACCCAGACATGAACTGGGAGGGAGTAATTTCAAATTCCATATGATAATTAGCTTTATAGCCAAAATGTGCTCAACATGAGAAACCTGAGTTACAGCACAGATCAACTTCTTTATAAAACACCCTCAGTATCACAGTTTGCATATTCCACCCCTTTTTTGTGTGTGTTGTCTGTCTGTGGTTTGCTGTGGTTTGTTTTTACCAGCACTGTTAATATAACTCCCCTGGCTCAGCACACCAAGGTGTGGGGGATTTGCAGGGCCTGAGTTCACCTACCACAGTATGGAAATGTAAATGCCCAGATGTCAACTCCTCCCAGCTCTTCTGGAAATTCTGCAGGACCTGATGGCTCTGAACGTGGTCTGTCTGCTGCCACAACAACTCCTGATGGCACCAGAGCACCATCTCTGCATCCCAACCAGGCCAGGACTGCCAATGGGATTGGGCTCGAAAAATGTGAATTACACAAGATACCCACAGTCACATCCCAGGCCCCTCTAAGAGGACTTGTGGCTGGAGTTGAGAGATGAAAGAAACACAAAGGAAAATCAAGTGTTACTTTTAGAAGGAGAAGGGGAAAAAATCAAACCTTAGAACAGTTTATATCTGGGCACAGAAAGTCTTGCACTACCTGGAAGGCTGTAAATCAATAATGAAGACATTCTATCAGAGAGGCTTTATTTCCAACACCAGTTAATGGACATAAATCTCCTCCAGGCAATGGATGTAAAACATCAGACTGTGTGATCAAAGGCATGGAGGTTTTACCCTGGGTTGGTTTTTAAAATAATCTCCTCCCAGGAACAATGGGAGTTTGCAGCTCTTCCAGGGGCACAGAGAGGAGGACAGCGCTGCCCTGGTGCCCTGCTGGCTTTCCAGCTATGGCATAAGTGAGAGGAATTTGAAGCATCTGTCTAAGGCAGCAGAACCCAAGTGTTCCAAGATAAATAGGGGGAACCCAAAACTCTCCTGGTAAAGAGGGCACAACTTTGCCTGAGTAGTGCCCATCTTGAAATCTATGTGCAAAGCTTCTTTTATATACATTGAAATGTAGATGCTTTCCCTGCTTGCCTTGAACCAAGGCAAATAAAACCTGGCTCAAACCAGCTTTGAACCAACCTTGTGCATCCTCCACCTCATCCTTCTGCTGTCCAACAGTCCAGGTTATCTCCACCCACGCTGCCTTTTATTTTGCAGACTACACCAGGTATTTTGCCATTTGGTAAAGGAGATCTGGATTTGTCTCCCCAAGCACACATTGATACTTTCCAAATTGTGCAATCTAGCCCTTGGATCTGATGTTTTCTCAGGATCCCTCATCACAACATGTCCATTCTTTCTTAAAAATAAGTAAATGCTTCTGCTCTGGCATTATGGCACATTACTGGCAACTGTGGAGAGCAGTAAAACAAACAGGCTGCCCTACTGGGAAACATGAAAAATCCAATGGGAGCAGCAGGGACCAAGGCAGTGGCACTGTGAAACCTCCCCCTCCTTCCCCTCCATTCTGTATCAGCAATTTAGCTGTAAATATACATTAACTACTGCCTAAAAAAATTTAAAAAAAATTAAAAATAAGAAGGAAGACAAAAAAAAAGGATAGGATTCAAATTTCCAAAGTCACAGATAGTAAAGGAAGTTTGAATGGCACTTTACAGAAATCACAGAAGGTACGTTTTGTCAGAGTGCTTTAAATTTCTGAAACATTTAATCCCTTTCCAAAAGCTACAACAACATCTTGAATCCTTCACTTACAAGTTTGTTATCTACCTAATTTGAATGTGGCAAGCAGAACACATTGATTTAGCCCAGGACAATCCAGTGTAGGACTAACCTGAGCCCTTCAATACCAACCAACACACTTCCAAGTATTTTAATAAAAGAAAACCTGTAACCACAGAACAAATATAACTCTAGATAGTTCTTACCTTCTGTTTTACAAGCACATCTGAGTGCATGCCATTTTGTATTTTTAAATTTTATTTTGGTTTTTAACAGGAAAAGCATAAAATTAATATCTTGTGGCAGCAAATCCAATTATTTGTTCCCTCTGCACGATCTCCTTCACCTCTGGTGCACATTCCAGCTGGACAGTGCACCCCACCAAGCTCCCCTGGGCAGGAATTGGGACAAATCTGGCAGGCTGTGCTCAGTGGGAAAAGCCCATAATATGTTTGGTTGACTTTCCTATAAGTTGCTAGTGTCAACAAAATTATGTGACATTTACAACTATTTTGAGGATAAAACCAAGTTGCTTAAATTATTCTGCAGAAGCAGCATGAGACAGAATTATTCAGTTGACAAAATCTAATTAGGTGTAAATTATTTCAGGTTATATGAATTACAAAACCTTTCACAGAGAACTCAAACTCCAGGCTCAATGTGATCCAGTGAATTAACATGAGGGCATCTGTTTGCCAGAGCTGGGTTCCACTTGGGGACAAAGTCACACAGGTAATGAATTTCTTCTTCCCACCAGCCACCATGCTCAGGCAGGCAGAGGAAGCCATGCCCCATACAACAGATATTTTATTACAGCTTTTTTCCTCACAGGAGACTGGAAGAATCTGAGCCCTGGTCAGCAGATGCAAAAAACAGCTCTTGGTCATACCCCCAAGACAGAGCTGAAGATGCCTGGGGATAGCAAGAAGGGAAAATATTGGCATTAAGATCTCCTTGGAACTGGTGTCCAGCTCCATCCTTCAAACAGAAAATTCCTGTGTAGTCACACTGAGAAATGTGTTTAAGTTTAATAACCACCCTCACTTTTGCAAGTGTACTCTGATGCTGTGCAGGATCAGCATGTCCAGAAACCTGCCTAATTACCACAGTGTTTATTTGTCCTGCTAAGTTTAATTTCTGCTTTTAGATGCAGAAATGCCATCATTACCTTCTGCAAAGCCAAGCAGGGCCTCTTTGAACCCAAACTATTGGGGGTTTTAATGGCTGAAAAGCAGAATGCTGAGAAGCTCCAGGGATGGCAGTGTGTCCTGTGCTGTGCAGGAGGAATGATGAGCAGATGTGTAATTGGATGTTTTGGGTGGGAGAGGACGAGTGCTTTATGAGCTGAGCATCAGCTTTGCTCACTGGCTGGCAGCCTGGTGCAGAGGGAGGGTCTGGGCACTGTGGGAAAGAAACAGATCCAGTTCCCACAGGAGGTTTAGAAATACACCCTGGGATTTGACATGATTCTGATTTTCCATTTAAATGCACCACGATTCAGCATGGATTGTTAGATCTCATATGGGACTCAAAATACCTTCCCACACTGCTTTCCAACTCCTTGAACAACTCACTGCAAGGAGACACAAGTCATTTACTACCACTCACACCCCCTCTGTAAGGATCAGAGAAAATTACTGGAAGCAAAGCAGAACATTTGGTCACAAAGCCTTGAGAGGACGCATGCAAAAACCCCACAGCCCTGATTTTCTCTTTCTCTTTAAAAAGTTCAGCTGTGCTGCTAAGCTCCAGCTGGGGCCCTTCTCAATGGAGAGACACTGCAGCTTAGTTAAAAATTATATGCAATGCTATCAGCTGCTCTCTTGTTCTGTTTCTACACAGAACACATTTCTTACCCACTGTTGACCACAATCCCTTGATTGTGAGGGTTACATATTTTAGATGTCACCTTTTCTCCTACCTCAAACAATAGCCAGTAGCAAGTGAATTGGGAAAAAAAACAGTAAAAAACAAGCAAAAAAGCAGACACAGAGAAAACACATGTACATCAAACATTTAACAATTATTTGCTCAGACTGGCTCTTCATTTGCTGTAGAGATTTCATAGATAAAGCTTGATTCCTTGCTGGAGCCATTGCAGGCAGCCAGGCAGACACGAGCTGGGTCTGAGGTGTGGGATGTTCCTCTCCTCAGGAAATTCAGCTGCCCCTCCTTCATTCTCTTACNCAGGAAATCCAGCTGCCCTTCCTGCATTCTCTGAGGTCCTCACCCTGCCAAAACTGAAATCTTAACTACAGAGAGGTTGGGAATACCAAGAATGGCCTCAGATGCATCTGAGCACTTAGGCAGAGCCAGTACTCTTCTGTGTGCAGATACCCTGCACATTCAAGAACAGATTAGAATAGAGAGAATCTCACATTTATAGAAGGGGCAGACAAAATCCTCCAGTCCAATTGCCATGGGCACCTCCTCTTCCTTCCCCCAGTGCATACATATATGAGTATATATATAAATATATATATATATATATAATACTCAGTCCTAATCCTACACCAAGATGCCAGGCAAGATAAAGTCAAAGCAAGATAAATCCAGCCCTCGTTGTTTCTATCTTTGTAACAAGAGCTGGTGGCAGTGACAGAGATCTGAGGATGAGCACAGATCTGCCACGGTTCACTAACCTTCATTTCACGGTGATTGATAACTGTATTTTTAAGTGCTGCAGGTATCAGGCTCAGCTCTGGGCTCTGTATCTCTCTCTCTCTATCCTGTTTGTAAGAACATGTTGCAATATACTCAAAGACTGAGGGACCAGACAGCTTCTCCAAGGGCTCCCGTGTTCATGCCAGGGGTGGAGNTGAATCCTTCACTTACAAGTTTGTTATCTACCTAATTTGAATGTGGCAAGCAGAACACATTGATTTAGCCCAGGACAATCCAGTGTAGGACTAACCTGAGCCCTTCAATACCAACCAACACACTTCCAAGTATTTTAATAAAAGAAAACCTGTAACCACAGAACAAATATAACTCTAGATAGTTCTTACCTTCTGTTTTACAAGCACATCTGAGTGCATGCCATTTTGTATTTTTAAATTTTATTTTGGTTTTTAACAGGAAAAGCATAAAATTAATATCTTGTGGCAGCAAATCCAATTATTTGTTCCCTCTGCACGATCTCCTTCACCTCTGGTGCACATTCCAGCTGGACAGTGCACCCCACCAAGCTCCCCTGGGCAGGAATTGGGACAAATCTGGCAGGCTGTGCTCAGTGGGAAAAGCCCATAATATGTTTGGTTGACTTTCCTATAAGTTGCTAGTGTCAACAAAATTATGTGACATTTACAACTATTTTGAGGATAAAACCAAGTTGCTTAAATTATTCTGCAGAAGCAGCATGAGACAGAATTATTCAGTTGACAAAATCTAATTAGGTGTAAATTATTTCAGGTTATATGAATTACAAAACCTTTCACAGAGAACTCAAACTCCAGGCTCAATGTGATCCAGTGAATTAACATGAGGGCATCTGTTTGCCAGAGCTGGGTTCCACTTGGGGACAAAGTCACACAGGTAATGAATTTCTTCTTCCCACCAGCCACCATGCTCAGGCAGGCAGAGGAAGCCATGCCCCATACAACAGATATTTTATTACAGCTTTTTTCCTCACAGGAGACTGGAAGAATCTGAGCCCTGGTCAGCAGATGCAAAAAACAGCTCTTGGTCATACCCCCAAGACAGAGCTGAAGATGCCTGGGGATAGCAAGAAGGGAAAATATTGGCATTAAGATCTCCTTGGAACTGGTGTCCAGCTCCATCCTTCAAACAGAAAATTCCTGTGTAGTCACACTGAGAAATGTGTTTAAGTTTAATAACCACCCTCACTTTTGCAAGTGTACTCTGATGCTGTGCAGGATCAGCATGTCCAGAAACCTGCCTAATTACCACAGTGTTTATTTGTCCTGCTAAGTTTAATTTCTGCTTTTAGATGCAGAAATGCCATCATTACCTTCTGCAAAGCCAAGCAGGGCCTCTTTGAACCCAAACTATTGGGGGTTTTAATGGCTGAAAAGCAGAATGCTGAGAAGCTCCAGGGATGGCAGTGTGTCCTGTGCTGTGCAGGAGGAATGATGAGCAGATGTGTAATTGGATGTTTTGGGTGGGAGAGGACGAGTGCTTTATGAGCTGAGCATCAGCTTTGCTCACTGGCTGGCAGCCTGGTGCAGAGGGAGGGTCTGGGCACTGTGGGAAAGAAACAGATCCAGTTCCCACAGGAGGTTTAGAAATACACCCTGGGATTTGACATGATTCTGATTTTCCATTTAAATGCACCACGATTCAGCATGGATTGTTAGATCTCATATGGGACTCAAAATACCTTCCCACACTGCTTTCCAACTCCTTGAACAACTCACTGCAAGGAGACACAAGTCATTTACTACCACTCACACCCCCTCTGTAAGGATCAGAGAAAATTACTGGAAGCAAAGCAGAACATTTGGTCACAAAGCCTTGAGAGGACGCATGCAAAAACCCCACAGCCCTGATTTTCTCTTTCTCTTTAAAAAGTTCAGCTGTGCTGCTAAGCTCCAGCTGGGGCCCTTCTCAATGGAGAGACACTGCAGCTTAGTTAAAAATTATATGCAATGCTATCAGCTGCTCTCTTGTTCTGTTTCTACACAGAACACATTTCTTACCCACTGTTGACCACAATCCCTTGATTGTGAGGGTTACATATTTTAGATGTCACCTTTTCTCCTACCTCAAACAATAGCCAGTAGCAAGTGAATTGGGAAAAAAAACAGTAAAAAACAAGCAAAAAAGCAGACACAGAGAAAACACATGTACATCAAACATTTAACAATTATTTGCTCAGACTGGCTCTTCATTTGCTGTAGAGATTTCATAGATAAAGCTTGATTCCTTGCTGGAGCCATTGCAGGCAGCCAGGCAGACACGAGCTGGGTCTGAGGTGTGGGATGTTCCTCTCCTCAGGAAATCCAGCTGCCCTTCCTGCATTCTCTGAGGTCCTCACCCTGCCAAAACTGAAATCTTAACTACAGAGAGGTTGGGAATACCAAGAATGGCCTCAGATGCATCTGAGCACTTAGGCAGAGCCAGTACTCTTCTGTGTGCAGATACCCTGCACATTCAAGAACAGATTAGAATAGAGAGAATCTCACATTTATAGAAGGGGCAGACAAAATCCTCCAGTCCAATTGCCATGGGCACCTCCTCTTCCTTCCCCCAGTGCATACATATATGAGTATATATATAAATATATATATATATATAATACTCAGNATGCTGATGGAAGAGGTGAATATCAACCCAATTTCCCTGCCTCAGCAAAAGGACAGCAGGGTGAAAAGTAAATGAGATCAAACCCAAAGCAAAGCACAGAGCAGGGATGGGTTTGTACCCACAGAGAGCTCCCCTCCCTTTGCCAAGGCTCTGTCCCTCACTCTGGAGGAGCTGAGGCTGCAGCAGTGCCCGCCCATCCCGGGGGCACCAAGGGCACTCACCCCTGATTAGAGGCTGCCAAGCCCTGTCACTGCAATCTGCTGCACACCATGAGTGACAAGCGATCAATACCCCCCCCTCCCGTGGGCCATCACAGGTGACAGAGGTCTGAGCAATAAAACAGCCCTGCCTGCCTCCTCGAACTTAAATGCTTCCCCAGCCACAATATTTCTTTTTTGTCTAAGCGCCTCTAGCTAAACTCCTCACAGATGGACCCAGCGGATGGGCTGTGGGTTCTGAGCAATTGCAGTGTGGTAGGGTTGATGCTGGCCCAGCAGGTGTTGGAGTCCAGGACATCCCTCTGACAGCCCTGGAGAACCTGGGGGCTGTACAGGGGGTCTGGGATCTGTACAGGGGGGTCAGAGCCTCACACAGAGCCCAGGAGGACACTGATTCTGGCTTCTGTCCATGGCAGTGAATGCCCACAGTGGATGAAGAATCACAAGCTGAGAGAATTCAAAATAAGCAGTATTTAGTCTATCATAGAATGTAAATGTAGAATCTGGGATTTTAGCATATGGGGCTGAAGAAACAAGCTGGAGGAATTGGGGAGTGGCCCCTGTGCTCCTTGTTCTTGTTCTCGTCCCCCATTTTCTNCCAGGGAACAGCAACCCTGGGGGAAGAACCAGCAGCCTCGGGGAACAGAAACCCCGAGGAGAATCTCGGGGGACATCAACCCCGAGAGGCAGGCTCAGCAGGCTGGGCTCAAATAAATCACAAACGAGGAGCTCGGGGCTGCAATCTGCCAGTGCCAGGCCCTGGGGCAGTCTGGGGACACGAGGAGTGTGGGGACAAGGGTGGCACAGAGCCACCTTCTACCTTCCAGCCCAAATCAACTCTGAAAACACTGCCCACAGTGCCCTACCCTCTGAGCTGCTCTGAAAATTACTGAGGGAATGACTTAAATTGGCATTTATGGTGCTAGCAGCAGACAAAGGTGCTCTGCTGCAAGTCCGAGGGAAGCTGATGGGACTAAAGCTCCTGGGGCTTTGAAGCAGTGGGAAACACTGACCAGTGGGTCTTTATGTAGTAGTATAAAATAAAGGTAGAGCTGTCCTAAACTGAGCCTTAGGTTTAGCCTTGCTAGGCCTCAGATGTGGGCCCATGAAGTAGGGGATACACCTGTGGCACAGTTAGAAATTCAATTAAGGTACACACATGCTTTAGCTGAGATAGTTAGGATGACACTACCATAGCTGCCTTAACTTGGGATTGTTTGCATATTTCTTTACTCTCACTGCCTATCAGAATGCACCTGTTACTGTAAACTATTCTGTCTGTATTTAACCTGCCATCTCAAGGAATAAAGGGAAAAATGTGCGATATACCCACATTGGGTCAGACCCCGTTCTTTAGCCCCCGATCTTTATCTGCTCCCAGCTTCACCTTTACAGCATGAAAACACCCTCCTCCCTTCTGAACACTGGAAAGGAGTGTGCAGGTTTTAGGGGAATCCCCTGCTCCATCCCAGTCACCCACCCTCACCCCTGCCATGCCACGAGGCACCCAGGACAAGCAGAGGATTTGTCCTGTCCAGCTGTGCCACGGCCAACAGGCACAGAGAATCTCCTGGTTTCCTAAACCCACAGACTACTAAATAAATAATTTTACAGCTGTGTGCCAAGGAAGAGCTCAGGCTTCAAAAAGAAATGCAGTGATTTACAGCTCAGAACCCAAATTGAAGGCAGATGAGGAAAACCCCCATGTTGTATCCCTTAGGAAAGTCCTGCCCCAATTCCTGCTGTCAATAATCATTATGGACACAAGCCATTGATGTCCATCTGGGATCTGAATGTTGTCCAGGTTTTTCAGATGTTTAGAAGCAGCTTTTATTGGGAATAATCTCTTTAACCAAACAGCTTTGCAAACACCACGTTTCGCTACATTCCTGGGAGACAGGCAAGTGATACACACCAATTTATAGGGAATAAATAGAGATACAAAGCAGAGCCAGAGGCACAACTGGACACAAAACCCCACGGGAATGTAATTTCACACTTTAAACTTTGGACAACAAATATGTCCTGGAAGAGAGTCTCTTCTAGGGGATGACTGTCACTTGTGAAATTCTGTTTAAACAGGTGGCAGGACGATGCTGTGTTGTTTGGAAATAATTGGAGCACTGTTTGCACACCACTCTGATGATCTAAGTCCAGATAAAAATAGGCTATAATGCTCAAAATCTGTATTTTTACACAAATTCATCCTCTTTCACTACAGAAAGCGAACCAAAAAGCTAATTCTGCTTAAAACATGCATTTATTCTGCCAGTTATTTATCACAATTACAGGAGCTTCCTAATTCAAGAAAAGCAACCCAGGTCACCTATGCCAGTGTGGTTTCCCCAGGTAAATGTTTGAGAGCTGAAATAATTTATCAGCAGGATTTTTTATCTGTGCTTGGGACACTTGACCTGGAATGGCTTGAAACAGAAAAAACAACCCAGTACATGGGATTATGTCAAAAACCTTTAAAGGCTATCAATGAAATCATCTTCTGTCCAAGGGAAGCCGGGTTCCTTGTATGGCTGAGGAGAATAAATGGAGATGGGAACCTTTAGCAATATCTTTTGGAATACACAAAAACAGATGAGGAAGCACATTTCCTAAAGAAAAACTGCCCTAACTCCTGGGATAAAATTAGATGTCTCATAAAGAAAAGGTCAATGTTCTCATGTAGGATTTGGTTCTTTAACACACTTGACTACTGGCCAACTCACCCAGCTGGACAAGCACTGGAGAGGAGCATGTGGCAAGGATCTATTTCAGACCTCAGTAATCTTTTTAGTGGCTAAATTCAGCTGATTTTCTGAATGATTAGAGGAAGGCTGGGCTGTTCCCACATCAGTGCTGAGGAGAGGCTGCAGCACAGGGGCTGTGCTAGGATGTGAAGCTGCAGACAAACACAGCCAGCCTGGGGACAGCCTGGGGACAGCCTGGGGACAGCCCAGGGTGCTCCCAGGACCCATGGGGGCAGTGGTAGCCCTGGAGGGGAGGGCAGACCCAGAGCAGAACAAAGCCAGGCCAGCTCTGCTGGGGCACAGGGCAGCTGGGAGGGGATTGTGCCAGCAGCTCAGAGAAGGGAGGTCTCAGTGCCCTCCTGCTGTTCCTAAAATGCCCATTTTACACTGCACTGTATGTTAGCCAGCTAACCCCTGACACATTCCTTCCTCACACTGGAGCTTCCACACAGATACAACACACAAAAATCGGGTGAGAGAGAAATAAAAACTGTGAAGCTTTATTTCTTCTCTCCACAAGTTCACTGCTATTCTCTCCCAGTCAGCCATCCAGCTTTTTTTTTCCCCCTCTGGTCTCAGAGACTTTTAAGACCAAAATGACTCCAGAGTCATTTAAAAATAGAGAATGAAAGCAGTATGGCTACAAGGATCTGATAGCATCACATACAGCTCTTAACCTAATTTATTACTGATGATGTAGTCATTAATGTACTCTGAACATGCACTATACACTCCTCTTTAATGAAAAAGTAGCTGGGGAAGCTCATCCAACTTGCTTCAGAAAGTTGAGTCCCTAGAGGCTTACATGTCATCTACCCTTAGATTTATCCAAGGCTGAAGGAGATATTTTAAAACATATCTTCTTGTTATGCTTTTAAAAGAGAGTTCCCTTGATGCTGAGCCTTGAAAGTTTAGCAGATCTTATTACCAGGAGTGAACTAAACTAAAGCAATTGGTGTAATGGTTGTTACACTGTGGGTACAACTCGCTTGCCATGTTCTCTTCTCATCCACTTTCATCTCCAAGTGTTTATATGAGCAGGAAAAGTTACTGCAATTTTCCTTCTCATCAGCAAGGAGAGAAAAGAGTCTGGCAAAACTAGACTGGGGAAAGCAAAGCAAAAGGAACTATGGAAATAAAAGTCATTGGGACAAATTCATACAGTACTCTGGGAAGATGAGAGGAGCTGCAGAGACAGAAAGGCAGCACAGCCCCTATCCAGACTGCCAGGATGGGCTGTAATTGGCTACCACTGACCAGGGGTGAAAGAACCTTTTAAAAGCCATCAGCTTCTCTCCTCATGACCCCACTGATCTGCTGAAGCCTCTGGCTCCAGAAGCCCCCAGCACACCCCAGGTCTGCAGCCAGGGCGCTGGGATGATCCCATCCTTTAGAAATCCCACAGCAAGCCCAGGGCTCAGGAGATCAGGAGCTGCAGGCCACAACAGTGCAACAGAAACAACTGCTAGGGAAGCACAAGGTTTCCTGGGGAATGAGGTAGAAAAAAGAATTAAAAAACCCAACAAATGTGAGAGAAATATAAACCCTCTCTCCCAGAACCAATGGTAGATCATGTCTCATGCAGTGAGAAGGTAAATCATTCTTTTGGAGAAAGACCAACCACAAGGAAAAACAAACGAACAATAGGGAAATTAACAGGTATGTGAGCCTGGAAAGTGCTCAGTGAGAAGTGCTGTTTCCATGTATCAGCCCTATAAATCATCCCTCTCCTGTCCTACAGGCTCCTGTGGAGGAACCACAGCTTTTCCTGCGAAGGAAAGAGCAACAGGGATTATCTGGATATGGTGTTCCCTTCTGCATGCCAATTATGATGCTAAAAGGCCAGCAGAAATATTTCAGATGAAGTCAACAGCTCTTCATTCCTGTCTGGTGAGCAGCTCTTCATACTTTTCATGCTTTATCAAATATGGATCATGTCTGCCCAGGAAGGTTAAGTGAGTGCCAAGGTGTCCAGGTTAACTGCAGTGTAACTTTGTCAGCATTTCCATGCCTGTCTCCTTCTAAAGGATTTAAATACTCAGATCTAAACGTGCAACTCAAAGCCTGTTTCAACCTGAAGGATCTGAAGCTGGGGGCAAGAATTTCCTTTTGTGGAGGAAATTCTTACTATTAATTTATTCTAGCAGTTATTTTCTTCCTTCCAAGGTGTAAGGAGCAAAAAGACAAAGATGAAGTTATTTTGAGTGTGGGAGCTTGGACATGACACAGCCAGACTGCACTCCTGTCTGGGGGCTCTGTTTTTTGGGAAACCTGGAGGAGGCATCAGTGCTGCTGGAATCCTCTCTGCTGACACCAGAGGCCATGGAATGTGCTGTGTTAGTCCAAATGTCTGTCGGGTCCGTGTTTACCTCATTATCTGTGTGTGTTTGTGATCCAGTTCACCTGGAGCATCACACCATCCTACAGGAATAAGACAAGGACATCCCATATGGAGGCAAGGTAGAAAACCTCCTGCAATGCAAACCACCTCTGACCTCCGGGATAATAAATTCTTCTGCAAATGACTGGGCAAAGTCCTGGAGCCTGTGTGCGGGAAGATAAACAGCCCTCTTTGTCCTGGGGCCAGAAGTGGCCATTGTACGGAGCTGGCCCAAAGGATTAGCGCTGCCACGATTATTTGTGTTCTATGAGCTATTTCAGGAGCTAATTGACCCCGGCACAAAAGGCGGGTGAGAAAGGCTTTTGTAGCTAATAGAATGAGCAATACAGAAAAGGGTAAGGTGCTTTGAGCAATTGGGCCACAGTACACAGACACTGAGTCAGTTTTAGCTGACAGCATCAAGCAGGGCAATCTAATCTCCCCAGTTAGCACTAAATCAGCCTGGTATAAATGAGCCCGTGACAGAAAACCGAGAAATGGGACTTGCTAAAAGGATAACTGGGGATAACTGCCTTGTGAAGCATAAATATTGAAGATGTGCAGAACTCTTCATGGCTCGAGCTTAGCAAGAGCTATGCGGGCAGAGCTGCTGGATACTCAAATCTCTGCTTTTGGAGGGCACGGTGGTAAATGTCAGTATCTACATAAGGTATTCTGAAATTAGAGATACGTGTTCCCTCCTTCCTTCCCTGCCCTGAGTGCTTAATGGCAGAGGAAAGTATTGACACTGAGAAACTGATGGGACATTAAACATTAAATCATAAAGCAGCAACAACAAAAACCAAAGGCATTTTCAGAATGATGGGCACGAGGAGGAGGAGGATGGGCAATGGCTGTAATGTACAATCATGCCAAAGTAAACTACTTGCCTCTAAATTCACTTGTGAAGAATCATGGAATCATTATGGTTGGAAAAGACCTGTAAGATACTTGTGAAGAATTATGTATTTAAGGAGGAAAAGTGGAGCTGAATTTAGAACTGAACATATTTTTCTTGGCATTTAGTCACAACTCGGGAAAGCTGGCTTTATCTCAAATTCAAAGCTAAGCAGAATAAAGGGTACAGTGAAAAAATTAAATCACCCTGACCTTTCTAAAGCCACTAGAAAAGCTGCTGCAACATACTGCATTACATATTCTGCACTAAATAGGGAGCAAAAGAGAACACAGCCATGTAAATATGCAACAGAAGAGAAATAATCATATTCATCATTTATTTATTGAACCTACATGGACCCCTCATTGCACTATCTGAGGCCACCACAAGCATAAAGGAATTAAACAGCACAAAATCCCAGCCAGGAAAAGCAGAATTTATAGGTGCTTCACAAATGGGGTAATGAGGCAGAGAAAATAGAAGTCTCTGTGGTAAGACTGAGCCTAAAGCAGAGACAAAGTCAAGCCCGTGTCCCCTGAGCAAACACACTTTAGTGGAGGATTATTATTCCCTCCATGTGTTCCATCAGTGCCCAGCCCAGGAGGAGTTCCCTGCCCACACAAGTGTGCCAGGCTCTCCATGAAGCACAAGGCTTTCCATGAAACACAAGGTTTTCCATGAAGCACAAGGCTCTCCATGAAGCACAAGGCTCTCCATGAAGCCCAAAGCTTTCCAGAGCTTTCTGCAGCTCTGCAGGAACATCCTGAGGATCAGGAGAGGAGTGGCAGCCCCAGCAGCTCCCACACACGGCTCAGGTCACAATGGTGCCAGGGCAGCCCCCTGCACTGTGACCTTCAGCCCAGGTCACCATCCCAGGGGCTCCTGCCGTGTTTCCCAGGCAGGAATTGCCACATCCAAGGTCTGCACTACAGCTCAGTGCCAGCAATGGATGCTTGGTACCAACACCTCACACCTCTGGGCACAGGCACTTCCAGCACGGTGTGATGGGTGCACAGGGCTGGGCAGGGCTTTGGACACAATCCACCCTGTCCCACAGTGGGATTTTGCTTTGATTTTTCAGGCCAGCTTTCTATTTCATATGTGTGTTATGAGTTAAATTATACATACTGTTAAGTGTCAGTCCTCTGTATCCCTGCCTCTCTTTCTAGAATTTTCCTTGCCAATCTTCCTTCACTCGATATATCATTTGCTGTTTTGTATCATTACATTGCTTCTGCTATTCCCATTGGATTTAGTTCTGTATTCCCTGCCCTAAACCCCTCCCTGAGTGCATTCTCATTGGTTGCTTGCTAAAAAACCCACGGTGGGATATGTGCTCCCCATCTTTGAGGTCCAGCTTTTAGTTGTTATGCTTCAGTTGTACCTTTAATAAATCTCCTAAGTTTATCTCAAGATCTGTCTGGCCTCTGCTTCCTCTCTGCACCCCAAAAGCAACTGCTGAGGAGCCAAATCCCTGAGGGAGAGGAAGAGCCTGCCTGGGGGAAGTGTCACATCCCAATGCTGGCGTGTGCATCCTGGGAAAAGCACCCTGCCACCCCACAGCAGCAGAGCTGGGGGGCCTGGAGATGTGGCCTTTGAACTGCCTTGTAATGGATTTTAATCACCTTCTCCAGCACCACAGCTCCTGAGCACAGGCTGTGTTTACAGCCCCCCATGGGGGTGGTGAGCACCCCTGCCCTGGCACCCGAGTGCCCTGTCCCCCTGCCCTGGCACCCACAGCCCCACTGACCCCAGTGTCCTGTTCAGGGACACAGCAACCACAGGGTTAAATCACCTATTGTTCCTGGCCTCTGCACACAATGCAAACCTACTTAGCTGAAGGTAATGTTTTATGCACACTTATTTCCATGAAGCAAATCCGGTGTGTAATTCCAGGATTAGTCCAGAAACTAAGAAGCTTTCTGTTTTTAGCAAAGTTAGTTTTCTTTCCCAGGTTTAGTAAGGCCTTAGAAGTTAATCAAAACACAGGATTTCACAGTTTCACATATACTTGTTATAAGCAGAGAGCTCACCAAATTAAAATACACACAATTGTAATGCTGAGAGAAGATTCTTTACCATTTCCTTTTATTCAAATAGATGAGGAGCAAAGAAGAGGAAAGGAGGAGTCAGTACTAATGTGCAGGTTCATCACTGACACTGCAATCCTTATGGGAGAGGTTTTACAGGCCATGAGACTTGTAAAGATCTACAAACATAAAGAAAAGATCTATTTTTAATGCTTCTGTAGGCATTAATTCTCCAGACATTAGGCAATAATTAGAAAATCAAAGGAGGCTCCTCCAGAGCACCAACACATGCATGTACCCAAACTTTCAGGAGGGAGAAGGGAAAGAACCAAAGCTGGATTTATCTCAAACTAGGTATGATCCAAGAAATACCACAGTTGGTTAAAATAAAAATGTCTCAGGTTCAATGTTAAAGTTAGCAAATTCATAAATATTAAGGGTCTGCTTTTTGTGTGTGTATCCTTCTATAATCAAAACCACAACTTTTAAAAGAATAACACAACCATGAGCACATGTCTTCTATTCCCTTAAACACTTCACAGTACTCTAGAAAGAACTGGGATACTCTGCCTAGATTTAAAAAAGTATTGATGTGTTTTTCTACACACCTAAAACAACTGAATCACTGCTTACAATCCTATTTTAAACAAAGAAATAATCAATGCTCAAATCCAAACATCCTCATGGAGCAGGGAGGCTGCTGGGAGCAAGACAGGACCATCAGTATTTGGGATCACAGGCTCTGTGTTCAAGAGGTGGCAGTTTATAAAGGGTTATTCAAGCAGACATAAAGGACAGTACAGCAACACAAATATTACAGATTGGATTTTCACAAGGATGGGTGTAGTTCTTGGAGTTCTCTTTCTAAAGTGCTCACACACTTCTAAACATCCCATCCTAAACAGTGGTAAAATAAACATTGAACTGAGTGAAGAGAGTAAAATAAAAATTAATGGAAAAAATAAACATCTATTCTTGAGTCACTTACTGATGTCCTACAGGTCATTTCTTTGGTGAAATTCACATTTATTAGCCTAAAACTCCCCAAAGAGCAGATCTGGCAATGGAAGGAGCCAACTGCTCCCTCTGCACTCACCAGGCAGCTCAGCCATGCCCCACCACAGCCAATAATGTTCCTTTGCTTGAGAGGTTTCCCTGGAAGCTGCAAAGGGCTTTGCTGATTTCAGGCTGCAAACGCTGTGAGAATTTTGGGAAAGGCTGCACTGCCCACCCCTGCACTCTGCATTTCTGCCTGCAGGAAGGTGCCTGGTTTCTGAGATGCTCAGGACATTAATGGCAGAATACACGAGGTGACTTCACGATTTTCCATCCTCCCAGCTGTCCCAGCCCCAGGGGACAAAGCTCCCTTGGCCCAGAGCAGGCTGTGGTGCTGAGCTGTGCTCTGTCCATGGCTCTGCTGCCTCTGCTCACTGTGTGCCTGCAAATCAAAGGTACAAATGCACACTCCACGGAATGGCTTACATTAGTGCCATTAATTCCTACTTTCAGCATAATCCTTCATCTGGGAGTTATTCCAAAACATAGGAGTTAATGACACTAATATAAACCATCCCAATGTAGCATGTGTTTCTTTAGCTTTTATTCCCATGACTAAATGTCTTTTTAATGCACTTTTATTTACCGTGATGGAAATAGTTTTTCCTGCTTTACTCCATCAGAAGTCTGGCTCTGTCACATTAACCCTTTTCTGGGCAAAGCTCTCTAGATCTATTTCCCATTATGACTCCCAAATTAAAACCTTCTGCTGATGAAATTTTCCCCTGCAGCCCCCTGGAGTTCCTAGGCTAGCTCAGATCTTTAAGGGCTTTGGAGGAATATTTCAGGGACAAGGCAGAAGATTCCAAAAGAGGATCTAACCCCCCAGATGTAGTCCAAGACATTTATTCTCGAAGGTTTCCAGGGTGGAAAGAGAATGAACAAGGAAGAACAGGGCCTTATCTTGCTAAGGAAGAGATGGTTGGAACTCAGCCAATAGGGTAAAGAAAGGGAGGAAGGGTTAAACTGCATGGTTACAGACTCCTGGGGTCTCTGGGGGGGAAAAAAACATTCCCCAGAGAAATACAACATGCTGGCATTCCAACAGAGCCCTTCCAGGAGCCCAGAGTCCTGATGGAAGCCCTGCACAGAGGGACACAGCAGGCTGTGCCATCTCCTGGTGCCAGGGTGCCCAGGGCTGGGCCAGCCTGGCACTGAAAGGCTTTGGGATCAGGGACAGAGCTGCAGAGAGCTCTGCCCTCCTGCACAACAGCCCTGGGTGCTGCTCCCTGGGGACACTCCCACCCAGCTGGGGAGGAGCAGAGCCTCTGGATTTTCTCAGAGGTGTGAAATACAGGCACAGGGGGGAAGTGGATTAGAGGGATGGAGAAAAATATTGCTGCTCCCCAGAGAAGGTATGGAGAAATTCCTGGTGAAAAAATGGTCTTTCACTGGAGGAAGTGGACGAGGAAGGAAAAAGCACATAAAAAGAGTAATGAAAAGGAAACAAAGTACATTATTTCGTCTCCTTTCTGCTTTCCCTTAACTCCACAGTTGCCCCCCAAAGCAGAGCCTATCCTGTTCTTGGCCTTCTAAGCTGGAGTAACTTTAATGTTCACAAAATTTTCCTTCTTTTTTTTCCAAAATTATAACTTTTAGAATTAGGGTAACTTTTCTAGTCCCTTTGTATTCTCTTATGTCCTCCCTCACTGCTGCTGAGCACAGGGCAGATGATGGAGAGCAGGTAGGAGAGGAAGGACTGTAAAAAGGCTGAGAAGTAAAACAAAGCAATTTCCCTCTGAGCAGTACATTAGGAAACAAAGTTTAAACACTCTGATATGTTCAGTTCTCCCTTCCAGTTCACCTAATGCTGCTCAGTAAGTAATCTATTTAAAAACTTTAAAAGGAAATATAGAGAGACCCATCCTTAAATAATCCTCGGGGATTTTCTTGATTGGAAATACCTTCCTGCAGTGACACTGCACTGCATTACCCCAGCAATTCAGCAGACAGCACTTCTCCAGAGTTACACAGGATATAAACACAGGGCATATGAGCAGCATAAACATGGGACACTTGCCAAAACATAATTCTGTTTCGTAAATCTGAGACTGTATCTGAGATGTTCAAAGAGTCATAAATAATACAGGGGGACCAGTTGCCCCCAGAAGTCAACAGGCTCAGGCCTAATAGATGGATTTCAATAAATTCAGGCTATATCCTTGCCACAGAAGATGTCTATTGATACCTTCTGCTAAGACTTCAAAAAGCACAAAAGTGTTTTGAGGCTCTCACTTTTTATTATCGAAGGGATCCATTTCAAAAAATTTCTCTATTAAGTAAATTCCTCCATCTGATTAGTTTCGTACAGTAAAGATCATTTACCCTTGGGTTTAGATTTGAAGCATAAGAGGTTGAGCCTGAGATTTTTGTGGGGAACGGGGAGATTAAGGATAAGTAAGTTTTTAATTTAAATAGAAAATGTTTTGAGAATTAACTGGTGGATCTGAAGGTTCAGCGATGAGCGCCACAGGCAAGGAGCTTGTTCTTTGGCACGGACACCCCTGAGGGGAGGGGAGCTCAGAGGGAGGGCAGGAATGCAAAGCTCTAAACATCACAGATCTGTCACCGCAACCACCAGAAAATCAGTTAGCATCAGTATGATTTTAATTTTGGCAGCGAGATAATAAAGCCACAGTGAGAGTGAACATAGTGAATTCTGACAGAAAATGAGAGGAAGAAAGAAAAAGATGTGAAAGCAAATCTAGTTCTTCTAGAAAAGCAATCTTGGCTACAGAAGTTAATGATAAAAACATGCTTTTCTACTCAAGTGGTTTTCTTTTACCCATTAGAAGTTAAAATGGAACCTGCTCAAAAGAAGCAGACATTGTTAAGAACATCCCATCATGAACATTCACATGCATTCAGCTTCTTCAGGAGAATTCCAAATTCTCCTGACTTGGAGAGGGCTCTGGAGCTCCAAGGTCCATCCCTCATTCAAGGCAAGCCTGGCACCAGGGGGGGCAGGGATTCCCCATCCACAGGGCCTGGCCTTTGCTGGGCAGCTCTTTGTGCTGCAGAAGCACCATTGATACGAGGCACAATGAAATCCAGCTCTGAATTATCCCAGCACAGGATGCTCTCTCTCCTTCCAGCCCTTGTCCCACAGTTCCCACTGCAGCCCAGCACTGCTGGGGCTGTGTGAGGGGCACTCACTTTGAGCTGCCTCTGTCTGCAGTGGGCAAAACCAAATCCAGCTGAGAACCAGAGAGAGCTGGAGCACAGAAGACAATCTGCAAATATCCAGGCTACATTTTTAATGATTTCTTTTTTTCCTTTGATGCCATGGAAGGAGGATGAAGGATTTAAAACCACCATAAAGTGCAGTTTATTTAACCTTGGGCAGTGCACTATTGCTCGAGATGCTGAAGCTTCAGGTGGGCAGGCAGAGACAGCTCTCTTTTGGTGAGTGCAAAATGACTTTCTGACTCCTTTTGACCACCACTCAAATTGTTCAGGCTCTCCTGCTGCTGCAATTTGAGAATTTGCAGTGCTTCCTTTCCAAGAACCATTTGGGAGCAATATAAATGGTGACCTTCTTTGGAAGGAAGATGCAACCTGTAACAAAGGTCTCATTAACCTGCAGTGGGGCTCTCGAGCCTCTGTGGGACACTGGGAATCTCTCCCTTCAAAATTAACAAAGAACCTGGTGATGTTGTGGAGTCAATTACACTTCCTGGACTCTTGGGATCACAGTTCTGGACTTCTCAGAAAGAAAAACCTTCAAGAGAATAAATGAAAAGGCTCAATCCAAACTCACGTAAGCACTTTCTTTTCAGGGCCAAACACATTAGAATCAAAACTGTATTTGCCTGCCAAGGACCAGGAGTCACTTGAAAGAGGAAAGGAGCAGACTGGGAGCTTGGAAAACCACGTGCATGGCTAAGAAATATTCTTTTGATTTCACCCACAGCTCAGTATTTTATCTGAGAGTGCACTCCCAGCAGTGCTGTGCAGCTTTTACACTACCCAGGTGTTACACTAGGTAAGTATGGACCCTAAAGCAACCAGAAAATGGAGATTTATGAGCCTGCTGCTACTTCAAATCACACACCCAGCCCTTGATCAAGCAGTACAGACGTGGGCTTGAAGAAGCAGAAATCCTGGATGTATTCTCTTCCCAGGTACAGCTCCACTCAGGGAACCATCACCTCCATAGCTGTGTGTCTGTAAATCCTCTCATCAGCTGTCCCCTCTCCCCACATCTCCTTCAAAGTGTCCCCTGGCCTGGCAGTGGGGTGTGGTGCACCTGTGTGACACAGAATGGAAATGACCCTTCCTTGGGCCTGTTTTGGGTCACACTATGGAAATGACCCCTTCCTTGGGTGTGTTCTGGGTCACAGTATGGAAATGACCCTTCCTTGGGTGTGTTTTGGGTCCCAGTATGGAAATGACCCTTCCTTGGGTGTGTTTTGGGTCACTTGTGTCTCTGTGGCAGCACTCACAGGACCCTGTTTCTTTGCAGACACTCAGGGAAGCACAGCCCCTGCTCCCAAGGCCCTTGAATCAAAACACAGACGGGCACCCAGCTGAAAAAGGAAAAAAAGCCAGGAGGGAGAAAGAAGGGTGGTAGAACAGAAAGCGGTCGTTGTCTTCTCCCTTTTGTCACTGATCCCCCTTTAGAGACAAGATAAAAAGCAGCCAGTGAAAAGCCTTACTATTCATTTTCCTTGGTACTGAGATCAAAAGAAAGCAGTTGTGGTTTTTTCCTAAAAAGACATACCATAACCTTTACAAAAAAAAAAAAAAAGGAGATGGGATTGCTTTAGGCTCCTCGAGGATTTCCTGCAGGAAGCGCCCTGGAAAATGACGGGGATGACAACATGTGCTTTTCAAAATATGATGTCTCCATGGATGTTGGGATTTTACACACTACACTCATATTCTTAAAACAGATGACTAAAAAATGAAACTTAAAAAAATAATAAATAGAACCAGAAATTCCCGCAGTGCTTTCTCCAGCAAGCAGTAAGTGCACAGTCTATCTTTCTTAAGTGCAATACACTCCACTATCAATTTGTGCACTGGACCATTTTTCCTGAAAGTAATATCCCCAAACATAATACAGGGTTTATTTAGCTCTACAATTGCATTACCAGCATTTCAGAGTTTAAAACAAAATGAAGACAAATCAAAAGACCTTGGTAAAAGAGGAAAAAGAGTGTATTACATCAGTTCAGGAAAGCTGTGAGAGGCAGGAAGCACAAGGGATTTGTATCCAAAGAGGCAGCACAGAGAAGGACCAAACAAAAGGCTGACCAAGATGTGCAGGGAGCAGATTGAGGTTTCTATTGCTGTGAGAACACATGGAATTCTTGCTCTCCATATGGCAGCCCTGCTTTCCCAGGAACTCTACCTGTTGGCAGATGAGGGATCCTGCTGTTTGCACTGGATGCAGGCGGGGAGGGGAGCTGCATCCTCAGGAGCATGGGAATGGTTTGATGCAGAGCAGGGGAACACTCTGGAACTCTCAAAGGTGTTGCCTTGATCAAAGCTTCCCTCACCAAAGAGAGATCTCCATTTTACACATGGGAAAAACTGGGACTCATAAAGCAAATTAGAATCAGGTTTAGAGTTTTGAGCTAAGCCTCCAGGACTTGTTTTATGGATAAAATCTGCAGCCATCCTGTGCTTCGGTTTGATTGTCTACAAGACTACAAATATCATAGCCTGAATTTTCACCACTGGTTAGCAAAATTTACACTTCCTTTGAAAAGGGAGGTGAAATGCAATGAGCAATTCTTTTAAATGAAATATGAACAGCAGGGCTGACTGCTTTCTTACACCATCAAAACTGAGTCCACTCAGGAATGCTCCAACAGAAACTACCAATAATACTAATAATAATCCAGAGATTCTGTGCACAAACTGTCTAGAGCCCAAAATAACCCAAAGGCATGCTGAAACTGTCAAGTTACAGCAAGTTTATTATTTTTGCATTGAATGTCTTACAAGGCAATTTTACTTGTTGAATAGGCTAAATTCCACTTTTCATTTATGTATGACCAAACATCCCTTATAAAGTTTTAAGAATGTCTCCTTCTAATTATGGTCCTATCTTCAGCTCATTTACTAAGTTTGCTTATAGGTCTGTACAGGTTTAAATCCATTATTATTGCAAGGATTATGTTCACCTGGAGGGCAGGTTTGCTTCTCCACAAAGCAAACCTCCACGTAATTAAAGAGCAGCTCCTTCACTCCTGCCTAGCGTGGCTGCACCAGGCATCAGATACACAAGTGTTAGTACACAGCAGGAATTGACAGAGCTGCTGAAAAATAGCATCTGGCACAGCAAACTGCAGCCCTACAATGCAATTAGACTTATTAACCATGTTACCCCACAGAGATGCCAGCCAAGGTGATGCTCTCTGCCATCCAAGCACCCTGGCCTTCATGTGACACACATCCTTCCACAAATCCCAATGACAGCTCCGTGACAACATGGAAAGCACTTTCTAGGCTTTGAGCCTGCATTTCTACTCATCAACAACAACAAATGTGCTTGAAAAAGAAGCCATTTGCTAACTGCCCCCACAGAACCACAGCATGTCCTGAGGTGGGAGGGACCCCCAAGGATCACTGAGTCCAACCCCTGGCCCTGCACAGGACATCACCAAGAGTCACACCCTGTGCCTGCAGGCATTGTCCAAATGTCCTGGAGCTGTGGCAGCCTCAGGCCGTGCCCATTCCCTGGGGAGCCTGGGCAGTGCCAGCACCCTCTGGGGAAGAACCTTTCCCAAAATCCAGCCTGGCCCTGCCTTGGGTCAGCTCCAGCCCTTCCCTGTCCCTGTCCCTGGTCATGAGAGTGAGGAGCTCTGTACCTGCCCTGCCCCTCATGAGGATGTTGAGGACCACAATGAGCTCTGCCCTCAGCCTCCCCTTCTCCAGCTGAACATTCCCAGAGCCCTCAGCTGCTCCACACGTGGTTCCCTTCCAGACCCTTCCCCATCCTCGTGGCCTCCTTTGGATGCTCCCAATGGCTTCATCTCCTTTCACCCCGTGGTGCCCAAAGTGCCCCAGATCTGGGGGTGAGGCTGCCCCAGCCCAGAGCAGGGCAGGACAATCCCTCCCTGTCCTGGCTGGCACTGCTGGGCCTGGTGCCCCCAGGACAGGGATGTCCCTGCTGGCTCCAGGGCACTGCTGGCTCAGATCCCACTGGCCATCAAACCAGCACCCTAGATCCCTTTCTGTAGCACCACTGTTGGGTGAATATTTTCAAATAAATCATTACACCCAAGAAACATCCTTCATCTCAGCTCAGAAACCAGGCAGGGAACACCAGAACCAGGCAGGGAGAGCCAGAACCAGGCAGGGAGCACCAGACCCAGGGAGGGAACACCAGAACCAGGCAGGGAGCACCAGACCCAGGGAGGGAACACCAGAACCAGGCAGGGAAAGCCAGAACCAGGCAGGGAGAGCCAGAACCAGGCAGGGAGCACCAGGACTGGGCAGAAAGCACCAGGACCCGGCAGGGAGAGCTGGAGATGGCCAGGGAGGACGGGAGCTGGGGAGTGAGAGTTGCGAGATGGGCAGGGAGCAAGGAAGGGGGACAGGGAGAGCTGGAGCCAGGCAGGGAGCACCAGAACCAGGCAGGGAGAGCCAGAACCAGGCAAGGAGAGCCAGAACCAGGCAGGGAACACCAGACCCAGGCAGTCATGGGCAGCCCATCGCAGCAGCAGGAGCTGCTGTCCAGCCACAGCCATCGTGCCAGTGATTTCTGTCCATGCTGACAGCAAGAGAGCACCAGCAAGCCTTGCTTGGAGCATATCTAATCCAAATGGCAGTGTGGAAGTCTGGAAGCCTATCTGGCAATTTTATATCCAGACATTAGGCAAGATGAAAGCGTGGTGGAAGAACAACGTGAGAGAAAACGTGCCAGATTTTGCAAGTGTGGACATGGCTTTAAATTTGTTTTGGCCAGGAAAAAACAAACTGTCACCCTTCTAATAAGCCGTGCTCAAAGCACATCCTTTTGGAAAATGAGCTGGCCAGACATTTATCTCGGCCAGGGCAGAGATGACTTTATTTTTGATGGAAGTTGGCAGGAAGGAAGCCAAGGAGGCTGAGCTGCTACGTGTCTGCAATGAGAGAAGCGACTGTGAATGTCCACCTTACACCCTCTGCCACAGTCCATCACAGGGAATGCTGCATCACTCATCTGCACACCAGGACACACACACGCTTCCCCACACTACACCTCAAGGCCTAATGGATCATTTTTAGCTGAAAATCGTTTCCCAGAGCCTGGAATATCTCAGGACTTTGGAGCAATTAAAATTCACTCCATTTACTTCACCTGTTCCGTTGTGTTGTCCAAGAAAGTCTGTGCAGTTTATTCAGTGTGGCTTACTTGCCTTAAACAGGGGAAGAAGCTGTACAAACAAATCCTTCTAAGGAAATCTATGGGCTTTAAAAGACTGGACTACACTAACCTCTGGAAGAGAACACTGATAGCTGTAAACTCTTACACTTAGAAAGTAATTAAGACTGAGTAAATGAAAAATGCTCCAAGAGCTCAGTACTCCCAGCAGCCAGGCCTTCTATTTGGCATGAATTCTCCCTCTTTTCAGTGCACTCTGAGGGACTGGAGGGGTTGCAGAGGAGCTGGGGGATGCTGTCAGCACATCAGGAGCCCTCCACGGGAGAAGTCCGAGCTGGAGCTGCTGCCGTGGCCCGGCACGGGCGGCCGGGCTGCCTGACCCACCTCCCTCCCCACCACGTGCCCATCAATCTGCTCCCCCTCCGCCGTGGTTCTGGGGATTGACTGATTATATTTATCACACTTGTAGTTCACAGGGCAATGGTTTAAATTTCATTCAATACACTCCATCTGGGAGCGCTTTTAAAACACACCCACAAGCACATTTCTCTCTCTCACCCCGCACC
Source organism: Cisticola juncidis (assembly GCA_013400215.1). NCBI lineage: Eukaryota > Metazoa > Chordata > Aves > Passeriformes > Cisticolidae > Cisticola > Cisticola juncidis. Next base: position 413,962 of record VXBR01005399.1, on the reverse strand, counting down.
CCCGCAGCGATCAGCCATCTGTACTCTGGAAACAAATCCTAAAAAATTATTCTAAATTAAAAACTCATTTTAAAAGAAAAGTAGTATTAAACTGTTTTATAAACATAATAAACCGCAGTAAGCCTTGGTTGCAATAAATATCCAACTCTTGCCTACAGCTATTAGAATCCACAAGCGTATTTTTAAGTTTGCTAGCAAACAGTATATTTATTCTGACCATGATTTGTCTTCTGTGGTTTAATGCTCTCTCATGTTTCTTTCATATGTTTACAGAGGTGGGGGAGAGAAGAGAGAGAGAAAGCAGGCTGTCCTGAAATCTGTTACAGACTCCTGCAAGCCCTGGTGGCTCTTGAAGGACTGCCACTTCTGCACTGGGGCTGGCTCAGCCTGGGAACAGCGGTGTCACCAAGACATGCACTGTCCCCTCCCTGCCTCAGCTACCCGTGGTTACATGTGGTCAAGCTGGTCACAA
>VXBR01005399.1:377051-404588 GCA_013400215.1 Cisticola juncidis | reverse complement strand
TGCCCTGCCAGAGCCACAGCCACAGCCAGAGCCAGAGCCACAGCCAGAGCTCCCCTGTGGGCAGTGTCTCCACACTGGGTACAGAGGCCTTCAGCCACCAGCCAGAGACGGTGGAAAGCCCCACAATCACCAAAAAATGTCTGAATTTAAAAATAAATAAATAAAATCTAATTTTAAAAAGGGCAAAAGGTGCTTTGCCTTCTGAAGTCGTGCGTTTGACTCTGTGGGAAGCACTGCTCAGCCTGGGCACGGTGTGTGTCCGGAGCAGCACCAAGCACAGAGGTGGGCACAGGTGGGGACAGCACAGGGTGTGTGTGCCTGGTGTGGGGCACACAGCCACTCCCTGGCACTGCCACCCACCTAAACCCGTGTGTGACAGCAGGAAATCAGTGAATTCCCCAGCTCACACAAGCTGCTGGATGATTCCACACCTCACCTTTCCTGCAGGAGCTGCCAGCATGAACCTCACACCCCACAGCCCAGGGCACTGAGCCCTTCACTCAGCCCTAAAGCCACTGCAAACTTAACAGGGAATTCAATCCTAGAAGGCAAGAACTTCTCCAATCTCTTACAGAAAGAATTGTATTACAGGCACTTGAAAATATCTAGGTTACCCATTAATCCAAATAAAACACAAAGGCGAGGAATCTAAGACAGTTATCCACATACAAAGTACTGGCAAGAGTGAGATAAAGCTATTCTAAGCCTACAGAGACCATTTATAATATTCCTTTAATATTGACCTGCATAATTGGCACACCACTGGAGCAGAAATCCAAGCTTCCATTATTGGAGATATGAAGATATAAAACCACATTCAAGAGGCAATAGGACATCTGGAGAGGAAAATGCATGCATATCCAAATCATTGTGTTCTTTCAGACACAGAAAAATACAATGGAGCTTTAGAAATAACTAAATATAGTAATTTGAGTTCTACTGTAATTAAGGAAGAAAAAAGCATGACTTCCCCCCATCCTTTTAAGAATCATTGTTCAACGTCACAGCGATATTCAATTATTCCATATAAAGAGCATTTACTTTCTTTTCTGCATCATTATTATATTATCCACTATTTGTATGACTACAGAATGAGCAGTAATACAGGCCCCCAGCTGAGACTGACAGCCCCCTCTGCTCAGCACCACGAAGACACAGCACAAAAGCATCCCTGGGCAGCCTTGTATTAGCACAGATAAGAAAGCCTGCAAGAAAGGGAAGGTTGGCATTTTTATTTCATGGGTGGGGAAATGAAGGCAAACTGAGAAAAAAAGAGCCAGGAACTTTATAATAAATGATTTCACACAAGATGGGCTCTGTCTGTCATCAGCGGGCAGGGCTTTGTGGTTTCATGGACACGTTTTCAGGGTTTAAGCTGGAATTTAAAGCACACATCAAGCAGTGCTCACCAAGGTGGATTTGGGCCACAGACTCCCAGGCAGCCTGGAGGAATCCCCCACCCACCCAAGGCTGTGTGAGCACTGGGGGCTCAGCACCAGCTTCTGACTCTGCTGCCATAACAAGCACTGGGAGTCCAAAGGCTCTGGCTCAGGGGCTGGCAGCAGGTGCTGCAAATCCTCCTCTGTCAGTAAAACAAATGAAATAAAGGCAAAGAATGAAACCCCAAGCCCACAGATCAGCTGGACCACACGTCTGACTGGGTATTTTCTGACTGCAGCAACCCTTCAACTGTCACTGCCAAGAGAAGTCCAACATGCACCTTCAAAACGTGAATATTCTGTCACATCTGATAATTCCTCTTTTCAACAGACACTTTTATCAGGAAGATTGTGACAAGAAAAAGTACTTTAAAAGGCTAAAGTGACAATGGTGGCAGGAGCTGACACTGGAAAAGCATGTTCATTTAAAATACCAGAGGAAACACAGAGGGGAAAAAAAATCTCTGCAGCCTTTTCCAAGTTCCAAGAGACATAGACACGAATCAAACAGGAACTGAGGTGTCCATGTCACCGACCAGCTACACCTCCTGCCCAGCAGAAGCCCCTCAGATTGGCATTTCTGCTGCCCAGAGGCTCTGCAGCTCTCCATGGCAAAGCCCTGCAGCTGCAGGTGGCTCTGCACAGGGGGAGAGAGCCAGAGCCTGGCCCCAAGGACAGCAGCAAACCCCTGCTGGATCTGGAGCTGAGCCTGGGACAGCAGCAAACCCCAGCTGGATCTGGAGCTGAGCCTGGGACAGCAGCAAACCCCAGCTGGATCTGGATCTGACCCTGAGGCTTCAGTGTCTGCTGTGGGGTTCACTCACCCACAGCCCTCACCAGAACCCCAGGCTGGGCCAGGTTGAAGGGACACAGCGGGTCCCTGGTGCCACCTCCTGCTCAGGCAGGGCCATCCCAGAGCACAGGGCACAGCTTTGTGTCCAGAGGGCTCTGCAGTATCCCCGCTGAGGAGACTCCAGCCCCTCCCTGGGCAGCCTGGGCAGGGCTGGGCACTGCCAGGGCAGAAGTTGTGCCTCCTGGGCAGGGGGAATTGCTGGGCTCAGGCCCTGCCCGTGGCTCTGGTGCCACTGCTGGGCCCCTGGAGCAGAGCCTGGGCCCTGCTCTGCCCCTCCCTGCACACAGGGACACCCAGGGCTGAGGGCCCCTCTCAGCTGGGGCTCCTCTCCAGGCTGGGCAGCCCCAGCTCCCTCAGCCTTTCCTGGGCATGGAGATGCTCCAGTCCCTCCTCATCCTCACAGCCCTCCAGTTTATGAGAGGTCTGTAGAGCTCCTAAGCTGGAAGAAAGCAAGGAGCAAATGCTTCCCAGTCCATCTGCCAATGTATTTCTGGATAATTTAAGGTCATGAACACTAAGGAATCCACATTCCATCCATATCTGCAAAAGCACAACACAAACCTTTGCTAGGGTCACCACTTTTTAAACACAGGTTGAATAAATTCGATGAAAATGTGTTTTTTAAAGCACTTGGGGCACAGAATCAGCTTGTGGCCTGTTCCAAGCAGGGCAGTTTCAGTGCAGGTTTGTTAGCACAGCAGTCTGTAATTGCCAGACACCAAATAACATCCCAGTGCATGGGAGCATGAAATGTGCAGTGACAGGCACCTCTCCCTGCCTCTCAGACATCTCTGCTGTTCTGTGCAGCACTCAGCTCCCAGGGCTGGGAGGGTTCTCAGGAGCTCAAACCACAGAGGGACATGGAGCTGGATGGGTTGGTGCTTGCAGAGCTCCCTGTGGGCAAAGGCTGTGGGAAAAGCTGGAAAAGCTTTTTTTTGGGGGGGAAAGCTGGCAAAGGCACACAGCCCTCAGCTACCAGCCAGGAGATTTTCCTTCTCCCCCAGGTGCCAGTCCTAGCAAAACAGCATCAATATTAATAGAAGACAAAAGGATGCAAGAAAGCCTGCTGAGTGTACAGCACTGGGAGGTACAGGAGCTCACACTGGGAAAAGAGATAATTAATGGACACAAATTTTGTGTATTGTAGCAATTTTCACCCAAGAACTTTGGAATACATTTCAAATGTAGTCCAACCTCAGGCAAAAAAAAAAAAAACAAAAAAAAAAACAACCAAAACAAAAACATATCACTGTAGCATTGTTGTATCTGCATGGAAGTGAAGGGAGATATGGAAATTATAGAAAACATGGAACAATACCCAAAGAATGGCATGATAAAATCCAGTGGCTGCTAGCAGAAGTGAGAAAAAAAGTTGGGTTATAAATAGGATGCTAATTTTTAACTGTGAGGGTAATTAACCACTAGAACAACTTCCTATGGACTGCAGTGATTTCTCAATTACTGGCAATTCAAAGTGAAGACCAGATTTATTTATTTTAAAGATATGATCAAACAGGAATTAATTACATCAACTCCTGCTTCCCGAGTGCTACAGAAGCTCACTCAAAATGATCCAAATGATCTTTTTTGGCATCCTGCTCTTGCATCAGATTGGACAGCAGTCCAGAACAACTGGGAGCCCTCACAAGGAAATGCAATTACAGCTGCACTGGTGCTGGCCTGGAGACACCATCCCTGCTCTCAAAGGGGTGAACATCCAAACTGAGCATCAACACAGGGCAAACAGTCCTTGGATAACAATTTATCCACTTGGGATGCAGTGTTCAAATCCCCCTTTACAGTAACAGAGAACAAAAAATCAGATGGGGCAGCACCAACTTAAAATTTAGCATACAAGACATGTATGAGGCTCTTCATCCATTTGGGGGATGTTTTCCTGGGGCTTTGCTTGGTTTCCTATTCCCACACAGAGCTGGTGTGGGAGCTGAATTCTGAGATTCTCGTATCTCAGAATGTTGTTAACTCATAGACTCAAATCACCTTGAGACAGTGGAGCACAGGGAATTCTCCAAGAACTTACATTTGGGGGAAGGAATAAGTGGCTAAAGAATGGAGTTCAGCAAATGCCCAAACAGTGGTGTGAGCCCATGCTGGAAATGTCCCCCCTCCCCTGCATCCCTCGAGGCAGCAGCAGACCCCAGGCTGTCCCACTGGAGCTGCTTTGTGTTTGTAGCTGTGTTTGGGTGTTTTTATCAACCTTCCTTTATCCACAGTGTCCAAACAGCAGGACAGACAGGAGCATCTCCATGGATGTGTCTGACACACAGCAGACATCCTGCACTCTGCAGAAACCCAAAATTGAAACCTTCAGCTCCCATCACTGCTCTGCAGCTCCTGAGGTGCTTTCAGAGGCTCTGTGGTGGCCCCGTGGCTGCTGCCTGTGCAGACCTCCCTGCCAGGGCAGGCAGCAGCTGAAGGGCTCCACGACAACCTGCCAAGGCATTCTGTTTGCATTCCCACTGCCACTTGATGTAATAAGTGTTGATCTCAATTCACTAGACATTTGTGTCAATTTGCCACTCCGTTTGGTTTCGTTTCCAAGGCATTTTGTTGTATTAAAAATGGCATTACACTATAAATTAATTAGTTGGGTTACAAACTTAAGGTACATTATTGTCCTTCCAGCTCTCTTCTGAACTGGGTCTTCACATTTTTTCAGTGATGTGCAAGGAACAATTTTTACCATTAAAATGTAACTTTCAGGAGCTCTCAGAGGAAAGCCCATCAGAGCCAGCGGGTGCTGGAGCATTCCAAAGTGCATTATGGACTGTATTTATAGGAGCTGTCTAGCCATTTAATGGGTTCTTGAATGATTTGCTTAGGTGTTTACTTTTCCTAAAAGCAGTTTATAACCTCTGCTCTTGTCTCTGAAGTCCCTCTTAAATCATTGTGAGAATGTGCCACGGGGCAGTGAGAGGGAAGGGCTGCAATGCCCCCCTTGGGCTCTGTGCTGTGTTTGCCCTCTGGGATGTGCAGATTTGTTGTCACAGAAACAGGCCATGGCTGACCTGGATCTGGGCTGTGTAATTCCCAGGCGGATTCAGCTCAGTAATCCCCACTGGAGACACTTTCACTCCTGGACCTCTGTGTTTCACAAGCCTGGGCTGTGCAGGAAGGATTCAGCAAAGCCAAATATTGGCTCTTTGCACCAACAGATGCTTTTCTAACCATATTTTCTGGATGTGGCCTGTTCCCTTCTGGTATCAGCAAGAAGAGTTTGGGGCTGCTCCTCTCCCCCATCCATTAAGAGTGAGAATCTGGCAATGGCACTGCTGCCTCTGCAATCTGTCACCTCGAGGCCCTTTCATATATCAATGTTTGACTGCTTTCTATGTAAAACAGGTCATTAAGTTAATCAGAAATTGACTACTACTACAAACACCTTTTGAATAAGGTCAAATTAAGATAAAAGTCCTTGCTCTTTTCGTCTCTCAGCAACAAAGACTATAACCAGGCTGCTAAACCCACCATTAATGTCAGTGTGCAGATTAAATGTCATTAAAGGCAATTTGTCACTTACATACACACTTATCTCAATCTAATAATTAGCAAAAGGTCAGGCAGATAAACCTGTGTATTTCAATCCACAATAAATTTCAGCTGCAGGAAATGACAAAATAAAAGTTTAACCACATATACATGTATTTATGTTTGAAATATATGTGCATAATTAAATCCAGGAGAAAAGAATAATCTCTGTTAAAGACCTAACTGGTTTCAAGCCCTACTCTGGCACTTTGCTAAGCTGTGAGGAAGCCAATTGAGTGATCATGGATCAAAGTAATTCCCAGAGGAGCGAGCAGAGCAGCCTGGCTTGGGGTGTGGCAGCCAGAGGGATGGGGCACAGACCCAGTTCAGACCCACAGACCCAGTTCAGACCCACAGACCCAGTTTAGACCCACAGACCCAGTTCAAACCCACAGACCCAGTTCAGACCCACAGACCCAGTTCAGACCCACAGACCCCATACCCAGCACCACAGCTGGCACTGGGGTGATCCAGCCAAGGGAGCTCAGGTGAATGAACAACAACAGGGACTGAATTAACTCCTGACCTGCTGGGTGACCCCTTCTGTCACCATAGACATGGAAAGAACCACACCAGGACACGCTGGTGAGCAAAGCAGGAAAAAGGGATGAGTTTATTTACAAAACTCAGTTTTATACATTTCCTCTGGGGCCTGTGGATTGGAGGATGGAATTCCACCTCTCAACCCACATTGGTCAAGCCAACTGTCAATCACCTTTCTCCTCCCACCTAGAAATCTGTAAACAATGAAAGAGCAAAACATGGCCAGTGTTTATAGCAGAAAGTGTGATAAGGTAACATTTCTGACTCCAATATGAAGAACTTTACAGAAGGCTTAAAAAAGTCTTCAAAACCAGGGTGACACCCTTCCCTGGAGGTTCAGGTGCAAAGGACACCCAAGGGAGAATGCAGCTGGGGATAAAGCAAAAAAACCTTTAACTCCTCAGCCTGCCATCTCCACCCCTCCACCAGGCTCAGGGGTGCCTGGGGAGTGCAGAATAGGCAAAGGGGAGAGCAGCACCCCCCGTGCTTGTGCCTCCTTTCTGCCTCAGTTTGCATGCCAGAATTCCCTGAGAGAATTCCACACAGCCTGTAGAAAATGGAAATGCCACACCTCGATTTTGGCAGTCATGGCAAATCTTCTTTACACAAATCTCCTTTACACAAATCTCCTCTACACAAATCTCCTCTCCATGATGCTGTGGTTGGCAGGTTTGGCTCAGTGGGGAGCACAAGGGCAGGGCTGGAGCAGGCAGGGAATTCTGCCCCGCCAGTCCCAGCCCTCCCCAGGGCACAGCCTGCAGGGCCTGGCTCCTGCCAGTGCTGATGTGAGCAATCCCAGTGTGTGCCAGGCTGGCCATGAAACCATGGAAGTTCCATGGAGGAAAAGGATGAACCTCAAACCTCTGACCACTCAACAGACAAAAACCAAAGAGCTGCTAAAATAACACTCCAAAGCTGCTGATGTACCTGAGTCCTCACTGCCACTGGATCCTTTCTGCTTCTCCCACCCAGGTGTACAAATCCCTAAGCCCAATCCCTGTTCACAAACCATCCTCCCACTGAATATTTCAGACTTTCCTGACTCCAATGACCATTAACAGCACATTTTCAGATCCTTCTTGTGAGGATACAGCTGTGATATGGATATTAATAACTAAATAACATACAGAGACAGAGCAGTATTTTTCAAAGACATTTTAAATTACTCTGGTCATGTTTTGTTTGTTTTATTTCACATTGGCAGCACTTAACCCATCTTCAGTGTCTAAATAGGTACTGTGGCAGTGCAGTGGCAAATTGTCAGCATTCAACCCCTGCTTCTAACAGAGCAGGGACACTTAACTCAGGGTGATGATGTGTTATTTTAATCATTCATAGCAAAGAAGGATGGTTTCAAGGAATCATACAATTTACCCAGCTTCTTGTCACAAAGGTACTTCAAGATTAATGGAAAGTAGATGTGTGAAACAATATATTACAGCAAAATAGGATTTTTATGTCTCTTAGCTGGAGATATTTTTGGATACCTCATTTAAAAAAAAACATAAATCACAGCAAGCTCGTGTTCTAAAAGCAATGACAAATTCAGCACAGGTTTTTAAAGCTTTGTTGGGGATTTTTTTGGTAAAATGTTCACGGAGGGATGGGACATTGCTTTAAAGATCAACTCTACCTACTGAGAGAAAGAGCTGCTGCTCTGTCTGACCATCATCAGTCAAGCCCAAAGCCTTGCTGGGTGGAAAACTCTGCTCACTCATTATTCAAGTGCTGCACCATACATCCACAAAAGCTAAACAATTAAAAGAGAAAATACAAAGGATGGTAGGGGACAGAAACAAAGCCATCTTCAGATTACAGGATAGAATCTGAGGGAGGAAACATAAGGAGATGAGTGGAAGAGCTGAGGATGGATCCAAGTCTGACTGCTGGCTAATGAGAGCAGGGAACAGATCTCAACAGCAAACCCCACCACAGGTGGGCTCTCATCCCAAGTCTTCTTCATGTCCATACAGAAGATGCTATTCCTATACAGCATCACAGCAAAATACCCCCAAATATTTCTAAAGTACAAAAAAAATGCAGTTTTAAAAGAATAAACCTCTAACACAGCTGCTTCAGCACTGTCTGGTCCCTTTAACTTCAGGTTCTGCCCACACTGTGGAAAGAAAACCCATCTGTCCCACCTCTCACTGTGTGGCAAGGGGGCTTCTTCTGGCACCCCAAAGCTGGCTGGGGCAGCTGAAAGCTGCAGGAAAAGGCCTTGGGTTTCAAGAGAAGCCAGGGATTTTGGAATTCTCAGGGCTTTGGCACATTTTATTAGAGGATGGACCTTGGCATCAACACTACAAAGCAAAACCTGAAGGACACTGTACTCACAGTTTGCCCAGCTCTTGAAAACTGAGGCTGGAGTAAGTTTAAAACCCCCCTGCTTTTCTCCTTATGCAAGTGCCTCAGCTTTCATCACCTGCACAAACTGATCTACAGGAGACTGATCTGAGGAAGCAGAGTAATTCTTATCTGGTGTTTGGTTTTCAAGATCATCTCTAGGCTGGAGATTCTACTGCTGGGATCTCAATGTCCTGCAATGCTCATCCTGGTGGGGTGTCTGTGTCCCCTCTGTGCCCAACACATCTCTGCCAGGAATCTCACACTCTGCTAATGTAAGGAACAAAAGGAAGCATGTGTAGCCTACAGGATTACAAGGAAAACATTAATCCTTCAGCCTGAGGTCTGAAACGTGCACCCCAAAGCCAGTGAAGAGCTGTGAGGGGAGGTGGATCCAGGGTCATTTCACACCCTCAGTAATGAACTGTTCTATCCCAGCACAGCCAGGGGACAGAGTCCTGACTGACACTGACATTATCATTTGCTCACCACGGGTTTATATCCACAAAGTATGATTTTTTTCCCTTTTCTAAGCACTGGAAGAACGTGAAGGTCAGGATGAAGCAGCTCTGACTCCACTCGTGCTGCTGTGCCTGGGAGTGCCAGCGCCTTGGGAAGGTCAGGAGCCCGCAAGAACAATGTGCTACCCCACAGCCCTGGTCAGGACTGCTGTGTTTAAAGGTTACAGTGATTAAGCACTGTGATTAATTTAGTCTCAGCAGAATCAATTCCACTCAACTACTAATCTAATTTACATCCTGGAGAGGACTCTGCTCTTCCCTGGTCGGCGTGGGTTTGAATTTAGATTCATTTTTCCCTAAGAAGTATGTTTTGAGGGATCACACTGCAATTAGCAAATGTTTTGACAAAGCTAATGGGAGAGCTCTGTCTCTGTGTCACTGCTCCCTGCCATCTGCCCTTTCATAAACCACAGTGAGTTCCCAAAGCTCCTGTGGATGTGGATTAAAGGATCCCTGCAGAGGAGCAGGCTGGGTGTCACTACCCCACTGTAACTGCACTAAGGCAGGGAAAACATGGCCATAACTCCCTTCAGAGGGCCTGGACAGCATCAAAGGAGCACAGGAGCATAGAGGGATTGTCCCTCTCCATCCTGCAGCTGTGAGACCCCACCTGGGGTCCTGTGTCCAGCTCTGGTGGCCTCAGCACAGGAAGGATCTGCTGGAGTGAGTCCAGAGAGGCTCCAAGATGCCCCAAGGGCTGGAGCCCCTCTGCCATAAAGGAAAGGCTGAAAGAGGTGGGATTGTCCAAGCTGGAGAAGAGAAGGCTCTGGGGAGACCTTGGAGCCTCCTCCAGTACCTAAAGGGCTCAAAGAGAGCTGGAGAGAGACTTTGGACAAGGGATGGAGTGACAGAACAAGGGTTCCCACTGCCAGAGGGCAGGATTAGATGGGACACTGGGGAGAGTTCCTTCCCTCTGAGGGTGGGCAGGCCCTGGCACAGGGTGCCCAGGATCCCTGGCAGTGCCCAAGGCCAGGTTGGACAGGGCTTGGAGCACCCTGGGACAGTGGGAGGTGTCCCTGCAATGGCAGGGGTAGAACCAGATGGGCTCTAAGTCCCTGCCAAGCCAAACCATTCTGTGATTTTTCCTCAGTTGAACAGGATCCCTCAGGAAAGATTTATTCCTAAAACACAATTTATGTTTGTCAGACTCAGAAAAGTGATGAAGATTTACAGGGTGTAAAAGCAGCAAATGCAGGATAAGTGTAGGCACATGGGTCTACTAAAGCAGGGTTCTGGTAGCCACAGAGAGGAGGAAGGGATACATAGTGAATTCCCAAAAACAAACCATGGGACTCTCCATGTCAGTATCTACTGAGTAACAGACAAATCATACCATTATATTCTGAAAATTCAGTATTATTGTATTCTGAAAAATCACTGCCTGAGTTAGAGGTGAGTGTGCAAGACAGACCTTAATGCCACACAGCCAAACATTGAGGTTGAAGGATCTACAGCTCTCAGGACTGGCAGGGATGTGTGATTTTTGAGAGAAGCCCCATTCAGGAGACAATACAAAGAAATTACTGGAACAGGTATTTGGTCAGTGTATGTTTGGAAGTCACTAGAACATGCATACCTGCTAATTTCTAGTTTTCTTTCTGATTAGTCATTTCCAAAATTCATCCAGATCTTCCCTGCTTTAGGGAAGCAAGGGAATGGCTGAAAATGACATTTAGTGCCTCCTCTGAGCAAGGGGAGAAAATGATTGCTCCCTGAACCTACTGAGGATTTGCTCCACCAAAACTGATACAACATTAGGATATTTACAGCCAGTGCAACCTGAGCCCTCACAGAACACCCCTGCTGAGCCATCTTTGCTGTTACCTCCTTCACCTTCCTGCAGAAATATCTTAAATTATGGATACATCAGAGGAACCCGATCTGCAGCGCCCCCGGCACATCCCGATCCCCGGCACGTCCGTCTCCCTTTCAGCCCCTGCGTTTTGTCAATACCAGCCTAGTACAGCTTCAAATATTTAGCTTAACTTGATCTTGTGAGCTGCAGGAGAGAAAAGGCAGAGTCTGCTAACACCATTTGTTGAACAAACAATTGATCCCAGCAGAGGATGGCGGCGCTGTGCCCCTGGGCCGTGACAGATGCCAGCGGTGACGGCGCCGTCACTTGGCAGGCTGGGCTGACAGCTCCTCTGATTCCTTCATCAGCCGATGTGACTGAGTGACCTTTTCCAGTCTCGGCAGCTGCCTCCCTTCTTTATTCAATCATGGCAGGAAATGAGTCCCTTTGGGGAAATCCTGCCCTTTCTGTAATTCGAAATGACCGCGGCTGTCGTTCGGCCTTGTTTGCTAAATGCGCTCAGAGTGGTGGCAGCGTCCTCGTGGGAGCGTGGCTGGAGTGCATGGAGAGCTGGATGCTCCTGGGAATGCTTGGGATGCTCAGGAATTCCTTGTATTTTGTATTTTGCCCACCCTCCAGGGGGTTTCCAGGACCGCTGGGAGAGACCCTGGGTCAGGGAGTATCACTGGGGACACGGAAAGAACCACACCAGGACACGCTGGTGAGCAAAGCAGGAAAAAGGGATGAGTTTATTTACAAAACTCAGTTTTATGCATTTCTTATGTGGTTTGTGGATTGGAGGATGGAATTCCACCTCTCAATCCACATTGGTCAAGCCAACTGTCAATCACCTTTCTCCTCCCACCTAGAAATCTGTAAACACTGAAAGAGTTAGCAAAACATGGCCAGTGTTTATAGTAGAAAGTGTGATAAGGTGAAATTTCTGACTTTAATATGAAGAACATTACAGAAGGCTTAGAAAAGTCTTCAAAACCAGGTAACAAGGGAGGTGCCCGCTCACCTCTGGTTTTTCAGCAAGAAGGAACAAAGTGTAGCAGCATGAAAAATGGGATGTGTTCATGCAGCTCCACAGACACACTCTGTTCTTCAGGGTGGGAAAAGAGAAATGCCCTTAATTAATAACAGTGACAGAGTAAAGGGTTTCAAGGAGCTTTGCCATAAACCTGCTTTGCATCCCTGCTCATTTATCAGGCTCGCTGTGGCTGCCAGGACAGGGAGATTGCTGTGGCCCTCAGTGCACCCCAACCATTAGAGAAAGAAGTAAAATTTAAAAAATAATAAAAACAAAAACAAAACAAAACAAAAAAAAACCCAAACAAAAAAACCCCACCAAAAACCAAAAAACCCAAAAAAACCCCAAAAACCCCCCCAAAAAACCAAAAAAAACAACCAGACACCCCCCAAAAACCCCAAAAATTTCAATCAAAAAAAACTAAAACAAACAAACAAAAAAAAACAAAAAACAAACAAACAAAAAAAAAAACCAAAACAAACAAACAAACAAAAAAACCACAAAAAAACCAACAAAAAAACCCCAAAACAAACAAACAAAAAAAAACCACCCCCCAAAAAATCCAGAAAAAAACCAAAAAACCAAAAAAACCAAAAACAAGTTCCGTGCAATGAGCAGTTTGGAATTGCAGTAAGTCTGCTCTGGCTCAGCCTCTGTCTGCTTCACACCTGCTTTGTGCAAAAAATTGAGCAATTGAATCTTACCAGCACCAGTGCTTCAGAAAAGGGAATTTCAATGTTGCTGCCAGTATTAAAAGAATCATTATTTACATCTTCACAGAACTACTTTTGCTGAGAAATCACATCCACACAGCTAATCAGAGCACAGATTTATTTTTGGCACAATGACTGCCTGTCTTAGGTACTGCCCTGCCTCCCTCTGTGAGCCCCTTCCACCCACAGTAAATTGCAATAAGGGGCTGTCTCATTTGCTGTATAATATATATATCTCATACAGTAAATATATATATAATATAGTCTTCTCATTTGCTGTATAACTTCCTTGGGGCTGTCTTATTTGCTGTATAATACTTGTAAAATCACAGACCTGCCCTACATGACAACACATCTAACGTGCCAAGTGAAATTTTAATATTTGTGATAAACTCATAGATTTAAAAAAAATATTTATAAAACAGAAAGTTCAAGCAACAAAGAGGAAATCACAACCTCTCTGTATATACTCAGGCTAAGGGGAAAAAAATAGGCTAAGATTATTTAATGTATTCTTGCTGTAAATCATTTACTGCAGTCTAGCAGGGAAAACTCTGTTTAGGCAGTGTGGGACAGGGCAGGAATTGCAGGGCCACAGGAGGAGTTGCAGGGAGAAAGGGGCAGAGGAATGAGCAGTGCCCAGGCTCTGCCCTGCCCAAATCAGTCCCAGCCATGACTGAATGCTGAATTCCAAGTGCCCCAGGTCTGCTCTCTGCTGAAAGCTGGTTTGCAAAAGCAGATCTGTGTTTATCTCCTGTAGCCAGTAAATAAATTTCCTTCTGTGCACTGACACAGGGATGGCAAATGCTGCCCTCCCAGCCTGGGCTGTGGCTTTGAGCTCCTTCAGGGCCATTCCTGCTCAACCACAGAATTCTGACACCCATCAGGCTCCTTCAAGGATGAGAGCTTGAAGTGCAGTTGCCCAAATTAGAGAGGAAGATGAGAGAGGGAGGTTGTCAGGCAGCAGAGCAGAGGAGAATTTCCCAGCACAAAGTGCTGATGGTGCCACTGGAACCTTTGCTGCACCTTGGCATTATTGAGGGATTACAGCACCTTCTGTGCAGCTGCTGCGCCTGCCAAGTCCCACAAATGCTACCCAAAATCCCACACAAGCTGCTGAAATCTTCAGGGGGTTTTACAAGACAAATTTCAATAATCCTTTTAAGTGCTTCTTTAGAATCGAGCATGAATTTGCCAAATCCAGGGTAGCTTATTCTTCTTAAATTCATAACACAACTAACTAGTGCTACGTGCCTTGCAAGGAACTCCTAGTGCTCCCTTGAATAAATGCTGCAGGATTTTAATATTCATTCCCTGACTACTTGATATGAGAAACTGGGCTGGAAACCTTGGGATTGCAGACAGCAGGAATGGTACTGTATTTCCTGACTTTGATCAAGCAGAAAAAACAAGGATATTGATGAACAAGGATTACACTCAAATTCAGTGTTCCCACCTCTTCAAGGAAACCATTAGCACTGATTAACTTTGCAGACCAGAAAAGTCTAGAAATACCAGAAGCAGTTATCCATGAGGTGAATATTTTTTCTCTAATTCTGTTTCAAATTAATAAATGCAAGAGTAGGAGGAAAAGGAAAATATTATTTCATCAGGCGCTAGGGGGAATTCTGAACAGATGAAGGAGAGCAGGAACCTGAAAAACTAAGGTGGAACAAAAAGGGAGGCAAAGGGAAAAATAAAAAAGAAAAAAGGGAGGAAAATTAGTTATTGGAATTCAACTTTGTTACACTAAAGGAGGAAGTTCAAAGTAACTCATCCAAACCTCTAAGTCACTCCTGCAACTCTCCCACCCACATCCACCTGGCAAAATACTTGGGGTCCTACTGCAGTCCCTTGGACACTGGGGAATAAATGATCCTCTATATCCAACCCCCAGAGCACAGAATTCTGTGTGCCCTCCCTGCTTAGAGCTGATCCTCCTTATCCCCTCTGCCAGCACAGAAAAAAATAAACACACACACAAAATAAACACACAAAATAAACACACAAACACACACACAAATAAACACACACACACAAAATAAACACACAAACACAAAAATAAACACACAAACACACACACAAATAAACACACACACACACAAAAATAAACACACAAACACACACACAAATAAACACACAAATACATGCACATTTGATACAGACAAAGCAAACAAGCCAGCACAGGTCCATATTTCTGTGAGACTGAAGTTTGATGCAGTGGGACAGGCAAGGTCCTTATCTGGACATTGGGTCTCTAACAGGGAGATCTTGACCTCTCACATGCAGGAATCTGTCTTTGCTCAAAGTGAATTTTTTGTTTTCTATTTGATGTCTGGGTACTGTTTTCATCCTGCCTGTCCTTACAGAAGCAGCTGGGATTGGAATCTGCCTCTCCTATCACATTTCCAGTGTGAGGGAAAAAGAAAAAAACAACACATAAGAAGTGGATTGGATCACAAGGAAAGAAAAACCAAGAAACAAACGTAAGGAGGGAGCCCTGTGGGTGAAGCCAGCCACAGTCGTGCTGCAGAGGGGGGAAGCAAAGGGGATGTTCAGAGTGCTCAGCCCTGAGCTTTCCAATAACACCATGAACCTGACCCTGTGGGGCTCACACAGCTCTGATTTTCCTGCTGGCAGCTGGAGGCTGCAGCAGTGGGAGCTGAGCTGAGAAAATGTGTTCTAGAAAGCCTCCAGGACAGAGAGAAAGAGAAAATAAACAGTGAACCCCATGGTGTCACTTCTGTAGTCACTTCTGTGACAGCAGCCACACTTTCATCCGTGGCACTCAGTAAACAATTCAGAGCAAATGTTTTTTTGGCTGTGGGAAGAGGATGCTCTTTTCAGCACAAACACAATGCAAAGGCAAACAAAGAACAGAAAACAGGATGGCTCATTAGCACCTGTCTTCTCCCAATTACACTGATTACTCTGGAGGTGACAGGACCAATAAATGTGCAACAAAGCCAAAAAAATACATGTTCACTCTGCAACAGTATTTTCTGAGAGAAATATAGAAACATCCAAAGTACCATTAAATAAACACCCCTCATTAGAAAAATTGGCTCAATGCTACAAATCACAGATCTCATCATCAAAATGACACTGCCATCATATCTTCAATAATAATTATGCATATTGATACCTGCAAAACTAGACTGTTAGAATTTATTTTCCAAATTAAAATGCATTTTAATGTGTTGTTCCCTCCTCAGAAAAGTTTCTGTGGTGCTCTGTAACAAAGGAACAATCTTCTGATCCCTGACTTAGACCGGGAAAAATCATAGAATGGTTTGGGTTCAAAGGAACCTCAAAACACATCCCATTCCACCCCCTGCCATGGCAGGGACACCTCCCACTGTCCCAGGCTGCTCCAAGCCCTGTCCAGCCTGGCCTTGGGCACTGCCAGGGATGCAGGGGCAGCCACAGCTGCTCTGGGCACCCTGTGCCAGGCCTGCCCACCCTGCCAGGGAACAATTCCTGCCCAATCTCCCATCCATCCCTGCCCTGTGCCAGTGGGAAGCACTTCCCTGTGTCCTGGCACTCCAGGCCTTTCTAAACTGTCCCTCTCCATCTTTCCTGTAAGCTCCCTTCAGGTCCTGGAAGGCCACAGCCAGGTCCCCCCAAAGCTTCTCCTCTCCAGGCTGGACAATCCCAGCTCTCCCAGCCTTTTCCCACTGCAGAGCTGCTCCACCCTTGTGGTACCTTGGTCCCCTGGGCTCCTGCAGCTCCAGCTCCACCTCCAGCTCCAGCTCCAGCTGCAGCTCCAGGTGCTGCCTGTGCTGGCCCAGGGCTGGGCAGCTCTGCAGGTGAGGTCTCACCTGAGCACAGGGGCAGATCCTCTCCCTGAGCTGGACTGGCACACCCTGCCCAGCTGCTGGTGTGGGCACCCCATCTCTCAGCCCTCTCAGGCTGTTCCAGCAGCTTGGCTGCTCAGGATTCTTTAATTTTACCAGTTCTTCCCACCCTTGACAAAGCTTTATTTGCACTGTGATCGTGGTTTAGCTCTGCGAGGTGGGGCTGAGGAGCAAAGTTTGCTCTACAAAAGAACCCACACCAGGGGCTGTTCCTCAGTTTGGCTCTCCCAGGTGAATCCAGCCTGCTCTGCCATCCTGGGGAAGGCAGGGGCAGGGGGTACCTGCTCATCTGCAGCTTCAGGACCTCCAGGTAAATCCAGCAAGCCTCAAAGCTTTCAACCCTTAGCACTGCAGAAAAGATCTTTCAACCCTTAGCACTGCAGAAAAGAGCTTTCAACCCTTAGCACTGCAGAAAAGAGCTTTCAACCCTTCTTCTGCAGGACCTGCAACCCTGCAGGACCTGCAACCCTGCAGGACCACCACAAGGGCCACATTCCACCACTGCAGAGTAGGTGGAAATCAAAGGGAATAAAGTAATTACAAGCACTATGTACAGCCATTTTTGAGATCCCAGAAGTCATTTCCATTCCTTTCCACATGTAGCTGCATTGGAATTATTTGTGATGGTCCAGGTATGTATTCTAGGAATACAAAACAAAACTGTATTTCTGTGTACAGCACCACACTGGAAGGGACAAAACCCCTCTAATTATTATAAAGCTGCATCAAATCCACACAAGCAGAGGCATGCTAGAAAACCACAGCCACTATTCTGGAATCCCTCAGACAGGAATACAGAAGGCTTCTGGAAACATTTGTAACTGCAGCTCCACAGTGAATTTTCAAAGCATGTCAGAACACAAGAGGAGGATTAAGTTCCTTACACTGCCACCTCCTCCTCCTCCTTGCAGGGATGACACTGCTAACAGGATAAAGTGAGTGACAGGGTTATATGATCATTACATAAAGGTAGTACACATGCAAAATCCTCAGAACATGGAAAAAAAATTATCAAAGAGGTTGCACCATCTGTCTGTGGAGAAAAAAACAACAGCTGGTGCAAGGAGCTGCAAGATGCCAGCCTTGCGAGTGACAAGATGGGAAATGACAGGAAACAGCTTTTCACTCTTCTAACAGCAAAAGAAACGTACAGCCCGTGTTCTCGTGTTTGAAAACCTCCAGATGCTGCCCTCTTCTCACATTTCCATATCTTTGTTCATGCAACATCTGAAAGCTTTGCTATTTTTACAGAGGGAGGGGAAGAAAGCACAAAGCCATCAAATGTATATATATTTTTTTTTCCTTCTGAGAGGATGTTGAATGAATTTTAATCATGATCATGAGAAAAAAGAAAAAGAAAAATCAGCAGTATTTGATGTGAGAAACCTTTGAAATTTTCTCCTGCTCAGAAGAAATTGCAAAGTTTGGCCTTTATAAAGGGTTGAGTATGATAAATATTAGCTTATTCTGAGACTGATTAGGCCTTCAGATTGATTCAGGACAGTGCTAAGGGTCACCATAAATCAGAAAATCGTGGAATCCCAGGATGGTTTGGGTTGGAAGGGACCTTAAAGATTACCTAGTTCCAACCCCTGCCATGGGCAGAGACACCTTCCAGCAGAAAAATGTTCTGTAACAGCAGCACCTGCCCTTGAACAGGTAACAAATCCCCTGCAAAAAAACAGGTAACAAAACCCCCCAGAGGTTCCAAACATCCCAGCCCTCAACATAGCCCTGAGCTGAATGTCCCAACCTTCCCTGACCTTTCCAGGTGTGCTGAAGGAAGAGAAACCAAAACCCATCCCACAGAATCCATGGGGGCTGTTCCAAGGGCTGGGATGGATCCTGGGGAAACCTGTCCAGTCTGACCTGGTGTGACCCCACAAACCCAGAGTTATTTGCCACTGATACCCAGTGAAAGACACTGATACACACTGATACACAGCAGAAACACTCTGGAGTGTGTGCCCCATGGACAAACACTGGCCATGGATAATTTTTTTCCATGTTCTGTTTTTTTCCATGTGAGCCCAGGGCAGGGGCAGTGTGGGCTCCCTGTCCCCAGGCAGGACGGGCAGGGGGTTCCAGCACCAGGGAAAGCTCAGTTTGAGGACAGCACTGATCTGAGATCAGGGAGGGATCTGGGCAGCCTGAGACTGATGGTTTCTGCCTCCCCAGACAGATTAGTCCTTGGCTCATCCAAGTGTTTTGCAGCAGGAGATAAACTGAGATTATTCACTGCAGAAGGAAGTGAGCAAAAGCAAAGGTATCTACCCTGGCAAGGCAAGATTGCAGTGCAGATCTCAGCAGGAATCAGAGCTCAGCTCAGCACCCACCCTGCAGGACCCCTCAGGGGTACCTCTGGGGTTCACCTTCACCAGCAAAACGCTGCCTTCCTGGGGTTTTTATTATCCTGAGAGAAATCAGAGATCACTGCTGAGATTTTTGGTTATTGCTGCCAAAAGGGCTCTGTTAGAGACTAGGCAATGCACAGATAACTGAGAGAACAGCCCAGGGAGCTGGTGGAAAATCCAGGTGCAGCAGGCTCAGGATACTGCTCCAGGTCAGGCAGGATGGGTGTGCAGAGGCACAGAACCCATTTTCCTTATCTGACCCTTGAGCTTTTTGCAGCTAATCGTTCTCACAACAGCAGTTCTCCTTTTGAGCCAGGAGCAAGGTTCCCAAAAGCCATCATGGCATGAACACCAGCACAGTGCAAGTGGAATCATAAAAAAACACTTTAAGCATCATCAAGCTTAGAGAGAATTTACAAGGTGCTGTTTATTTCTACCTTTGATTCTCTACATGGTCTCTACAGATCAGAGTACTTAGAAAACATAATTATTTTAATTAGGAGTAATTCAATTAGAATATCTCATTGCCAATAACATTGCTAATAAGAAATGAACACACTTGACTTTTTTTTTTTTTTTTTTAATCTTACCTTTGGGGACTCTCTGAACACTTTCCCAGATGTGGAAATACTGCTTTGATGTTGCATGTCTAATTCTTTTTCTCCTGTAGGGTCTGATTCAGTGTATATTTAAGTCCACTCAAGGTTTTCCTTTGCTTCCAGAGGGCACAGGACTGTGCTGTTGCACACTGCTTTATGTCAGGAGGGTTTGTGCTGTAACTCCCTTGCAGGAGAACAGGGAAATCAGCACCCTGTCTATGAAGAGGGGGATGCCAAGTAGGTCTGGTGGAGTAACCATGTCAGTAAAAGGGTAATCTCTGTCCTGGAGATCCCTTGCTGATGGGTCTCTGACAAAAATTCAGGCTTTAGGCCTCTTCAGTGAGTCCATCACAGTGAGTGACAGGAATAATCACAGTATTTTGCTCCAGCAGCACAAGCCAGGCCAATTTGGGAATGTGCACTCTGCAGTACCAAACCCAGTGCTCAGTGTTTGCTAAAGCAGAGCCCCTGGAGTGGCTGCAGCACTGCTGGAGTCACAGGACAGCACCCAGTGTCACCCTGAAGATTTTCTAAGCCTTCTGTAACACTCTTCATATTGGAAGATAGTCAGAAATTTTACCTTATCACACTTTCTACTATAAACAATGGCCATGTTTTCCTAACTCTTTCATTGTTTACAGATTTCTATGTGGGAGGAGAAAGTTCATTGACAGTTGGCTTGACAAATGTGGATTGAGAGGTGGAATTCCATCCTCCAATCCACAGGACCCATAGGAAATGTATAAAACTGAGTTTTGTAAATAAACTCATCCCTTTTCCTGCTTTGCTCACCAGCGTGTCCTGGTGTGGTTCTTTCCATGTCCACAGTGACACACCCAGGGGTTTCCAGCTGGAGCAGAGCTGATTTATCCCCAAGCAATGGGCATAGGGAGCTCCTCTGCACCTCTCACTGGGACACTCTGGCTGTCCTGGCAGTCAGGAGCCACCATCCAGCTTAGGTGACCTCCAGTGCCACAGAGCAGCCTGGGTGCACACCCAGTTTGTGCTGGGGGCACACCCAGTTTGTGCTGGGGGGCACACCCAGTTTGTGCTGGGGTGCACACCCAGTTTGTGCTGGGGTGCACACCCAGTTTGTGCTGGGGGCACAGGGGGGCTGCATGTCCTGCCCAGAGCTCACCCTGCAGCCCCCAGGGCAGCCAGGCTGGATCAAGCACTGGGAATCAGCCCCAGCAGCAGCCACCCAAAATCTGTGCTCACCTTTGTACACCCTGAACACCAACAGAACCACACAGATGGGGAATATTTTACCAGTTCTAACCCTTTTCTCTGTGATCCAGCCAGCAGGGCTCTGAGAAACCTGCCCTGGCAAGCAGAGCTCAGCTGAGCTGTGGACAATTAGCTGCTTTACCCCGTTCATGCTCATCCTCTTAACCAGCAGCCAAGGAATATTTAAATGCTGATCTGTCTCAGCCTCAGTTGTGACACTCTCCCAGCACAGTGCAGCTTGTTTGAGATTGTACTGAGCAACAAAGGGTCCTGTTATCCAAGGGTGGTACTTGAAAGCCTATCTGCAAGAACAGATCTCATTATTTTAATTAAAAGCTTCCACGTATTATTTTCTAAGCTAACAAATATGGCCATAGTTGTAATTACGGAATCACCAAATATAGTCTCAAGATCTTGTTAATAATGATATCCTTTTTAAAATCTCATAATCTTAAAAAAATGTTGTAATTAAGTCACCAAGCAACTACATTTGTCTCCATGAAATAAAGCCAAATCTACAGATAATTGCAAATAACTCATTTCCCAGTGGATTAATTTTTTTGTATGCCAATTAGGCTCACAAATCTCAAGCTGTCACCTTCATCTCCAGACATGCAGCCGGCTGAGAGCACAGCTATAAACAAAACAGCCCAAGTGCCTCTTGTTCCCTCAGTAAGGAAGAAAATGAAGTCAGCAACACACATTTGTAGATGTCAGCCCCTCGAGAGCAGAAAAGGGGTAAAAAAATCATCTTTGGATTATTTTTTGGATGTAAGACAATTAAAACGCTTTGTCTGGCTTTTGGGAAGCATTTGGAAAGCCCTGAGAGGCTTCTGTGGCTGCAGTTTTGGGGTAAGAGCTGCCTGGAGACTCCAACCCACACATGACCCACCCATGGTTTCTCTGGCAAGGGCTTCCTTAGCCCCCCCAGGATCCCTCCCAGGCAGCAGTCCCAGGAATGGAGCACATTCCTGTCCCTGGGGACACCCAGCACCTCCTCCTGCCACCCCTGGGCACAGCTCACCGGGCACAGCCATGGCAGGGCTGGGGCTGCTCCTGCACATCCCTGCAGCCCAGAGCTCCTGGGATAGAGGGGACAGCAGCCCCTGCTTGGAGAAACCCCACAGAAACCCCAGAGGAGGCACCAGGATGGGCACAGGGATGGAGCAGCTCTGCTGGGAGGAAAGGCTGGGAGAGCTGGGAATGTTCACCTGAGAGGAGAAGCTTTGGGGGGACCTCAGTGTGACCTTGCAGGGCCTGAAGGAGCCACAGGAAAGATGGAGAGACAATTTCCAAGGTGTGGAGGGACAGGACAAGGGGGAATGGCTTCCCAGTGCCAGAGGGCAGGGATGGATGGGATCCTGGGAGGGAATTCTTGCCCATACCTGGCACAGCTCGCCCTGAGAAGCTGCCCCATCCCTGCCAATGTGCAGGGCTTGGACAGGGTTTGGAGCAGCCTGGGACAGTGGGAGGGGTCCCTGCCCATGGCAGGGGGGGGAAGGATGTTTTTGAGGGTCCCTTTGAACCCAGAGCAGCCTGGGGCTTCATCAGAGCACCAAGAGCAGCCCTGCTCAGGGGCCCTCCCTACAGCCAGTGCTGAACCAGGAGCGTTTTCACTGCACCCTGAGCAGGTGAACTCAGCCAGGCCTGGGCACAGATCTGTCCCTGCTCACCCCGTGGCACCAGAGCACTGCTGGGAACAGGGACTGGGCACAGCAGGGCTGGCAGGAGCCACAGCTGGAGCTGCTGCTGCCCCCACCTGTGCCCAGCAGGCCTTTGGGGCAAAGCTGCTGTGCCCCATCCTCTGGCACCAGCACCAGCCCCTCCTGCAGCCCCTCACTGCCACCTCTGCCCTTCCACAGGGCCACCAAACGTGGTGCTGGAGCTGCTGATGCCTGCTTGGGGATATTCCAGAGCAGCAGCAAACAGACATTTGTTCAGAGCGTGTTGGTGAGACTAAGCCATTGTCCCAATCAAATCAACAAGCCAGCTCTGCAGCCTAAAACATTCAGAAGTGCTTTGCAGCTCCTGCTTAGGTGCAAGGGAACCCCTCTGCCTGCCCCTGCTGCACTCAGACCTGCAACCTGCCCTGAACAGCTCAACAGCAGCAAAACTGCCCAGCAGCACAAATTCAGGGTATCTGGGAGGTTACACAGCCACAGAAAAGGGGAACAAATCTGTGACAAGTCTCTGTTTCAAAAAATAACTACACACAATTGACAAAACTTGAGATTGAAGCATCAAGATGTGAGCTGGTGGCCCAAGCTGAGCACACCTTTAACATGTGCTCCTTGGCCCAGTGTCTTCTCCTGGACAGGTGCCCAAAGCCTTGAAGCTGCTGAGGGGAGTGTCTGGGAAGCCTGGACTGATGATGGGCCTGGGGGGATGATGTAGCCCTGATTTCATGTCTGTTTTGGTTTGTGAAAACCTTTTCAAGGTGATTATGCTGTACACAAAAAGAGATGTTTTGCTAACTGTGTCTATGTTATACATTCCTTTTAGAGGAGGGACTTCTTGATGGCCCTTTGGCTTGACCAGTGTGGCTGAAGAGGTGTTAACTTTGCCATCCAATCATACTGGTCTCTGTAAATAGTATATGAAGAAATGGCACTTTGAATAAACCTCTCTCTCTGGCCTTCTGATGGTTCACAGAGTCTGTGTGGTTCATTTCATGTCCTACATTGACAGGACAGATTTCCTTTGGCTCCCTTTGTTCCTCTCTGCAGTGCAGATCAGATGTTTCCTCACAAACCCCTTGTGTCTGACAAGTAACCCATCCACACCATCCCTGTTCCCATGCTCAGGTCACCCAAGACTCCCTTCAGCCCCAGAGCTGAATTCTTTTCCCATTCGTTTGGAACAGTCCTTGGCTTCCCTCCTGCAGGGCCCTCAGGTAAGCTGCACCTCTGCCACCTGCACTGCTTCTGCATCTCAAACCTGCAGCTTCTCCATCCCTGGCCCTCTGCCACCTGCACTGCTTCTGCATCTCAAACCTGCAGCTTCTCCATCCCTGGCCCTCTGCCACCTGCACTGCTTCTGCATCTCAAACATGCAACTTCTCCATCCTTGTCCCTCTGTGCAACCCCTCCTGTGCCTGCCCAGCTGGGTGAGGACATCCCATGCACACAGCTCTGCAAATTCTGCTGCAATTGCAGCCCTGCATTTGGTTAGGAAGGGGAAGGGGTCAGTTCTTGGAGAGAGCTGCACCTGAAGGGCTTGGAGATTGCACAGAAGGAAAAAATAAATCCTGTGGAAAGTAAAATTGCTAAGATGGGCTATTACCCTTAAATCTATACCCATCAGCAACATTTCAGAAATGCTGATTAATCCCAGCAGCCCTGAAGCATTGGAGGTACATCTCTGTCACATTCCTGAAACCTCAGCCACAAAGTCCCTTTGTAAAGATGCAAACAACAGCCTGAAAGGCACATTCTCCCCTTTGTCAGCATCACTGCAGGAAAAAAAATCACAACCACAAAGTGTTTGTAACAAAACACATTGATAGTCATGTAGATATTTCATTTTTTCCTTCCTGAATTTAACAAAAGCCTGGATCTACCACTCAAATTAAACACTGTGCAGTAAAGCATAAAGTCTGCATTCAACAAGTTTAATTACTGTGTAAATGAAAGAAATTATTATTCATTCATGACATTTATTTCATTTCCAGTGCTAGCTGCCTTTATAAAAGTGGGATTGGGGGTGCAGGGGGAGGAGGAGGCTGGGTGTATAATTACTACTATATTTCTTTGCCAAACATTAGTGAACTTAAACAAAAAGTGCTTGTTTTCGTTGGAGAACAAAAAGCACGTGAGCTCTCAGAGATGGATGTGCAGGACGCCCACAGCCCTGACAGGGTGCCAGGCTCTGCTAGGTACACCAGGGCTGGTAACACAGGGCTCATTGAAGGCACAGCCCAGCTCAGGGCTGGGTCAGGAGCCACCCAAACCATGGGAACAGTCCAAGGCAGAGCCCCTGGGCAGTAACAGAGCCCCTGACATGAGAGATAAACGGGCAGCTGATGCTATCGGGCTGCCCAACAATGCAGCTTTTCTAATGCGTTTTCACAGGGCTTAAACTTCAAACAAAGGAGAGGGAAAATAAAACCCTCTGAGCTGATTGAGATCAGGCATTTGGGGAGTGGGAAGTAGGCGAGGGAGAGGCTGCAGAAGGATTCCCTCCTTACACCATGCCATAAACCTGACACACTGATTCTGCCTCACCCTGCACGTTGTGCTGATCCCAGGGAATAGCTGCTCCCAGGGAATAGCTGCTACCTGCTCTGATCCACCCAAAACACCTGAGCCTTCCAGAGAGCACTGGAAATTATAACAACAAATTCTAAAATTCTAAATTCTAAACAAATTCTAGTGACTGATCAAAACAGAACTTCCAAAAATATGCTTTTCCTGGGAGAAGCAATTCCTGTACTTTCCTAGCCCTCCAACTACCAGCACTTAATCTCTGCACTACACACAGATTATGCTCTGGCAGAAGTGGCCTCAGTTTACTTTAAGGAAGGAAAAGGAAAAAAAATCAACACTGGGCCACACAAGTTGTATGTAAGAAATTACAGCTGATGTATTCAGATAAGTGGAAGGAGCAGGGATGATGCTGGAGGTCAGCCTAAGTGGGGGAATGACTGCAGTGATGTTTCACATCCACATTCAGACATTCCACTTCTCCTGTGAAATACATCCTTTTTAAGAGGGGCTGTACAGAGCTGCCTACCACAGCCAAGGCCGTGGGGTGATCCTCTCCAAGCCCATGAAGTGTGTGCACTCAGCTGAGGGAATAAACATGAGTAATTTTTTTGCATTTCAGAGTAACACACGTCAGAGTCAGCTCTGATCTCATTCCCCATTCAAAATGAGTCTCTCTGAAGTTTGTTCCCAATTCCTTGCTGAACCTAATCAAGCCAAATGGAACAAGCCATAATCCAAGCAGAATTCAATGAGCTGCACCCTTTAAGAAGGCTATTAAAGCTTGTTCCCAGGGTTTAAACCAGGAGAAGATTTAAAGTGGAGAAGAGATTATCCCACATCTGCCTCCCATGACCTCCCTTTGGCACCAGCACTGCCACTGTCAGAGGTAGCGGCTGCCAGGAGGGTGGATTTGAGACACTGACCTATTGTCCCATGTCCTGCACACCACTGACACCACAGCTGATTTTTCTGCCCCCAGATTGCACCAGTATCCCCTCCAATGTTGATTCTGTGGAAGTTTCAGGCTCAGGGCTCTCAGAGCTGCTGTTTTGGTTCGAGCACGCTGCCCCTGCCATCGCTGCTGCAGCTTGATCCTTCCTCCTGATTAGAGCAGGGCTTTGCAGACACAAAGCACTGTCTGCTGCCAAAACCTGATTACTGCTGCACCCTAACAACCACAGCCACAACAGGGAGGGTAATTACACCCAGAAATAGGTTACATGCCAAAGCCAAGGGCTCTGGACAAGCCTACACAGCAATATCTGCATTTACTCTCTCACCGTGGCTCAAAATAATTGCTGAGTTTGTGACATTAGTAAGGGACCAAAGCCACGTCAGCTTTGGACACTGCAGCATCACTGAGAGCTGAGGAACAGCCAGGGACAGCATTCCTGAGTGTCCATGGGGACAGCCAGGGACAGCATTCCTCAGTGTCCATGGGGACAGTCAGGGACAGCATTCCTTAGTGTCCCCCAGCACATTCCCCAGGGACAGTCCCATGCTGGGGGATGGCTCCTGCCTGTGCTGGTGGAAGCCTCAGCCATTCCCAGGGCCAGGGGTACCGGGGTTGGTGCTCTGGGGGAGTTCAGGAGGCCAATCCAGCCCCCAGAGCTGAGGAGTGACTGCAGCCTGGAGCAGCAGCCCAGGACACACACGTCAGCAGAGTCATTCCCAAGCAGTCCTGCTGCTCCCCTGCTCCTGTGCAGGAGCTGCAGGACTCCACCCAGCTCCCAGGGAATCACTCCCTGCACCCTGCCCTGCATGGAACAGCTTTGCCAGCACCACTGGCAGCCCCATCTCAGCCACTCAGGAGTTTTCTCTGCCTACAGAGAAGAACAGAAATGGGCAGGGGATCCTTTCTGCCCACCTGCCACCTTAAGCATGAACTTCATCATCATTTAATAGTAAAATGGGTGAGAAAAATTCATTGCATTGATAGTGACAGTGACAGTTTCTTACATTACTATTTCTAGTCTAGTAGCCTTGAGCTGCTGTGCTGAGTGATGCAGGATGCCCCTGACCACAGAGCCTTTCCAGAGAGGGCACCAGCATTTCCTGCAGGAGGGGAGAGGGCTCAGCACATTCCATGGAAAAGCAAACTCCTGCACTGACACAGGCAGGGCCAGGCAGCCTGAAACACTCCCAGGCTGTCACTGGGCATTTCCACAGCCAGCTGAGATGCATGAACAATTCATATAAGGCAACACCAAAAATAAAGCTAATTACTTTAGGCTTATGATAACAGAGATCCTTTTCTACAGGCAACTTTGCAAGGTCACCTTCCTTGCTTTAGTCTCTCTCTTCTTTTTTCTTTTTCTTTTTTTTTGTTTTAAAGAAACTCCATTGAGCTGCTTTCAAAGCTTATCTGTTTCTACCTCAGGGCAGGAAGGGGTTAAGACCTTAAAAAATACATAGAGATGAATGGAAAGCCAGGCTGGCAGGGCAATGTTTTGAAAAAGGAAAGGAGGGGGAAAAAAAAAGGAGAAAAAAAAAAGAAAAAAAA
>VXBR01005399.1:366698-376949 GCA_013400215.1 Cisticola juncidis | reverse complement strand
AAAAAAAAAAAAAGAGGAAAAAAAGAAAAAAGAAAGAAAAAAAAAAAGAAAAAAAAGAGGAAAAAAAAAAGAGTGTTTTCTTACAGTCCAAACAGATCCAGAAGCCCCGAGTTTCAGGTCACTTCCTCTCCTGCAGGGCTGGCAGCAGCGCTGTCAATCAGCTCGGGGTGCTGGCGCTGTCCCTCGCTGAGGACACAGCACAGGAGGGACATTTACCCGCTGGGAAAGGGGGATGGGGACACAGCTCTCAATTGATTCCAAAGGTCCTCTGGGAAAGATGGAGCCTCTGCTTTATTAGCACTGACATTCAGCTCTCAGAGTAGCAAGCTGATACCTGTTTAATTTAAAGCCATTTTCCAACTGGGAAATCTGTCAGGGAAGCGAAGAGCAGAGCTCCTGGTGGGACAGGGCACCTCCAACACAGAAATGGGTTCATCTCCAGCAGGAAAGGCCACTGTGCTCCAGACTGGCTGCTCCTGAGCTGGCTCAAGTGTTGATCTAGTGAGGGGAAAAATAACACCACAGCCCCTTCGTGTTTCCTTTGTGAGGAGAGCCTGCCATGGACAGACCCTGTGCACCCAGCAGAACCTCACCCTTCCCTTCAGCCTGGGAGATTTCTCTGTGCAAGTCCCTCAGGCTTGTACATGGTGTCTTACATGCTGAGGGAGATCTTGACTTCATTTTAGAAATAGATAATTAGCTGTGTGACAGACTAAGTCTTCCAGGATAAGATATCATTATTCTTCCATTTAAAATTCCTCCTCAGATGGTGGCACTGACCTGCTGCTGCCACTGTCTGTGTCACCCTGTGAGTGCACACTCGTGTCACAGCCCTGTGTGACCACCCCAGGAAATGATAAAAGGAGAACAAGGTCTGGGGCAGGCTCAGGAAAGCCCTGGGAAGGGAGCAGGGCTTTGGCTCATTAATCAGACTTGAGGTAGCAGTGAAGCCAGAGGAGCTGCACACCAACACCCACAGCAGATCAGACTCCTGAGATGCCAATAGCAGCTTGGTGTAATTGAGTATCACGTAAGGAATCTGGGCATCTGCTTCTCACTGATCCCCTAAAGCTTAACTCCTTCATCAGTCCTGTGAACTGCAAGGTCTGTCTATAACCAAACATCCTGATGAAGCTGCTCCACAATTTAGATCTTAGCTAAATCCTAATCCAGACTAAGAAGATCTATAGAATTATGCAAAAATCTTCCCCCTCACAAACCAGAAACATATCTGAGAAAGGTTTCCATGGAATTCCCAGGCTGCTCTCTCATCTCCCAGTCTTTGCAATGCTCCTGAGGCAGTGACACAGGAGCCTGGCAGTGCAATTCCAGCCAGACACGTTGGCTTTCACTGCACTGATTGTGGGAGCCAGGATTACTGAAGGAAATTAAAGGCTATTGCTGTTTTCTTATATACTCCTCAGTGAATTATTCCAAAAAGGAAAAATATGAGACTATCTATCAAAATCATACAGATCCAATCAGTGCTGTGCCCATGTCTGTCTGTGTTTAGACCCAGAGGTATTAAATGTCTAATGTAATTATACATTAAACACTGTGTGCAATGTTCAGCCCTACAAGGATTACATTTCATGTATAAACGTGCCCACACACAGACAATTCTACACAAATCTTTGAGTTTTGACTGCAGCCATGATAAAATCAGTTTGCTGCTGTGCAGGGGCCTCTCCCCAGGTCAGCACTGAGCCCTGCTGTTCCACACAGACTCCTAGAAATGGTTGGGAAACACAGGCTGTGGTTTGGCTTTTGAAGAGGATGAAAGAAAGAACGTGACAGCAATGGATATGCTGGCTTCAGAGCCGACACATTTCCTTGGATATTTATATACACACACCTTTGGTGTGAGAGGTGCCAAGCTCAGCATCCCCTGAGTGCTGAGTGCCAGGAGGGAGGGCAGGATGTGCCCTGGGTGAGCTGCCAGCACTGCCAGCCCTGCCAGCTTCCCCCTGTGCAGGTTGGACAGCAAACGACAGGGCAGCAGGCACTTCCATCCTGGGAGACTTTATGGTTTGTGTTTGCTCAGGGCTGTGAGCAGCCTTGTCCTGTAAGGCCCTTTCAGCTGCCAAGCTCTCAGGGCAGGCCAAGTGTGGCTGCAGTCAGGCTTTGACTTTCCCAGGGCCCTCCAGGAGCCACTCTGGTTAAAAACAACATCAGCAAGTGTGAAGCTGCCAGACTTGTGGTCAGGGAACATCTGTAGGTGCTTGTTCATTCTCACAAACAAGGATCACCCAGGACAGCTGAACAGACACTTCTGAGCTGTGCCCCACATAGCTGAGCACCCCAGCACCTCTGACATTCCAAATCTGATCACCCTTCAGAGATGGAGAACATTTAAAATATTCCTTTTACACAGAGATGCCAAATTTCACCTACCTATAAACAAGTGTGTTTAAATTAAAAAACTAACCTAGAGGCCTCGTTGCCTGGGCTGCTGCACTATCAGGGAAAATCAAGACCCTTCAAAAAGCCATTCAGGCCCTGGAGTGGGCTCATTTCTGTCCTCCTGGACCCTAAGGAGAGGAGATCCCTAATTCAGACCTAGCACATGCTTGAAGTTAGAGGAGAAAGGATTAAAATCTGAGCTGCCCAGAATGAGAAGGGAAAGTTTATCCTGATTTTGATTTTGAACTCACAAGTTCCTATAACAGCTCTCACCATTCCTTCCCTTCAGGTAACTCCCCCTGGTACCCTCCAGCAATCAGCTCTGGTACCTCCCAGGGCAGGCAGTCCCATCAAAGTGCCAGAACTGATGGTTTTAAATATTCCTCATGAACATGTAAGGTATCCATGTAACCACTCCACTGCCCAAGGCCAGGAGAGATGTGGTTTTAACAGAGGTGTCTTTTTGAAAGCACTGAGATTTTATGTTAAACCATTTCTCAATCCCACACAAACCTGCAGGGCAAGAAAAATGCATTACGAAATCTCTGGGCACTATGCCAAGGCACTTTTTAGAACACTTTTTTAGTATATCTAATATTTTTTAGATTTATACCTTCTTTTGGCCTCAGAGTGACCACTAGTCGAGGTCACAAAAGCAGCACCTCTTTCAGTAATCTCTCCACAGACAGTGGAAGGACCCACATCTCTCTCTGTCATCTTCTGTCTGTGCTGAGGAGAAAAGTGGATTTTGTGCTCCCAGTTTCTGTCATGAACACACCACAGTGATATCCAAGCACTGAATGAGCTGGTTTGCTAAGACAAAACCAGAAAGCTTCAATCTGAACCTTAAGCCAAGGAGGGAGGTTATTTTGACTTCTTTGTTTTCCCTTTTTTTACATGGATGGGGGAGAAAAAAGTCTGTGAGGCTGGTGAGGCACAGCAGGAGCAGGAGGCAGCAGCAAGGGCTCTCCCTGGCCAAGGGCTGCCTTCCCCAGGGTCTCCCACCATCCCCAGGAGCACAGGGACAGCACAGAGCTCTGGCACCCACCAGGGCCATCCCCAGGGGCACAGGGACAGCACAGAGCTCTGGCACCCACCAGGGCCATCCCCAGGAGCACAGGGACAGCACTGGCAGAGCTCTGGCACCACGAGGGCCATCCCCAGGGGCACAGGGACAGCACAGAGCGCTGGCACCACCAGGGCCATCTCCAGAGCAGAGCAGCCTCTCCTGGCAGCAGCAGAGTCCTGGTGGGGACAACAGCAGCCTCTGAGGAGGGAGGGCACTGCCTGGCAGGGTGAGGTGTCCCTGTCACCTCCCACGTGCCCTGTGGGTGCCTCTCTCCCCAAACCTGCCAGCCTGACCCCTGCACTCCCCATCCCTGCTGTGTCCTCTCTGCAGACACAGCTCATTCCAGAGGGAAAATCTGCACATGGAAGGAGAACACAGCAGGGATGGACCTCAGGGACACCCAGGCCAAGAAATCCAAACCAGGTCATGAGACAGAGGCAGAACAGAACCAGCACAAACTGCTCTGAGCAGCAGCTGATTCTCCCCATCCAGGCAGTGCTGGTGATGCACTCTAACACAGCTCCAGCTTTAACTCTCCTGGATTGACAGCAGAACTGAATTACCCTTCCAAATCTCTCTTTCAACTTGTCATAAGTTTTTTTTAATCCAACAAGAAGCACTTCCTTGGCAGAGTTGCCATTGTTGTATTTTTTCCAGCTTTTCTGATTTAGGGATTTAATCTTTTTAGCCATGAATTGACTTCTCTGAACTAGCACTCACAGAAGAAAAAAAAAATCAGCTCTTGCTTGCCATGCAAGCTGCCAAGTGAGTTCCTAGGACCAGATGGAATGGATCCTGGGCTTTTAAGGGAGATCACTGACAATCACAGAGAGCACAACAAACACAGGCAAAGTTTCAAGAGGGCTGAACAGAGATTGATCACCACACAGAAATGACAGAACACTAAACAAGGAAATAGAAGCTCTATCTGTTCATCTCCAACATCTGTGTTGTGTAGAACACTGGAAGCTGCAAATCCTGCCTGAATAAAGCTACAGAGTAATGCAACCCATGTGCACCCCTGGGATGGGGACCCAACACAGGCTCAGCACCACCACCCCTGCAGCTCTCCCTGCTCAGGATTCATTTCCAGACATGCAGAGCAAACAGAAACATCAGCTATAGGGGAAAGGAGTCATCTAAACCATTGCTGAGTATTACTGTGGACACGGAAGGAACCACACAAGGACACGCTGGTGAGTGAAGCAGGAAGAAAAGGGGGTGAGTTTATTTACAAAACTCAGTTTTATACATTTTTATGTGGTCTGTGGATTGGAGGATGGAATTCTACTTAGCTCACATGGGTTAAGCTGACTGTTAATTACTTTTTTCTTCCTACTTAGAAATAATGTAAACAATGAAAGACAGTTAGCAAAACATAACTAGTGTTTACAGTAGAAAGTGTGATAAGGTAACATTTCCGACTCCAGTATAAAGAATCTAACAAAGTTTAAAAAGGCTTTCAAAACTAAAGGAACAGCTGAGACCCACAGATGATGTTTGCTTGAAGAACAACTTTCCCAAGGTATGTTAGAGCTGCCACACAGCTGAAGAGGCTGGACAGAAAGACCAAGTACAGAGCTTGCAGAAGATTTCTGTGATTGTCACTGAGCTACAGGCAGCATTTGTGCACAGGCACAACTTAATTCCCCTCCTTTAAGCTCCTCTGCCTTCTCTCCCAGTTTATATTTGGATGCTCAAGAAAGGAACTATTCAGTTACTGAACTCAAGTTTATGATGCAGGCAGTGAAATTGAATCCCATCTTTTAAGCAGATTAGGACCTACACACAGACCTTTGAACCTGCTGTGTTACCGTGTTGGCTTTCACAGCTCATCCCCAAAGGAATAAAATTACTCCATTTAATTAGACTCCAGCTCTCCTCATCTGCCCCCAGAAGTTTCCTGTCACCTCATTCAATTGTGAATATAATTTAGGCTTAAAGGTTTGTCCTGATTTTTCAGTGGAGTGCTGAAGAGCTTTGCAATGCAGTAATTCACCTGTCTTCAAACTTTTCTGGGGACACCACAATGGAAATGCTGCTTCCCTTCTCCTGGTTCTGTGGCCCCAGAGAAGAGCATTGGAATCCTTTCCAAAATGCTGCATGACAATATTTGATAACACTCATACTTTCACACCATCTTATGGCTAGAGAAAATGAAGCACAGAGAGAGGAAATGGGAGATTCTCCTTCCCAGACCCAGAGCACTTTCAGCAAAAATGAAGAATCCAGCAATTAGTGCCAGGCTGTAATCACTGTGTGACTGAAGGTAACAACCACAGCAGATCCAAAGCTGCAGAGCTGGGTGGGTGTTTCAGAACCTGTGATTTATGCAGCAGCCACCACACAGGACAAGATGTTTCAGAAGGAGAGAATGGCTGTGCAGGGCCAGATCAAAGGCTCAGCCTGCTCAGCATCCTCTTTCCAACAGTGGCCATAAATGGGTGTCCAAAGGAAGAGAATAAAAATAGGAGAAGTACATATAATACTCCAGTCTCTCTATTTATATGCCTGCATCTTTCCCCCTTGCTTCCTCCAGCAGTCACTCCCAGCTCACTGAGCTCCTGACAGGGTTTCTGCCTGTTCAAGGGCAATCCACTGATTTATTTTCCATTAATTGGCCCACTTTCCCACAAGTGATGCAAACTTTTAGCATCAACAGTTCCCTTCACAACACCCAGCTGCACTGGCCAACCCCTTCCCAAGGAACCACCCACTCCTGATCTCCTCCAGCTCTTCCCAACTCCTTTGGCACCTCCATGTCCTTGTGTCAGCAGCAGTGAACAGTTCCCTCCTCCTGGTGTCCTGCCCAAATTCACAAACCTCTGTCACATTTCCTTTCCTCATCCCCTCAGCTGAGGGGTTGTGGCTCCCTCAGTTCCTCCTCACACAGGCAGTCCCACCCTCTGAACATTGCATTTATCCTCTGAGCCCTCAGTGTCTGCCAGTCCTTGGAGAGGGAATGAGGAGAGCAGCACAAGGCTCAGGTAAATCAGGAATTTCTGTTCCATCACTGCAGCATTCCCTGTTCCATCCTTAGGATGCTTCCTTGTCTTTAACTTAGTTTTTTACACCACTACTGAGCAATTTGTTGCTGATCTGATGGAAATATCCATTATAACCCCAAAATCTGTGCCTGGAAATGGAGTTAGAAACACCCTGATTTCAGTTGTGCATGGAAATCAGCTCAGAGTTCATCAGTTCATTAGGGCTGTTTTTGGGGGGGTAACCCTAAAAACAGCACAAGGCACCCATGCTTTGGCCCAGGACTGCTGTTACAGTGAACTTGGGCACACTAATCCCACCCAGAATCCCCTCTCCACCCCATGCTCTGTCCCTGCACCTGCCCCACACTGTAATAAAACAGGATTTTAACAGGCCTGGTGCTGTTTCATACAACCAGTGTCTTCAAATTTGCTTTAAAAGCACATATAAATTTTTCATTGAGCAGACAATGATGCTCTCACATCTGATTGCAAACAAGATTATTTTTTCTCCCAAACAAATCCAATAACTTGATTATCTGCTCTGGTCTGTTCTTATTTTTTTCTGCTGTACAATTTTCAAATATTTGCAGTTGTAAGTCTTTCAAAGCTTTAATTTGCTTAAAATGATTCACAAGCACCTTGTTAATCTTTTATCAGTTTTATTACAAACTGTAAACAAAACCCAGTTCTTAAATAATTAAAGGGCAGAACTAGCCCTCAGGCAAATGAAGTCCAGGAGGGGAGAATAAAAAATTTAAAAATCAGAGTAAGCCTGTAATTTTTTTTCCTTCCCATCTACAGAATTGGTGATCCTAGCTTCAAAACAGAGAGGAATTCAAAAAGAACAGATTGTGTGTGACATCCCCCAGCCAGTTTCTCTCAACTGCTGTGTCCTGAATATTAATCCATCAAGCACCTACACGTTGGTGGTTGCAGAGTTAAACTCACCACAGGCTCTCCAGGCAGAGGTTGTGTCCCAGACAGGGGCTCAGGAGAATCCCTGTGCATTTCTGTGTGCCCAGCAATGCCTGAGCCTCCTTCCTGAGCCCCCCAGGATCCCTCCCAGGCAGCAGTCCCAGGAATGGAGCACATTCCTGTCCCTGGGGACACCCAGCACCTCCTCCTGCCACCCCTGGGCACAGCTCACCGGGCACAGCCATGGCAGGGCTGGGGCTGCTCCTGCACATCCCTGCAGCCCAGAGCTCCTGGGATAGTGGGGACAGCAGCCCCTGCTTGGAGAAACCCCACAGAAACCCCAGAGGAGGCACCAGGATGGGCACAGGGATGGAGCAGCTCTGCTGGGAGGGAAGGCTGGGAGAGCTGGGAATGTTCACCTGGAGAGGAGAAGCTTTGGGGTGACCTTAGTGTGACCTTGCAAAGCCTGAAGGAGCCACAGGAAAGATGGAGAGACAATTTCCAAGGTGTGGAGGGACAGGACAAGGGGGAATGGCTTCCCAGGGCCAGAGGGCAGGGATGGATGGGATCCTGGGAGGGAATTCTTGCCCATACCTGGCACAGCTTGCCCTGAGAAGCTGCCCCATCCTGCCAGTGTGCAGGGCTTGGACAGGGTTTGGAGCAGCCTGGGACAGT
This sequence comes from Cisticola juncidis, assembly GCA_013400215.1. Lineage (NCBI taxonomy): Eukaryota > Metazoa > Chordata > Aves > Passeriformes > Cisticolidae > Cisticola > Cisticola juncidis. The sequence continues at coordinate 368,900 of VXBR01005399.1, read as the reverse complement.
GGGAGGGGTCCCTGCCCATGGCAGGGATGGGATGGATGTTTTAGGGTCCCTTTGAACCCAGAGCAGCCTGGGGCTTCATCAGAGCACCAAGAGCAGCCCTGCTCAGGGGCCCTCCCTACAGCCAGTGCTGAACCAGGAGCGTTTTCACTGCACCCTGAGCAGGAGTGGGTGAGTCCAGCCCAGAGGGGAGCTGGAGCCTGTACCAGGGAGGGCAAACTCCAAACAGGGATGCTGAAATTGAGGAAAAAGCCTGCCTGGAACCCTGACATGACAGGGGGTGGTGGCAGCACGAGGCAGGAGCTGGGCTGGAAATGAGGGGCCCAGGCAGGAGCCCTCACACAGACACACACAGGGCGATGGCAGAGCTGAGCCTGGTCACCTGGAAAAGGAACTGCTACACCCACACCTTGACATGAAACTCACTTCCAATTATTCAGATGGACAACTGTCATTTAATGTAATTAAAGTAATTATCACTGCTGTTACAGCCTCCTGTCATCCACCAATGCCTCAACCCAGCTGTGCTGAACGATGCTCACTGTGGCTGTACAAGCATTTCAGAAATTTTGATACAAAATTTCCAGGTTTCTAATGTATTGAGAAGTTCCTAAGGAATTCAAATGGCATTTCCTTCTAGTTACAGAAAAGACCACTTTAATGAAGCTTTCCAAAGCATTGCAATTGGAAGAAAACTTAAGGAACTACGAAGGCAAGACCAAGCAAATTCTAATTATCTTTTGAAGGCTACACTACCATGCACACAAAAATGGATTTAAATGCATTACAGACCTAAAACGTGTCATGGATGCATTGCTAGCCTATTACATGCAGTTCATTGTGCAAAGGTTTTTGGTTGTATGTTTTGTGCAGTGGGCTGTAAAAGTTGCTTAACAGTAGAAAATACATTTGATTAAAAATTTACATCAGAAGAATGTAACAGGGTTTTTTTTTCTCTGCTATTTTATCTGCCACTGACTATTCCCATCAGTATTCAGTTCTTCTCAGTCTCACAAGAATATGCAAAAAACAAGGACTAAAGATGGAGAAGTTTGAGGTCTAGATGCTGATCCATATTAAAGACAAAGCTGTCCAGAAGCTGGTTCCAGCTGGAAAAAAAAAGCATAAATTCCCATTTATAAGTGGGAGGACCCTAAAGTGTCACTGAGATGCTTAAATAGTTCTGCTCCAGTGAGTCCTTTGTGAGAAATCTCCAGGGGAGAGCGGGTGGTGCTTGGATTTCCTGATGCTGTGTCCCAGCACCTGCCCGGGCAGGAGCAGCCCCTGAGTCACCCTGACACACAGCAGGCAATGCTGCCCCACATCAAGGAGGAAAAGGCTCTTTACACCTCTGCCATATTCCCAAAAGCCTAAAGAACTTAGAGGTCCTTGCTGATTTAGAGCAAAAAGCAACCAGCAAATGTTCAATGTGCAGCACGGAAAGGAATCAGAAAGATTTTCCAGCTTAGGTGAACACCCTCATCCAAAACCACACAGGAACCAAGCACAGAGAACTGCAAACTGAGAAAGAGCCATTTAAGCCAAAATAAATGAGCAAATACATAAATAAGGCAAAATAAATAAATAAATATGTACTTCAGTTGGTTCTGCAGCCCAGGAGCAAATGAAAGCTGGGGGAGCCAGCCCAGCCCTCTGGGGCTGGAGGCTGGACAGGGATGGAATTCCCTCCCTGGCTCCAGCCCTGCCTGCCTCTCCCTGGGGTTACCAGGCCATGCTGGCACAGGGCTGTGTTTGCTGCTGGTGCTGAGCCCAACCCAGCCAGGCTGGGGGGAGAAAGAACCTCCTGAGCCCCCTGCCAGCCCCTGCCAGCTGGGCAGGCTGCAGCCACCCCTGCCACGCTCCTTGTGTTCACTGAGAGGCCAGAGAAAGGCAAAATGCAGGGAGGAAAGGCCAAGACATGAAGAAAGGCAGCTCTGGGAGAAAGGGCACAAACAGGGCACAAACAGGGCACAAACGGGGCACAAACGGGGCACAAACGGGGCACAAACAGGGCACAAACAGGGCACACACGGGGCACTCACGGGGCACTCACAGGGAACTCACAGGGCACACACAGGGCACACACAGGGCACACACAGGGCACAAACAGAGCACTCACAGGGCACAAACAGGGGACTCACAGGGCACAAACAGGGGACAAACAGGGGACTCACAGGGAACACAGGGCACACACAGGGCACACAC
>VXBR01005399.1:344863-359185 GCA_013400215.1 Cisticola juncidis | reverse complement strand
GAGCGCTCGGCGCCGCTGCCAGCCCGGCTGCCCGGCAGCTCCGCAGCTCACGGGGACTTCACCGCCCTCATCACGGATGGCACATGTCAGTAAAGCTGGAGGCTGGCCCCGGCGCTGGCAGCCGCCCAGGACCGTGACCTCCCCCAGCGGGATGAATAATGAATTCCAGCGCTTCCCTGCAGACACAGATTAACACCTGGCTAAACATTATTCTGACAATGAGCCTGGCGCTGCGAGAGCCCCGCACCCCGCCTTTAACCCCTCGCTCGCCCACCACGCAGGGAGGGGATGCTTTGGAGGTTGTCCCGCCATGCCCTCCCCCATCGAAAGCAAGATTACAGCACTATATATAGTTTAGAAACAATAAAGCCTCTTAGGCATAAAGCAAATATCTCCTTTCCGACTCGGCAGCTGCAGTAACGCTGCCGTGGAACCGGAGCAAGTCCTCAGCAGCCAGACTCGCTCTGGGTCCCCCTTTCTCAGCCTCCTCTCCACAAACACCCTTGGTAAGCTGTGATGCTGTCAGGCTCATGTTTTAAAATAACATCTGTAAAGACATCTGTGAGGAATAAAAACCACAAGCCCCAAACCAAAGCCAACAGAACAACCACCACTCCCAAATTAAGCTAATGCACAGAAAATCCCGGGAAGTCACTGGTCAGAGTGTTTGTTCTTCTGTCTGTCCAGAAACACTTCCCAATCCCTGGCTCTGCTTTAAGGAGACGCACTGATCTGGCCGCAGACCTCCCAGCTCTGTGCATCCACGGAGGAGTGAATATCGAGTTACAAACTAAAGGATGGATATAATCTGCCTCCTGTGTTTCCACTGGCCCAGCATCCTGTGCTTCACCATGCACAAGGAAACAATGTCAGGGATCTCCAGCCCAAAGATGTGCCCTCAGTAACACATGACACAGATGGACATGAATTGTCACACGGGTACCTGAACCTCTTCATGTTTCCATACAATGATGAGTGAGGTTCGGATTTTCATTACAGAAGTAAAAAAGTCACCTCAATTTGCTGCTTTACACAGCTGTCTGGTTATTCAAGTGGGAGTCTCACAGTATCCTATCCCAACAAAAGAGGATAATTTGCTTCTCATCATCTTCATATCATGACTTTATAGATTTTTCTTGCCTCCCTTATATCACATCTCCCAGACTATTACATTTCCTCTTGTAGGTAGGCTGTGCATGTCTCCACACATCCTTTTCATCATTCCCTGTACCTTCTCTAGGTCTAGGTATCTTTCTCATGGGCAGAGAGAGATGGAATAAATACATTTACCACTGACTTAACATCTCCCACTATATGTGCACACAAGAGATATAAAGCAGGTGAAACAGACCCTGAAACCCAGTTTGTCAGTATTACTCTCCTAAAAAGTCCTGTCAGTGCTGATAACAGTGTCAGTGCATTATCTGACAGTGGTGCCTTTGACAACCTGGCTACTCATCCTTCTGCCAACAGAGATTTTCAGAACTTTTCATCCACTAGGGCTTACACAAGGGGTCCAAACACCAATATTGACCAATAATGGTCACTGCGCTTCGGAGGAGCTGAGGCTGCTCAGTCCTGCTCTGCCCTGAGACCCTTCCCTGCTCACCCACACTCCGTGTTTGGTCCCTGCTCAGACAGGGAATTGGGATGAAGCCCTTCCAAGGCCCCTCACTGCAGCCAGCTGGGCTGCTTCAAATCATGGCCATCCATGGCCGTAGCTGTCAGAAATGACTTTCCATTGATGCCACAGAAAAATATTCCCACTCTCCCTGTAATTCTGTATTTCCTGTGGGAGAATTAACCTATGCTAAAAGGGTGGCAAAATACCACAGGCATTTTTTGGAACTGGAGATGTTAAAAATGGATGAGAAGGTCTGCTATAGGGAGGACCATAAAATTAAAACACTGGTTTTTATCAGCACCTCCTATTTTCTGCACCTCAAAAGCTGCGTTTTGAAGTAGCAAATGAATAAACGGGCCAGATCTGGCTGTGGATTTGATTGAGATCAGGTCAGTGCAAGAGCCTCACTTCCTCCCCAGCTGCTTCTGCTCCTGCAGTCCCTGCGGCAGCGCATTCCTGCAGCCGTGCCAGGGCTGCAGGCAGCGCACAGAGCACAGGTGGTGCCAGGGCAGGGCTCCGGGACACGGACACCGCGCTGCCCCTGCCAGCTGTGCCAGGGCAGGGCTCCGGGGCACGGACACCGCGCTGCCCGCAGGGCTCACAGAGCACAGCCGCGGTGCCAGGGCAGGGCTCGGGGCAGGGACACCACTCTGCCCGCAGGGCTCACAGAGCACAGCCGCGGTGCCAGGGCAGGGCTCGGGGCAGGGACACCACGCTGCCCGCAGGGCTCACAGAGCACAGCCGCGGTGCCAGGGCAGGGCTCGGGGCAGGGACACCACGCTGCCCGCTCCCAGCTCCGGGCACGGACACCGCGCTGCCCGCAGGGCTCACAGAGCACAGCCGCGGTGCCAGGGCAGGGCTCTGGAGCACGGGCACCACGCTACCTCCTTCCAGCCGTGCCAGGGCTCCGGGGCAGGGACACCGCGCTCCGCTCCCAACTCTGGGCACGGACACCACGCTGCCCGCTCCCAGCCGTGGTGCCAGGGCAGGGCTGCCGGGCATGGACACCATAGTGCCCGCTGCCAGCCGTGCCAGCGCTGCAGGCAGTGCACAGAGCACGGCCGTGGTGCCAGAGCAGGGCTCTGGGCACGGACACCACGCTCCGCTCCCAGCCATGCCAGGGCTCACAGAGCATAGCCGCAGTGCCAGGGCAGGGTTCCGGGCACGGACACCGCGCTCCGCTTCCAGCTCCGGGCACGGACACCACGCTGCCCGCTGCCAGCCGTGCCAGGGCTCACAGAGCACAGCCGCCGTGCCAGGGCAGGGCTCCCGGGCATGGACACCACACTGCCCGCTGCCAGCCGTGCCAGGGCTGCAGGCAGTGCACAGAGCACAGCCGTGGTGCCAGGGCAGGGTTGCGGGCACGGACACCACGCTCCCAGCCCGTTCCCAGCTCCGGGCACGAACGGCACGCTGGTCGCTCCCAGCCGTGCCAGGGCAGGGTTGCGGGCACGGACACCACGCTCCCAGCCCGCTCCCAGCTCCGGGCAGCTCCGCCCGCGCTGCCGCGGTCCCCGGGGCAGGCGGCGAGACCGGCCCCGCGTACCAAGCACAAACAGCTGCGCCTCGCAGCAAGCACCAGGCCCTGGCTGTTTTCCACTGCTTCATTAGCATCTGGCAGGACCTAAAGTTCCAGGGTCACAAAACACAGAGCTATTATTTTATTTCAGGAAAATGCACAGCGACATCCCTCGAGAGCTGTCCTTTTGTAATCAAAGGACAAGTGCAGCGCAGGGAGGGGAGATGAGGAATTTGCATCACATCCCCGCAGCCGGGCAGGACGAGCCCATCGTGCCACAGATTGCTCAGTTTGTGTTGCACTGCTGAAAGCCCTCACATCAGCACCACAGAGAGCCCCTGGCAGCACCCGAAGGGCCCGGTGTTCCTCACAGCACTGACAGCTCTGTGGCTTTGCACACACAAGTACACACCAGCCTCACTTTTCAACACTTCATTCATCTTTGCAGTAGGACAAAACACACCGTTTATTTTTGAACCTGCAGCGTCAGCACCTTCTCTGAGCTGTGTTTGGTTCTCCTGTTTAACAGAGCTGCAGCCTTTGTGGTGTGTGGTACACCAGCTTCACTCCCCTTTGCCAGGTCACTTCCTGGGGATGTGATGCTGCACAAACACCACAGCAGATGGGATCCACCCCTGGAAGTGCTGCATGCTCCTCCAAAACTCTGACAGCCCACACCTTCTCTTCCAGTCACCCATCAACAGCATGGAATAACATACTGCTCCTATTCTGAGTTTGTAAAGATAAAATCCCAACTTGTTTTCATATGACCCCAGAAAGGGAACCACGCTTTGGTAGAATACTCACAATTCTCCCCGAATATTCATCCTTTGATTATTCAGCAGATTTTGCCATAGTCTAGTAAACCATTTCAACTGTGAGACAGTGTAGAAAGGAATTGAAATAACCTCCTTTTTAACAGGCCATTGGTTCTAAGCCTTTTAATACACCCTAATGTATATTTAGATATCGATCCATGTTCATTTCAATTATTCCCCGTGACAAAGCTGATCACACACTAATGCAATGTGCAGTGAGTACCAAGTTGGTTTTTAAGTCTCCTAACATCAGTGGGTACCTCCTCTCTGCCTTTGGGTTTGTTGGTAAATCAGACTAACATCCTGGTGCCACAAGGGAGGGGGGGAAGGAGCAAACCAGGCACTATTTCACCTATTTTCACTATTTCCTGAGGCAGCAGAAATACCTTGAAGAACCCACTTGCACAGCAGAGCCAATCCTGGAGGAAACTGAAGAACCCTGACCCCTGAGCCAAGCAAAACCAATCTCTGTGTGTGAGCAGGGGGACTAAAGCTGAAGCAAAATGGTGCATTTGCAGCAGGGACTGCATCCAAGATGAATTACAGCCATTCCTGTGTTCTTGGCACTACGAGAGCAGAAAATCATCTCCCTCCCTATTACCATAATAGCTTTCACACTTCCCAACCAGCAGAGTGAAGTGTGAGCATGCTGGAAGAAATAGCACATAAACAACAAACAGAAAGTTTAGATAAATAGGAAGATCCCATCTCCAGAAAATGTTTACAGCAATTTTTATAATTAGCCTGTGGGGAGGAGAAAAAAGAAGGGGAAATAAAGGCAATTTGGATAAGTATAAATAAAAAGGATTTAGAAATGTTTTTCACAGTTCAGAATGGCTCTGAATGTAGCAGGCAAAGCAGGGATCCTGGGAGATTAAATGAAGCTCAGAGCAAAGCTTGTGGGATCTGCAAGCCTTCTAAGAGAGAAAGTTTTTCCCTAAGTCAGAGAACTGTAGAGTAACTTGGATTCTACAAATGACAAACAAATGCTGAAGCTCCTGCCTGCCTCTGAACATGCTCAGCACTCCCTGAGCTCTGAACTAGCAAACACCCAGCTCACTTCCACACAAGCAGCACAGCAGCCTTTCTGCTGTAACCCAGAACCACACCAGCTTTGTATTCCAACATTTTACATCCCAGGCAGCTTCCCAGGGCACGGGCAGTGAGGGAAGGGTCAGACTGCCCAAACTCAAACAAATCAGGGGCTGCATCTCAGAAGCAGCAGAACAAATGAGGCATCTGCAGCCTCCCAGGCCGGTGCTGCCAGACCTTTGTGGGTCACAGGGAGGTCCACAGGGAACTCTCATCTTCCAGGCTAATAGAGAGCACAGTGGGATTTGCTGTCTTGTTATTAACATGGTAACAATCCCATCTTGTACCTCAGGACCCTGCTCACCATCAGCACCATCTGCTCCCTCATCCTGAGTGCTGCCCAGTAATCCCATCATGAACAGGCTGCTGTCAGCTCGGGCTCGTCTGCAGGGAACTCTGCAGGTCACTGCTCTGAGCCCAGTGTGGGCTGGCAGGATTCAGGAGCTCTCCTGCCTTCAGCCCCACTGATGGGCTGCATCCCGTGTCTGATATTCCTGGGACTGGCACCAGGACACCAACACCACCACCAGAGTCACCCTTCACAGGAAGGTTTGGTGTTTCTCTTCCCAGTGACTAAGAAGTGCCAGTGACATTTTCCCTGGCAGCTCTAAGCCCTGTCAGGTCTGTCAGTGCTGTCAGTGCTGTAAGGTCTTACAGATGCCTTTCCCTTGGAGTAGGATAAAGCCCAATAAGTCAGGCCACCTGACTCAAAAACAAGAGTGCAGATTAATGTGAGAAAACCAGTCTGAAGTACTTTATCTCCCCCAGCAAAGTGCCAGTGTGTGCTGAGTTACAGTCAGGATAGCCGCCCAGCTGGGGCACATGCTCAACTCTCCAGGTGGAATCATGGCTGTGAGGCACAACCACAGACCCCTGCAGGATCCAAAGACACCTCAAGGCAGTGCAGAGAGGACAAGAAAGAGGCATTTATAGAGTGCAACCTGCAGGAGACAGACTGGACAGAAGCAGGACAGCCCATGAGCCTGGCACACGGGAGCTGGCTCATGATTGCTCACAATCTGCTCCTTGTGCCACTCTGAGTTAGCTCAGGGTGCAGGAGGGAGAGCTGCTGATGGTATATGATCTATATGGAACTGTGCCAGGACGTCACGTGTGGCTGTCTGCAGCAGTGGGAGGCAAAGGGGGCTTAAAATGCATTTCTGACCTCTGAAAAAGAAGGTGCAGTGCCATAATCTGTGATTTAAAAAACAACAATAATTGCCAGCTGGACAAAATCGCCTATGATATTAAGAGATCAAATAATGCTTTTGTAATCCTATACAATTTTGTTCCCTGGCTTTCTGGTTTCTACAGCTCCAGCACTGTTTGGACAGAGGTTTATTACCTTGCAAAAAAAAGTCACTTCTGAGATGACACCAGAACTCCAAAGTGTTTGAAATGACAGGATTCTCAAATGCAGAAAGTGATTTCTGTGACACTCCATCATTTCCTCCTACAGAACACAGCTCTGCAATCCACTACAGAGCTGTGGGTTTGGATCTCCCTCATTTACCCATGGAACAGGGATGAGGAGCAAAACATCCAGAGGGGAAGGGGGCAGAGAAAGCCCTGATAAAACAGAACCTGTGCATGCAATGTGTGTATTAACATTACAGCACTGACACAAGTTCCCCTTGAATATAAAAAGGGATTAGATGGCAGAGCACTCATGCCCACAGCTAAATCAAGCCCTGTTCAGCAGAACGTTTGACACTGAAAATCCCCAACAGCACAGATTGGGCTGCAGTGCCAACAGCTCCTGCACCAGCCATGGACACAGGGCAATTTACACCTCAGCAATGAGTGCTGTAATCTGTTTAACACCCACCCAGGCAAGAGCCTGGGCACAGGGACAGTGACCAAGTGTCAGAGTCCAGAACATCTCTCTGGCCACCCTGTAGGGTTTGGGGACAGGACAGGGGGTCTGGGATCTGTCCAGGGGGGTCAGAGCCTCACACAGAGCCCAGGAGGACACTGCCTCTGATCCCTGCCATGGCAGTGAATGCCCACAGTGTATGAAGAATCACAAGCTGAGAGAATTCAAAATAAGCAGTATTTAGTTTATCATAGAATGTAAATGTAGAATCTGGGATTTTAGTATATGGGGTTGAAGAGACAAGCTGGAGGAATTGGGGAGTGGCCCCTGTGCTCCTTGTTCTTGCTCTCGTCCCCCATCTTTTGCTGAGTTGGATTTTAGAGATTGGTTTAGAGTAGAAATGACATGTTAGCATAGGTAGTAGGCATTGGTAAAATTCTGTCAATAAAAAGTGCATTTTGGACGGTGGTTGGGTCAGGGGTGCTGTACATGAGGTGTGGGGCTCTCTGAGCCGCCCAGTCCTGCTCTGCTGGGGATGCCCTGCAGAGCTGAGACAGAACTGAGATAATGCCCCTGCCAGGGAGGCCTGGCAGAGCTGAGACAGAACTGAGATAATGCCCCTGCCAGGGAGGCCTGGCAGAGCTGAGACAGAACTGAGATAATGAAGAATAAACAACCTTGGAAACTGCACTGGGGACTCAGCTTGTCTGCTCTGGCTCTGGTGTGAAACACTCAGGGCAAAGAGAAGACAAAAAACCTGATTACCTCGGGGAACAGCAACCCCAAGGAGAATCTCAGGGAGCTGTAACTCTGAGAACCAAGGCCCAGGGAAGGAGTTACACCGAGCTCTGGGGTCCCTGCAGCTGTGCCCAGCACCCTGCAGCTGTGCTCAGATCCCAACCCTGGGCAGCCCACTCAGGTCCTCACCACCAGCATAAACACCTATAAACCCACAGCCACCTTTGGCATGATTCAGAATTCCTTTAGTGTCACACAAAACAGGGAATCCAGCACGCAGCAGGAAGGCAGAGCAAAGAAACCACCAGTATCTCCCCAGACATGGAGCTCCACACCCCAGCTCCCCAGCACCAAACACCCTGCAAGGTCCTCACTGAGGCTGGGCAGGGGTATCACCCGTGTCCCTGGGAAGCCCCAAAATTCCACACACCGGGCCTGGATCAGCTCTGAGGATGCTCTGCACTCACCAAGCAGAAAAAACACCCTGACAGAGGCAGCCTGGAGCCCACAGAGCACACGTGTTCATGCATGTGCATGGACACCCAGCCAAAACACAGCCAGGCCACTGGCACCTGCACTGCCCTGGCATTTTCAACATAATTCTTGTGAAGTCTCCCTTTAAAAAGGAGATTTTGCTCTTTAATATTCATTGACTTCTAGTTTCCTTGTCACACACAAGGCATTATTTACTCTACAGTGGCTCGGTGCATCAATTATGGTAATAGTTTGTGAATAACATTTGCATTATGGGAAAATGAGCCTGGTTATTTAGCACTAGCCGAGCCATCCCTCTGGAAAATTGTCACAAACATATGTATCATATGCCTCCACTTAAACAGATCTGTAATTACTCGAGTTTATTAAAAAGAGCCAGCACTTTTTTTCTCTTTTTTTTTTTTTTTTTTCCCTAAATCTTCTTTCTGAGATATCTACAGAGCCTTACTCAGCCAAAGGTAAAGGATAATGACTGCTGCTACCATGTCCTCTTGTTTTACACTCAGATGTTAGAGGTGAAAAGCATCTTCTACATTAGTTTACTCAAATGCAGAAAGTGTGGCTCAGTAATTGTGGCATTTGATTAATGCCCTGTTCCAGTCCCTTCAGCTAAATTCCAGCTCCATTCAACTTCTGTAAATTCTGATTAAAATCTGTATTACATCAGCTCCCAGGGTTTCTATTCCCTGGTCCAAGGCACTGAGCAGGGAGAGCACCACAGCCTGTACTTCCTCCAGAGCAATTGCTCTGCTCCTTAGAGAGTTTAAAGTTGAAAATAAGGCATTACACCTTGTACAATGTGTCTATGAGTACCTGCCTAAAGGCTTGTACACTTTTTTGAGCAGCTGAGAAAAGCTAAGAAATATAATTCAAATAGGGGTTGTTCAAAAAACCCCACAAAAGTGCCCCAGCAAAATGAACAGCTTTGTACATTGAGGACCTGTTGTACCCAAATTCACAGCATTTCTAACACTCAAACTGCAAAATTCTTGCAAATTAGCAGTTATGTTAGTGCACAGCAGCTGTTAGCTTGCTTTTACAGTGCCTACTGTCAGCTCAGGTAGATTTGGAGAAATTAATCAAGACTTCAGGCTTTCTTAGAGCACCAGGGCTTTCCACAGAGCATCAACTGCTGTCTTTGTACACAAGAAATGCACAAAACTTTGCACAGAAAGAGAGAGCAACACAGCCAGAATGATCCCAGCAAAGGTTCCTGGCTTCCAAGGTCACAAATTGTGATGTGGGCAAGAGAAGCAGCCCCACAATCAGAACTGAACTTTCCTAGGGAGAGTACACCACAAAGAGAATTAAAAGAAGCCAAAGGGAAGTGGGGAGTGGCACAGACAGTGTCACACAGAGGTACCTGGGATGATGAATCCTGTGCTGCACATAAAGGAGCTGGCACTGCTGAGGGTCAGCAGCTCCTCCCCAGGCTGCTGGGCAGAGCTGGTCCAGGCCACTAATGAGATGGGACATTATTATTATTATGTTATTATTTAACAGTTCTTTCACAGACCATGACTTGGTGATGCCAAAGTTCCCAGCCAAGGAATCATCCTAATGAGCCATCTCAGAAAGCAGTCACAGGTTCCATGGGCTGCTGACACCAAACTGCAGCCTTGATACTCAGCCAGATGTGAAAACAAAATAACAATGTTGGACAGGCTTTGTTTATTCTGCCTCTGTAACACCTCCCCCCTGAGCTGTGGGATGGTGCAGGAGCAATCCCAACCCCCTTTACACCAGCACAGAACACCAAGTGGGTTTTCCCCTCTTGTGACAAAATTGACACTCACTGGTCTCACTCTGTGCCAGCACATGGTGTGTGCATTTGGAAATTGCTCTAGTGCCTGTATTTCCAGCTCTGGTATGAAAATCTCCACAGCAAAAGCTCCAGCAGTGGCACAGTGGCACCAAGTACTGTGTGCTGCACCTCACACACAGGATTTTCCAAGATAGGTGAGGATGGAGGAATAAGGCAGAAATTGGTTATTCCTGTGATACACTTGAAATTTAAGTATTAGCTTGTACTGAAGCTCTTGATCTAACAAAGCACCATTGTAAAATGCACAATCAAGCCCAAAAGCTCACCCCCATCCTATCCAGGCAATGCTACACTCACCACAGCAATTCCAATCCCCACCAAACCTTTTCCCCCTGCTCTGGCCAGCTGAGCAGCTCAGCACCGTGTTTGCCACAGGGTCAAAGGCAGAGCTTTGTGTCCTGCCTCAGCAGGAGAGGTGTGCTTGTTCCAACAGCAAAGGGAACAGGTTGGCAGTGCCTGACAAGCCTGAATCAAAGAGTCTGCAAATAGAATGGCAAAGGTCAGAGAGATGCTGAGAGCTGGCACTGCAGCAATGTGCCACGAGCTCTGTCTCTGCTGGAAAAACCTGCAGCTCTTGTCTTCAACACTCTCCTGCTACACGTTTATCTTCCCCATCCTAAGAGAGGGAAGATTAAAACAGACATGTAAAAAGGATGAGGAAAAGAAAACTGCAGAATAGTCCCCTCCCTCATTTTAATTATTGATGCAGACAGCCTAAGCAATCTGTAAGCCATATACATAATGTATTTACTTGAAAATCCCAGCAAATCCACACGGTATTACAGAACAAACTACAAGCTGATCTGGGAGCACTGTCTTAAGAACTGGGTAAGCTGTCTCCATGTACTCAAAAATCTGTTTGACAAACGGAAAGATTAGATTAATGTTAATAATGCTAACGTGCTCAGCAGCACTCCCTGCCCCAGCAGCAGGCTCTGGGTGCCCGGGGTCTTGTCTTTCATCCACACCAGATCAGGGTGTGCAGCAAACTCTGCTTGTTTAGAATGATAAAGGCAAGGCTGGCTCACATTCTTGAAGCTCCCCCCCTCCATTTGATTATACACCCCAGCAGTAACGTTCAGGGATCAGCCAGAAAGCAGCAGATGTTTTACATAGCAGAAGACCACGTTAAAGAAAAAAAAATCACTTATTGAAACAGCTGCTTCTAGGTTTGGGGCTAAGGAGGGTGGATGGGGTAGAAGGGAAATGGGGGCAAAGAATCAGACTTCAGCCTGAATTTGGTGAGGGATGCTGTGTCCCCCTCTGCTCTGTCACTGACTGGAACCACCTGGACAAGATACACATTCATTAAAAATAACATTCCCTGCAAAGCTGAGCAGTGTAAGCAGCAGCAGGCAGCAGTTTACGACAGCATGAAAATGCAGAATCTGTAGCTCATTGAGCCATTCACTGTTTTAATTCCTGAGTTCCATCTCACTCCAGGAGAGGCTCTGGACAGCAGAGCTTTCTGCATCTACACAGCACATCACTCACTTGTGTGCCACAGCAGCGAGGAGGGCACAGGGTGGGCACTGCCACTGTCACCCACAGCTCTGGGAGGTGACACAGGGGGTCCCAGTGAGGTCCCCCCACCTCCTCATGGCCCAGATGCTGCGAGGCCCCTGAGGCAGAGCGGAGCCTGTTTGCAATTTTCTTCTCAAGCACCAGTATGAAAACACAAACCTTCAGACAAACGGATCCTTCACTTCCTCCTTGCTGCTTTTAGTGGTTTCTTTAATCTTTTAAGCTTCTGGGTCTAATCCAGCAGCTGCCATCAAAAGTACTTACACAACTGCAGGGGAGGGAGGAGGGAAGGAATGGGATACACCAAATCATGAAACACATTTGCTGAGCAGCCTCTTTGTTCTTAGCACGAGTGAGTGCCTTTGGAAGGTGTCCGTTCACAGCACAGACACATTTATGTACCTCTACCTGTGATGTCCTCTGCTGCCTTATCTATAAAAACAGAGAGGAATGCTCCCAAATGAATCCCATGACACATCTGAGCTGGCACGCTGAGCACAGCGTGGGCAATGCATGGGGGATCTCTCCAGTAAGCAGCTCATGCATGAATATGCTATAGGCAGACAGCTCCCAAGATGACAAATGCTGCTCTTTTCTGAAACCTGGAAATATTTAGTGCTCTTCACAGAGGGCTCCAGTGAGCATGCAGTGAGTCTCTTCCCATTTCAACAACAGCAGAAAGAACATTTCAGATCTCCTGGCAGAAAAGTTTAACACGTGGTCTGAGAGCATAGAAAAAGTTCAAAATCCATTAACCAAGAGAACCAGAACTGTCATGATTTCATTATTAAAAACAAGCAAACAAACACCCTCAGAGGACTCTTATACTGAGCACCACGATCTCACAATTTCTGCAAGATGCCAGCAGTTGTCTATGTGCTAAATTCCATATTTAAAGGGGCTGAGGGTTCCAGAGGCACCAGGTGGACAAATTCCAGTGAGGGTTGTGCTTTTCCCCTGCTGTTCCCAGGACACAGCACACACAATGCTCTGTTCATGCTGTGAATTTGCTGGTACATCCTTCTCTTTGAGCAAAATCTCATCCCCCATACTGACATCTATGCTAAGTTTCTAAAAATAGCCTGTCCTTCTTACATAAACATGACATAAAGGAATTAGGTGACAGCTGACCAAAAGCATCCCTTTAAAAGGCAAACTCTGCTGAGCACCAAATGCAAACAGCACTTACAAGCAGCCAAGCCTTTTTGTATTAATTGAAGACAGAAGAAAGCTTCTAGATGAAGTCTCAGCTTGCCTGGAAAGGAAAGGTATTTCCTCTACACACTGACTCAATTACTCCTATTCCCATTTATTTATAAGTTAGTGAGTTTTCCAATGGATTTCTACTCCAGGAAAGGATCTGCCATAAGCACCCTTCCAGATGCAGGTCCCACAGGAGCTCTGTGATTCCCACTGTGATGAAGAACTCTGTCATTCAGGCACAGATAAATCATTCAGGCTTTAAAAACTCACCTAGAGTTTTCTAGAAGGAAAAGCTTCCAGAATTTCCAGAGTCTTTTTACACTACATGACAGCTATCCAAATACAAACCAGAGCAGTATTAACTTCTTGCATCTGCAGGCATTCTGAATAATTCTTCAGTGTCTCAAAGCTTATCCCTCCTGGCAACAAGATGAACTTCACCAGAACCACATCAGCAATGCACAGGAAAGTTAATATGCAAATAGTAGGGGGGGAGGGGGGGTAGTTTTAGCATAACCTGGCTAATCCCTAAACCTCAGGGAACTGAATTATATATGAATTATTAGATCAGGATCCATCTCTATGCCAGTGCAGAACACGTCAAGGAGGTGAAGGGCACCAGGCTGCCAGGAGGGCCCTGTTGCAGCATGGAAAGAGAATTAATCACTCCAGAGATGCTGAGAAAGCCAACACCAGCCATGCCCGAGGCCAGCCCTGTGCCATTTGCTGTGGAGTCAGGGGGAAGCACAACCTCAGCTGCTGGGGCTGGAGCCAGCGAGGCACTGCCTGTGCCCCACACGGCTCTGAAATGCCAGTCTGGCTCTCACTGACAGCTCACAGGGCTCCATTCCACCCCGGGGGTCCCCTGCAGGTGTCCCCAGGGCACACAGGGCTGTCAGCAGGGCTGCCTGTGGCTCCCCAGGGAGCTCCCGAGCGTGTTTGCCCTGGCAGCTGTCACAGAGCAATTGAACTCTGTGTTAGCAGCCAGGGCTGTGCTGAGGACAACTGAGCATTTGTAGGTTCAAGCCATGCTCTGAGCATTTGTAGGTTCAGGCCATTCTCTGAGCATTTGTAGGTTCAGGCCATTCTCTAAACAGTTGTAGGTTCAGGCCATTCTCTGAGCATTTGTAGGTTCAAGCCATTCTCTGAGCAGTTGTAGGTTCAGGCCATTCTCTGAGCAGTTGTAGGTTCAGGCCATTCTCTGCTGGTGCCAGTGCCTCACTCCCTGTTGCCAGGTAACAGGGCAGGATTTCCCTGCTGATGCACAGCCTGCTGTGATGGCCAGGCCAACCCCACACCCCCTGCCCTGCTCCACGTGTTTTAACTCTTCATTAGAAATTCAACAGCATCCACAAACAGACTGGGCTCTCTCCTGGCTAAAGGGGTATCTAGGCCACATTACTAGAAAAAACTAGTTTGCAAGCCCCTGCAGAGAGAAATTAATTTACCTGAGTGTTTAACACACAGGTCACCCTCCCCTGCCAGCACATCCTCACAGACTGGGCCAGACAGCACCCTCCATCCTGCACCCTCCATCCTCCATCCTCCATCCTGCATCCTCCACCCTCCATCCTCCATCCTGCACCCTCCATCCTCCACCCTCCATCCTGCATCCTGCACCCTCCATCCTGCATCCTGCATCCTCCATCCTGCACCCTCCATCCTCCA
>VXBR01005399.1:328398-344600 GCA_013400215.1 Cisticola juncidis | reverse complement strand
CCTGCACCCTCCACCCTCCACCCTCCACCCTCCCTCCTGGTTTTGGTCTCCCAACCAGCACCCTCCTCCTCCTCACTGCTGTTTACAAGGACACAAGTACAGGACACAAATAATGAGCTACTAAGCCAACAGCTACAGGGTCACCTGAGGGCATGACCCCAAATGCTCAGTGTTAGGGTTAAATATCTCTCAGTGAAAGTAAGGCCTGGAAACAGGATGTTTTCCCATGCTCAGTCAGGCTGCCAGAGTTCCTGCTCATGTGCAGAATTTCCTACATTCTCCATTCCTGAAACTCCACAACATCTAGCCTGTCTTGTGAATGGTTGGGAGATACCAGATTCAGGTTTTGGATAATCCAGGTCTTACACTAACTACACTTTTTGAAGTATCTTTGGAGTTTTGTTTCTCACCCATGCTATTCCTGCAAGTGTTGAAGCCTCCAAAACTTCTACAGAGGCTCCCACTTCCCTCAGACTATGCAAACTCCGTGCCAAGGAACTGCACTTTCCTTGCAGCACAGCAAACACCAACCCTCTGCTGTAGGTTTGTGCACTGCTTTCTGATGGATATTAAAAAGCCCCCAGTAGTTCCTAGCCCTGGCCCAGGACAGTCAATGCAGCAGCAAGCTTTGCTGTCATTTTTTCCACAACAGAACACATTTTAGATCCAGACAAATGGAATTCAGAAAAAAGACTGATGTGTTTCAGTTTTGCTACGGGCATCTTCGGCCACCCAGCCCTGAAAGGCAGCAGGGCAAAGGGCTCCTCACAAATGACTCTTGTTTCCCCTCTGAATGTTTTTATTTATTGGCTTCAGCACTGGTGCAAAGCCCATGGGAGACATGGCCCAGAGGAATGGGACAACATCCTCACATAAGCTGCTGCTGATAAAAGCAGCATTCAACAGTATTGCCCCTCGCTGGTCACATTTTCCAAGGAGAAAGGCAGGGAAAGAGGAGCAGCATTGTGTGTGTGTTTGGGCTGTGTGACACAGCTCCACTCCAGTCCTGACAGGAACTCTGACAATCAGGCCTTTGTGAGGCACAACAGATTTTGGGTACATCTTCACACTCGATCCACAGCACATATTGTATTGAACAAACAAATTCTGCCAGTCAGCTGTGAACTGCCATGTGAAAATTACTGAATTACAGCTCCCATTGAGACAGAAGTAACGAGTCCTCTTACACCTTACCCAGCAGGACTGCAGAGCTCAAGCTGAAGAAAAAAACCAGCAAGGTAAATTACTGGAGATGAACTTTCAAGCTAAATTAAAGAAAATTAAACCCTTTTCTGATATAATTTCCTCCTTTTATCTCTCATTTTTATACACTTATGCAGTGATGGATTTCAGCCAGATAAGAACGATGATCTAGGTCAATGCTTCTCCACCCTTTTTCCACTGAAGGACCAAGCTGTTTTGGAGAGGTAAAAATAAAATCTGAGTCCATGTTATATTCCACATTCCCCCTCCAGCTGGGAAGAAAAGGCTGCTACTGGGGCACCTATTGTTTCTTTAAACAGAACCATATTGCTTTACTTATACAGTAACAGCCTCAGTGTTATAAATTGGTTTATTTTCATTAGGCACCACTAGCAAGCAAATGCACACAGCAACATTTCCTCAGGAATGTGTCCAACTGCACAGGGATGAGGGTGTTTACATTCTTTTTTCTTTTAAATTAGTTCTTTTGTGGAGCCTCTCTGTTAGCTTAGAAACCCTAGTTTGAACTAGTCTGAACAAAGCTGCTCTAGTAGAAAACAGACCAGGAACCAGAAACTCCTTTGTTATAGTCATGCCTAAGTTTCCCCAGCTCTAAGACTTTGCTTTACTCCACTTTTATTTAATTGTCTGCTTTGACCATTAGTGTTTGTTGTGCTCTGAATTGTCCAGAAAGCACAGCCTGATTTTGGGCAGTGGAGATTCCCATCAGCCTGGCCAAGGTGACTCTCTCAGACACCCCAGGACACAGCTGCAGAATGGAAAACCAGAATTTGCATACAGGCTCTCAAAGAACTGGATCTTTTATCCCACTTTTCACTGACTAAATACTCTCTACAAATGGTTGGTGAATCACGACTTTGGCTTCCATTTCAAGCAGAAAGGGGAGCAGCACCTGCAGGACCCTGTGATGCTCAGAGCCCAATTCCTGCTCCTCACACCCCCAGCCATCACACGTGGGCAGTGATGCAGGCACAGGAGGTGCCAGCACAAGCAGCTGGGGCTCCTAAAGAAGATTCAGGGGCTAGAAAAGCAGGAGGAGGGCAGATGAATCAGTTCCATTAGCTCAGCATGCCCCACAGGAAGAACAGGGGGCCACCCCTCAGACTCCTGGTGCATTAGCAAAGTGAACACACATGTCCCCTCCAGCAGCTTGAGCTGTGGCTCCCCAACAGAGCAGGGCATGGGGATTTGCTTACCCAGCTCTGCCTTGTGCAGAACCTGTGCCACTCACTCTGTCTGGGGAGTGCTTTTCCTCTGGGAAGAGTGTAACATGTTCCCTGGAAGATTTGGAAGGCTGCCTGGGATGACTGGGTTTGGGCTGGGACGGTGGGGATGGAAGCACAGCCAAGGGCTGCAATGACACCTGCTGATGAGAGGGGCTGGGACAGCACCCAGAGCTCCCAAAGCACATCACACCTCACTGAGATCTTCTGGAAACATGAGGCTGTGGGTGGACACAGACACCAGGGGATGG
This sequence comes from Cisticola juncidis, assembly GCA_013400215.1. Taxonomy (NCBI): domain Eukaryota; kingdom Metazoa; phylum Chordata; class Aves; order Passeriformes; family Cisticolidae; genus Cisticola; species Cisticola juncidis. Next base: position 341,902 of record VXBR01005399.1, on the reverse strand, counting down.
AGGGAATGCTGCAAGGTAAATAAAGAGTCAGATCACTGTTTCTGGCTCCTGTGAGCACAACACAAGGGACAAAGCAAGGTACCTACAAACCTGAGCAGACACTGTAATGGCTTGCCAAAAAACCTTCTCCAGCAAACAGAGTATCAAAAATATTTTGGCAATACTAGGAAAAGAAAATAAAAGCACATATTCTTTTCTTGGTATGATCTCACATAAAAGTGAGAGTGAAATACTTTCTCCTTTCCATCTGCTGGTCACCTCCTCTGGCCACACACAGCAGGAGCCAGGGAAAAGGGAGGCACCATTCCCCACATGGACATGGGCAGACTGTCCCTGGTATCCCCTGCAGACACTCTGCCAGTGAACAAGCAGCTGCAGAACATAATGCAAACAGCAGAGCCAAATTCGGATCAATACATTGCACTTCCAGCAGGACAGTCTGCATTTATTCCCCAAACACCAATGTACATGGGATACTTAAATCCCTTGTGCTTCCTAAAGATGGCTCCTGGTTTCTCCAAGTGAAGAAGCCAGGATGGAGCTCACAGCTTTTCTCTAAAGCACCAGGGCCTCTGTAAACAGAGAGGGGACAACAGCTGCTGCTCTGCAGCTCCAAAGGATGCCACCCATAATGACATTACACTGTCCCTTTTACTCAATAAACACCAGATTTAAAAATAAAACAGAGCTCTCCTTTGATCTGTGGAAGCTCAGGAGGCTTAGATGGAGAGTGAGGGGAAGGAAGGGAGAAAATGAGCACTTCTGTCAGGCAGTGATCCAGAGCACTTGGCAGGAGGGGAGGCAGTTGATCCCCACAGAATGCATGGAAACCAATGTAACACAACAGCAAAACCATGAGAGATGGGCAGATAAATACACTTCACATAATTTATTTTTTTTTAAGTAAAAGCAAATAATAAAAACAAAGTTTCTGTACCTCCCAAATACAAGACATTTTCAGAAGACTCTCGGCCAGGCAATTTGCTCTGCTCATGCACTCCAGCAAGCAAACATGAAAAGCTTTTCACACATAAGCCATGCCCTGGCCCAAACTGCTTTTACCTCCCACTGAGCCACCTCCTGCTGCCCTCAGTGAGGGTCAAATACTGGAGAAAAGAGAAAAGTAAAGGGAGAAAAGAGAAAGTAAAGATAACCACTCACACATCAAATAGGAACATCACCAAATGCAGCAAGCACACTCCCCTGCTCCCAGTCCTGAATGGGAACCTGCCTGCTGCAGGCTCTGCTGCTTTGCCTTGGAGCTATAAATGTCACAATAAGGGCAGTGTGTTCACCACCACCTCTCTGACAACAATTCAGTGCACCCAGGGCCTTTGAGCCCCTCCTGAAGCCAGGAGGCAGTGGGAGGGAGACAGGGCTCCCTGAGGGACAGCCCTGCACCTTCCCTTCCAGCATCTCTCACCTGCAAACAGGGGAAAATGCAAACACACAACAGGAACAGGAAAATGGGTCACACTTGAGTGACTTCAAACTTCAAAAATAGGAAGGGATTCAACACAGGAGAAGGAAAAATGACAGGAGAGCACATCACACACTTCTGATGAATCCATTTGATCCTGTGACTGATCAGGCTTTTTCAGTGAGATTGCTTTCTAATTCATGCCTTTAAATGGAAATAAAGACCTTGATCTTAGCATTAAATCTATGCAGATAGATCCTTGAGGCAATACTTCTACAGAAAACACTTCTACAAAGTGCAAAGACATTAAATTAATAATGCAAACACTGTATGTGTGTGTAGAGTCACTCTTGAGGATTCAGCAGCTGTCAAATCCTCCAGTAACTCCTGCTCTGTCATTTTGACTTTAGTGGTAATTGGAGATTTCCTCAAAGCCTCCAGCCCAGGTGCCTCACCCTGCCTGAGAGGAGTGTTTGGGATGGCCAGGCTGGCAGGGGAAGGTGTGGGTGTCCCCTGCCACCCCTGCTGGCAGCAGACACCTGACGGGCTCAGTGCCACACCAGCTCCCCGTGCAGAGCCACCAAGTGTCAGTGCCAAGGCTTGCTGGAATTAGGATCACTGTTAGATTAGTTAACAGCTGTATAATTAGCCACGCTAAGCCTCGATGTTTCCCCTTGAAACCCAGTTTTTACAGTTATAAATAGCAGTGTTAATGATCTCCAGCATCAGTGCTTACACTCAGAGCCCTCCCTCTTCCACCGGCTCTGGTGTCACTCCCTGAATGTCACATTCTCCTGACTTTCTTGTAACAGCTATAAAGGGAGATAAAAAAGAACTAAAAAAGGCAGAATCCAAAAATAAATTCCAAACTGAAGTGGACCAAGAAGGATTTTTTTCCTGTCATGCATTAAAACCTTAAGATGTAAGGGCTGCAACTTGTACTTAGGCTGTACTTTCATGCATTAACTTAATTACATTTCATGGGAGCGGGAGGAGATGGCACCAACATTTCATACCCAGGTAAACTGAGACAAAGGAGTGCAATAGGCTGGAGTCACATAGCAGGATGATGAATGGGACCCAGAATGAAACCTGAGTGCCCAGCACATCACCATGCTATTTACCAAATGGGATAAAACACCAGGGCACTCCAGCACTGAGATGTCTTTCATAAATCTGTCATGTCCCTACATGCTAATGAAGGGATATGAAGAGCATTTTTCTTTATTTTGAAGGTATTCAGTGCAGGAAAATTTCAAAAAATAGAGTTCACGCTCTTTAGATAAATTTGATTTGCCAATCTATGAATGTGGCAGAACCCAGATTTATCATTTCTGAAATCTGAACTTTAGACAATACAATCCTTAAATGCTTTTCATACTGTTAATTTATCACCAGTAGTATTATCACCCAACCAAAAGAATCCACCCCTTTCACCAGTTATTAAAAATATTTCTTTTTAAACATTTAATCTCAGCAGAGCCTTCTGAAACTCTGCAGTGCGGCAGCACAATCTCTGGAAGTGTCCGTAGCACAGATTACAGATGCAGTTACTGTAAAAAATTTATAATACACAGATATTTTCAGCTGTTCCAAATTTTTTTCACTGTGGTTAGCACCACATGTCTGAGAGAAAGAGCATCTTTGCAGTATAATATAAACAACTGAGAATTTAGAAAGCTGTTTCTAGGAACACTGTTAGGGCTTCAATGGGGTTTAAGAATGAAAATGTGAGATAAATTTGAGATAAATTGAACACTGCTGCTCACAATTCCCTGTATGGTTATAATTAGAGGTGGTGGCTTTTTTGCACTCCAGGTTTCCAAAGGGGGGACGTTCCCTGCAGCAGCACAGAGCCCCAGGCTGCTTGAGGAGGGTGGGCAGACCTGAAGCAGAGCACGAGGCTCCCAGGATATCCCCTCCACAGCATATACAAAATATCTGCACTATTTCCTGAACCCACTAATTGCTTCAGTGCAGTGAGGAAACAAATCCCCACGGGCTGAGGCTGCAGGGAGCTGCTGTGAGCAGGGCAGGGCTCTGCTGGTGCCCAGCACGTGCTGCCCACACCTGCTGCTCCTCCTGCTCAGGACATTCCCATGGGCAGGACAGCTCAGGATGCTTTTCCTTCAGCAGGGAGAAAGCAGCACTGGAGGTGAGCTGGCTCCCCCAGAGCATCCTGAGATGCTCACCCAGCTCCCTGCTTCACTCCAAGGACACTGCAAGTGTCCATCCCCCCTAATAAACCAAGAGCCAAATCTTTGTGTTCCAGAGGCAGAAGGAGCAGCAAGGCACAGCACTGTGCTGAGAGCTCCTCCAACACAGGTTAAACTCCTGCAACTTGAGATGATTTATCAGGCTTCCCCCAGCCAGATCTGCTGGGGTATTGATCAGCTGAACAAGGAGACAAGTCTTTACACCAGTAAAATTTCAGAACATGGACTGTAAGCAAATCATAAACCCCAGAGAATATGATTCTGTATTTTATCCATTTGCTTGCTTAACAGAATTGTGAAAGTCTCCACAACCTCCCCAAATCAATCACAACCCCAAAGTTACTGGCTCATATTTTAACAGTGGCTACTGATTTTGCTGACTTTGTTTTCTGCTTTCCACTTCACACATACCCCATCCCAACCTGGAAACATTTTCAGACAGAAAACTGCTCCTGCTGGAGCCTCTTTCAAAGGGTCTCATCACAAGTTCCCACTAGCCCCTTCACAATATTTTGCATATTATTTTGTAGTGAGTGGAATTGAGTGGAAGTGGCAACTATGCCCAGTCAATGATATTCCCAAATGAAAACTGTGGCTCTGGTTAACACTTTTTCTGTGAAGGAAACAAAGAAACAAAGAAAATAAAAGAAAATTAAGAATAAATTTTTTTTTAAAAGGGAGGGAAAGGCAATAAATTAGCTTTCTTAATGATCTGAAAGTTCTGGCAGTCCCAAGCAGGATGCAATAACCTCTCCTGCAGTTTCTTCTCTCCTCCCCTCCCTGTTCTCATGGTGCCATCCCAGCACCAAGCAGGGAAACCACAAAGGAAAAGCCATTAGAGAGGCAGCAGGCCATTACACTTAGCTGGTCAAGGGTAATTAGCCTAATTAAAACACTGGTAGAGCTTGTAAATAGAAACAAGTGACTTGCCAAAGACAAATCCTGAACAACCCCTCTGCTCCCCTTGCCGTGTCACTGGTCAGGGCAGGACCCTCTGCCCTGGGTCTGCAGCACCTCTGACTGCACAGAGACATCTGCCACTCCTGCAGCCACACCAAATGCAAAAATACCCGAGTTCCTGGAATGGCTTCCCAAGGAAACACTGCAAGAGAAAGTCCAAGAGTGCCCACGAGCTGAGAGGAAACAATTCATGCTCCCACTCAGAGAGATTTGCTGGCCTCAGCAGCTTTGGTCCGGGCCAGGAGCTGGGCTTAGATGATCCCTGTGGTCCCTTCCAACACAGGATATTCTGTGATTCTGTGATTTGGGTGCTGCCTCCCTTCACCCAGGTCCCACCCAAATCATGCCCTTGGTTCTGTTTCAAACATCTGAGTTCCTGGGGTAACTACGGCAAGACCAACACCTTGAACAAATTTCTGCTGGAGTTTTTGCCCTGTGAAGTCACCGTAGATCTCCCCATGCTTTGACAGAGCTGGGGTTTCACACCCAAAGCTGTTGGAGGACTCATGACGGAGGACTCATGAAATGTGGATTTCCCTCTGCTCTCAATCCCCTCCGTGCTGTGTGCTGTGGAAACACGAGGCACTGCTGTGAGCTCTGCAAAGCTCACAAATCCCAGCAACAAACCCTGCGCTGGATCCGCAGCTCCTGTGGGAGCTGCTGCATGAGAATCTCCCCCTCACACGAAGGAAGGAGGAGCAGAGGGCTCTTTGCCTCGTGGCATCGCTCCAGGCTCTCTCAAAGCCCGCAATGGTGTTGCTAAAGAGCCAGTGATCCAGGGCTGGGAGAATTCTTGGCAAAAGCCTGCGCTGGATGGTGCTGAGCCAGGGAGAGAGGGAAGGGCTGGGCACGGAGGGAGCCAGGGAGAGAGGGAAGCACTGGGCACGGAGGGAGCCAGGGAGAGAGGGAAGCGCTGGGCACGGAGGGAGCCAGGGAGAGAGGGAAGCGCTGGGCAGGGAAAGAGCCAGGGAGAGAGGGAAGCGCTGTGCAGGGAGGGAGCCAGGGAGAGTGCAGGGAGGGAGCCAGGGAGAGAGGGAAGGGCTGTGCAGGGAAAGAACCAGGGAGAGAGGGAAGCGCTGTGAACGGAGGGAGCCAGGGAGAGAGGGAAGCACTGGGCATGGAGGGAGCCAGGGAGAGAGGGAAGCACAGTGCGCGGAGGGAGAAAGGGAAGCGCTGGGCACGGAGGGAGCCAGAGCCCCGCCAGCACAGCTCTCACCTGGGCTTCCCGGGGCACCGACAGCTCTGGGGCAGAAACATATCATCAGGGGAAAAACACATCGCTTTTCTTTACACAGAGAGACCTTTTGTACTGGGAAAACAAGCACGGAAGATGAGAGCTCGCTTGACATCGTCATCAGGCCAACAAAAAGACTCTGTCACCTGAGGCAGATGCAACACTCAGAGCACACGGGAGTGAGGGAAGCGTGGAGAGAGCCGCTCTTGGTGGCTTTAGCGAGGCTGCGCTACAGGAGAGGGTGGCCACAAAATGTGAGGGGTGTAAAGCAGAGGAATCACAGGGCATCCATCACTGCAGGTGCCCAGAACCAGGCTCCCAGTGCCCCAGCGATGCAGCGAGGTCACTGCTGGGACAGCACAAAGCGCCTGTCAGGGCTCACACGGCACAGGGAGCTGGGCAGGGCTGTAACCCCACACACCCGCACCTGGCTGGGACACAGACAAAGCTTTCATCCCCGCGGGCAGGGCTGCATCGCTGCTGCCCTCTTTAACATTTTTAACATTTTTAATTGCCTGCAGAGCCTAGGGGCTGCAGGGCAGGAGCCGGTCGGCTGTCACACAGCCTGTGCCCAGTCAGTGTCCGCGGACAGCGAGGGTCCCTCCCGGGCTCCGGCAGCGCTGCACAAACCCGGGATCCTCCGCCAAGGGGAATTCCGAGACGAGGGAGTAGCGGGCTGGGATTTGCAGAGGTCACTACGAGCACTGTGTTACCTTCATTTAGGGGCAATCCCCCTGGAGTTTCGGGATTTGTGCCTGGGAGGCAGATGCAGGCCACTGAGATAAACTCACTTCGTTCTGTCTCCCAGTTTGTTTTACCATCGCTGCCATTCACTGACACTCTTGGGAGAGCAGCCAGGCGTGGTGGGAGAGCAAAATACACAAATCAGGCATTTCCTTATAAGAGGGAAAAATTCAGTTGTCACTCCAACTGGACCAACATTTGCTGGTATCTGTTACCGTGACAAGTGGACAGTTTGAGCAATGATCTCTCCAAACTATGGAACAGTTGGTGGGATGAAAAAAGCTCCCAGACCACTTGATGCAGAGATGCACACCCTCAAAAGAAATCCATTTTTGCTCAGTAAAAGCACTCCAGCAGAGCAGGAGATGGCAGGAGCTGTCCTAAACCACAGCAGCAGGGTCTGGGTCACACCTATTGCTGCACTACAGTCCTACACCAAACCAAGCTGCTAGGCACCAAGGCTGGACAGCCTCTACTCCACAGCCAACCTGTAAAAGGGAAATTCTGGAAGCGCCAGAATTCACTTTAAAAAGTTAAGCTGCACCAGAGCACCCGTGTTAGCCAGCATTTTCCTACACAAACCCGTGCTCCACCCCCGCCACATGAAACTGCAATGTTTAAATACACAGGCATATGGGATTCCTTACTTAGATCACACAAGGCATCAGTTACTGATGGAGGAAATGGCTGATGCAAAAAAACCCAAACCCACAGCATTCACCACCAGAAATGGTGTGATACAAGCTGGCCTCATCCCATTGATTTTAAGGCAAGTAATTCTCTCTTTCAGCGAGGACTGACCTGTGATACTTCACAGGAATGCGCTTCCCAAAGTGGATGAGCATTTGCACAATCAATAAAATGCACACATTCAATATCTCCCCAAAAGTGGGTCAATAACTGAAACAGGTATTAAGTTAGAAGTCACTCCCACAACAACACTGAAAGGATTAAAACCTTATTCCCCTTATCCCTGTATTCTTCTCCTTCTCACATCACAGCAAGCAACTAACCTTCAGAGACCAAAGCAGAAATAAATAAAGAAGCCAAGACCAAAGATCAACCAAGATTTTGACTTTGCAAATTCACAGTATTGACAGCACTGCCCTTGAGCACAAGCCCAGGAGCTGGGAGGGATGGGTTTATATCCAGGCTCTACAAACCCTCAAACCCTCTCTGAATCTTGCACTCTAAGCTCTGCAGTGAGTGGGAATGAAGGACCCTTATTAAAATGAGAAGCCAGCACTTAGGACTGTTAGTAAACAAAAATTTAGGATTCTTAGTATATACAAATCCACAATAAAATGCCTGTGACAGCAGGTTAATTCACAACATCCATTTCTTTTGATCATGACTTGTATTTTCACATAGCTCCTAAAACTAAGACAGATTTTTCTCTAACACCTCAATATTTCCATTGAAACTGTTGTGAACTGCCACTACACCTTTTTTTTTTTTTTTTTTTTCCCCCAGAAATAAACCCTAATGAATCAAAATGAGGATCTTTCTGGACACTGTAGCACCAAGGCAGATTTCAGTGTTTGCCAACAGGAACACAGTATGGTGTCTTAGTTCAGATGCTAAACCTACAAATGGAACACTCCTAGATTGATACCAGCATGTCCACTCACACTGCTGCATTTGTGTTATTAAGAAAAGACTGTTATTTGTACATACAAATGTGTCCCACACTATTTCACCTCAAACATCATTTGGGTGTTGCAAATTGCTTGTCTCTTTTTAGAGCACAACTTGCTTCCGTTTCACACTGATTTGCGGGATATGGAAACCACAGGACATGTCTGAGAGATAAGACAGAACAAATTGTAAACCTAGGAGTGTTTATCACAAACCCCACATTTTCTACTGCTGTAGCCACTGCCTTTTTTCTTCATAGTTGTTATTATCTGCCCCTATATAATGGAAAGTAAATATCCCCATTTTCTATTAGGTTTGTAACCTGTCTTGGCATATTTAATTTGACAAAGAACAGCACGAGCTGGGCACAAGTGTGCAGAAGAATTCACTATTTTAAAACAGGTTTTCAATGGAGAGCCCTGGCCCATTCATAAATGTAGTTTTAATTAATTTCTAAGCTGGAATGATGCTTTCCATTAGCATCCATACCTACATGAGCCAGAGGGGCACACATTGCAGTTCATGCCCTGAAATAACTGGGCATGGTTGTCTCAGGTGTGTCTTGCAGCACAAAATACAAAAACCCATCTTTTCTCATGATTTTCAAAGATAACATGCATAAAACACAGATACAAACATGCAACACTACCTTTGTCAAGACAGCCATGCAGTAACTCTGTTAGAAATCCACATTAAGCACTCCTATCAAATAACCACCATATCAAACCCCTCATCTTTAACTCATCTAACCCAGCCTGGCCATGGCAAATTACTCACATACACATTTTAAAGGCATGTTACAAAACCCCAGCGTGAGGCAGTTCACATTGGATCTCCCAAACTTAATTTTGAGCCACAAGACAAACACTTTCAACATAATTATCACTACCATATGGGCAGCTCTGCTATTGTGCTGGTTCTAATTAGGATTGTATATATTACACATGTTGAAAGAGTTTGCAAATATGTTTTGTGGTTGACAGTTAAGCTCAGTATTTAAAGTAATGTGAACTTTTGTATGTTTACATTGCATTTGCTGTAACAAATACATCATGTGCATAATAAACGTACATATGTGCACACATACATGCATACACACTATTCTGTTTTAGCAAAATAAACATAAAACAGGTGTCAGAAATGTCAAAACTCATATCTGGAATAAACACATTCACCAAAAATTTAAATCCAGTGCAGTCCAACTCAGCTATTGGCTTCTACAGACAGGATCCAGAAGTATTTCCACTTTCTTACTGACATGCATTATTCATTGGATATTGGTGTTTACATCTGTAATCTTGTACATGCTACTCAAAATTTGGAATTAACTTCTCCAAGAAGTTATCTGTGTATCCATCTATTGAGACATAGGTTTTTGCCAACAAAAGAATGGTATAAGCAATTCAAAGACAGAAAATAAAATTTGCGTTAAAATCTTGGAATGGTAGAGCACAAAAGCCACTGGAGTAAAGGCCTAGAAAGGCAAAGTATCAACAGCACACAGGTAAAGAACAAAAATCAATCCTTTACAAGCACAAAGCCTGGGGCAATTAATTTAATTCTAAAACCTTATACAAATATGCCAGGCATGCAGCTGCTGTCTGTGAATTGCAAGCAGGGCTTTGGAACTCTGCTTTCCCAATCATTATTTTATTAGACGTGTGTACCTCTCCCTTTTGATTTGTGAGAGCCTTACAAGATGTAAGAGCAGTACACAGACACATTTAATTGCTAATGATACTGTGCTCTGTTTCAAGTTTCAGCATTAGCATCTCAAGGTAGAAGAGCATTACAACCCTTTCAAGCTTTAAAACCCACTTTTCACGTAAACACATTACAGCCTGAGCCTCCCTTTCGAGTCTTTTGTCTTGCTCTCACCCTTCAGTTCAAAGTCATAAAATAACAAGATATCTCAATATTAGATAACTCCTGATACTGCTTTGAAGCAAAGCACCAGTCTCTATCAATAACACACCGGCCTCTCTGAGCACGACTTGCCTGCCTGCACGGGGGTAAGACACCACAATTTTCACCCATTCAAAGAGACTTCTGAAGGCTCAGGACACTTAAAAATGGATGGAATCGTTATCCCAATGCTCCTTGTCCAGGGCAGGCTGCAGAGGGCAGGTGTGGGAGCTTTGCATCCTCTCTGCCCAGACAGATCCCAGTGTCCTGCTGGGAGCACAGGGCTGCCCTGACACCCTGACCCACGGGAGTTCTCCTCTCCCAGAACAGAACCCAGCACACCCAGTGCTTCTCACAGCACAGAGATGCCACTCAGACCCAGCAGGATGCAGAGCTGGAGCCCAGCCAGCAGAGCACGACAGTTCTGGGCCCCTCAATTTAGAAAGGATACTGAGATGCTTGAGCGTGTCCAGAGGAGGCAACGAGGCTGGTGAGGGGCTTGGAACACAAACCCTATGAGGAGCATTTGAGGGAGCTGGGGTTGTTTAGCCTGGAGAAGAGGAGGCTCAGAGGTGACCTTATTGCTCTCTACAATTTCCTGAAGGGAGGTTGTAGACAGGTGGGGTCGGTCTCTCCCCACTGACAGAACAAGGGGACACAGCCTCAAGCTATGTCAGGGAAGGTACAGGTTAGATATTAGGAAAAAAATTTTCACTGAAAGAATAATAAAGCACTGGAATTGTCTTCCCAGGGAGGTGGTGGAGTCACCATCTCTGGATGTGTTTAAAAAAAGACTGGACATGGCACTCAGTGCTATAGTCTAGTTGAGGTGTTAAGGCATAGGTTGGACTGGATGATCTTAGAGGTCTCTTCCAACCTCATTATTCTGTGATTCTGTGACACTTCCAGAAGCAGAATTGTGTCCTTGACGTAGTAAAATTAAATACTGATGCTCACTTGAATGCACCAATTTAATCCTGCCAGCCTACCTGGAGGACCTCCCTCCACCATTCCAATAGGCTGAAATAAAAAGCTCAGCCTAACACATTTACTGTCAATCTCAGGTTGTCAGCTCACATACCCTATCATATTTAATGCAAGTTATGCTGGTTTGGCATCATAAAATTATAAAATTATAAAATTATTTGCAACCACATTTGAGGAGTAATCAAGATAGAGGAGAGGAGTGTGAAGTGCTTCCATGGTAGGACAGACTGCAGTGCAAGCTTATTGCTTATTAGGTAGCAGAGAATCAACCAGGAGGGGAAAGTCTGTAGGAAGCCACGCTGTGCTGGATGTGTGTCAGGACTCTGCTCCTCATCACTAAAGGGGAAATGAGGAAGAAAGATGAGAAACAGCTATTCTTTAGTTGTAGGAGTCACAGGTTTACTAAAGAGAGACCTGCCCTTCACCAGAGTAAGGGAAATTCTCTAAATGTGTGCAAAACAAGAGAAAAATATTCATTTCCATATCTCACAGAATTAGTAACTCCAGTGGAAAAGACACATAATTTCTAACCTTCAGGTTAATCCATATTTGTAATGAAGATGTCATAATTAGTGATCTCTACCACTCCCATGCAGCCATACTAAAATATTTCTACACGTCTTAGTCCATTAAAACATAATCACGGCTGAATAATACATCAGTAAGGCTGATCACAGGCAAAATAGAGTTTGTCAGTTCTCCTGCTCTTAATCTGCTTCAGCAGTGTAACAGCAGCCAAACCTGACGTGTTTCACAGGACCAAACAGAATTTAGTTCCCATTTGAGCTGCTCTGAGGGCTGCTGTTTGAGGTGATGGCAAGGAGCAGCCACTGCTGCCTTTGTGAGCTTCAGTCATGCACAGCAACACCCAAGGATGATTGTGAAGATGCTGAATGGGATCACATTCCCTCTGCAAATCTCCCTGCACTTCACCAAGCAGGTTTTAATAAGGAAAGTTTTCACAAGCTTCAGAGGAGGAGCAGGGAGATCCCAACAACTTCCTGGGCTCTGTCTGCTCCCCAGGACTTCCCTTGATTTCTGTCATTTTGTGGCAGTGGCCCCTTAGGGTACTGAGCCAGGCTGTCACTCACAACAGACCACAAAGATTTCCCAACACCAAACCCTTCCTTCATTTTTTTCCACAACCACAAAAGCAATTAAAGCATTGCCATTCACATTCCCATTGTGGCCCCCCCTACTGACTGCCCAAAGAAAGCAGGGGGCAAGTGACACCTTTAGAAGTGTAATTTCTGTTTCTCTAAGAAAGGTTTCTATCCCTGTATCAGAGATTTTGACAAATTTGATGTTAACTAAAGTTTTACTGGATGTGTGAGAAGGATTCATCACTCACTGTGACTCAGTTACAACCTAACTAGAGCAGCCAACAGAAAAAGGGAGAGAGGCAGTACACAGGTCTGCTTTTCTCTCAAAGATTTTCTATTTGCAAATAGAACCACATGAGTTGGGTTGGAAGGGACCTTACAGATAATTTAGTTCCTCTGCCATGGATAGGCACAGCTTCCACCAGACCAAATTTCACCACAGAGCATGTTTGACTCTCAACAAGCCACACCATCAGCCTCTGGAAGTGAAAGCAGAATAAACTTTCACTTGCAGTCCTGCCATCAGACCTGTGTGAATGCTCTGAATGTTTTCAGACTCTCACTGTGTGGAGTCAAACAGCTGCTTTGCACAAGCAAAGCCAATAAATGCCACTTTGGTGACATAGAAGAATAAACCCTGGGACTGTGGTTGGAACTCTGATTCCCTGTCAGTTGATCCTTTGTTATCTGTCTGCTTTCTCTTCTGCTTGTTCATGTGGCAGGAGGAAGACAGCAGTGAGCAGGTAATGTCTGATCAAAACTGGAATCTGCTACTTAACTACAAAACCAGAAAATACCCCAAACCTTTCCCCCTAAACAAGCATTCTTTGCCAAGGGCAGTAAATAATAGAATCACAGAATGGTTTGGGTCAGGAGGGACTTTAAAGCTCATCCAGTGCCACCCCTGCCATGGCAGGGACACCTCCCCCTGTCCCAGGCTGCTCCAGCCCTGTCCAGCCTGGCCTTGGGCACTGCCAGGGATCCAGGGGCAGCCACAGCTGCTCTGGGCACCCTGTGCCAGGCCTGCCCACCCTCACAGGGAACAATTCCGCCTAATATCTAGTATAAATTTCTTCTCTTTAAGTTTCAAACAATTCTCCTTTGTCCTATCGTTACCTGCTCACATTAAAAAAATCCCTCCTTTTTATAAGCTCCTTCTAGGCGCTAGAAGGGGCTCTAAGGTCTCCCTGGAGCATTCTCTTCTTCAGGTTGAACACGCCCAGCCTTCTAACCCTGTCTCCAGAGCAGAGGAAGAAAATAAATAAAAAGGAAATAAAAAGGAAATAAAAAGGAAATA
>VXBR01005399.1:313975-327806 GCA_013400215.1 Cisticola juncidis | reverse complement strand
GTTGGACGGGGCTTGGAGCAGCCTGGGACAGTGGGAGGTGTCCCTGCCATGGCAGGGGTAGAACGGGATGTGTTTTAGGTCCCTTCCAACCCAAACCGTTCTGGGATTCTACCATTCTGTGCATAATATATTTTTGTTAAATAAGGAGAAGGGAGCGGGAAAGAGGAGAGGGTTACACAGAGGGGCCACCGAAATGGTGAAAGGTCTGGAGGGACACAAGGAGCGACTGAGAGGCCACTTGGAATGTTCAGCCTGGAGGAGCCCGACGGAAGGGAGACCTCCCTGGGGACTGCAGCTCCTCCTGAGGGGCAGCTCCCATCTCTGGGACAGGGACAGGGACAGGGCAGGGCTAGAGCTGGGCCAGGTCAGGGCCAGGCTGGATTTTGGGAAAGGTTCTTCCCCAGAGGGTGCTGGCACGGCCCAGGCTCCCCAGGGAATGGGCACAGCCTGAGGCTGCCACAGCTCCAGGAGCTCCAGGGATGCCCAGGGTGGGATTTGGGGTGTCTTGGCAGGGACAGGAGCTCCAGGGATGCCCAGGGTGGGATTTGGGGTGTCTTGGCAGGGACAGGAGCTCCAGGGATGCCCAGGGGGGGATTTGGGGTGTCTGTGCAGGGACAGGAGTGGGACTCAGTGATTCCTGCAGGTCCCTTCCAGCTGAGGGTATTCTGTGAGCAGGAAAGCCAAAGGATGGGGAGGAGTGTTTTCCCTGCCCTAAGGACTGCTTCCAACTGCAGAAGTCACAAGAGAATGCTTCAGCAGAGATCACCTGGTGGTTGATGTAAAAGAGCAAACAACAATTTTCACAAGAGCTACAAAGTCTTGCGCAAAACTAAAATTTAGATTCTTTCAATCATAGATAAAGGGTTTTTTTAAAAGTTTTATACATGTATAAATATATATGTTATTTACACCCTATTTATTTGGTTTCACCTCTTTCTGACCTTAACCCATCCCTTTTAGCACAAAACTTTGATCAGGACATTAAAAAATAAGAGGGAAGTCAACATAGTACTTAAAATTGAATATCTGAGTCACTGAAGTAAATCAAACATTAGAAATATTGTAAATAACCAGAATTGTGTAGTGTATTGGATGGACAGATATGTCAAAGGCCTGACTGCTCCCACTCCCCATGTGTGCAAACACAACTCTCATCTGCTATCAGCAAAATCTTCCCAAGTACTTTAACGACCACTCTGTCTTCCTAAAAAGCCTTTCTGGATAGAAAAGGAAAAAAAAAGTTCTTCATTTCGCCTAGTAGGCTGTAGATGTCCCAGTTCAAGGGTGAAAGGAAGGACAAGGAGAAAATTGCTTTTCCCCTCCACTCCAAAGGTTTTCAGAGCAGCTTTCTGCTGCAGCTCTGTGCCCTGAGCACTGCCCAGCCACGAGCAGTGCCTGCAGCAGGGCCTCCCTCTGCTCCTCCACAGCTCCACGGGCTGAACCCTCCCCAGGGCTGGGCCACAGGGCTCCCTCCAGGGCCCCTTCTCCCACAGCACCCCCTCACTGTGCTCAGGATGCTCCAACCACAGGACTGGGCAGAGGGCTGAAGGAGAGCTGGGAGAAAAATCCACGGATCTCCAGTTCTCTTTGTTCCAGGAGAACCTTTTCGTTTCGTTGTGCTTGGCTTAGAGTCTCTGGTTTTATCTTGCATTTCACACTTAAGGAAACCCAGCCAGGCCTGCCAAATACTACAAGGTTTTCTGTCAAAACTTGGACAAGCTGAAAAGTTTTACATTCTTTTAACTGTAAACCTTAAAGCAACTCAGACTTTTATTTTACTCGCAGCTAAGTTTGAGTGTTCTGTGACATTTGGCCAACCTGGCTTGAGTTTTCTGTTTGAGGTTTCATTACAAACTCCTAATTCCAGAACAGAGTAATTAATACTTGTATTAATAGTATCTGTAGTAAAAAGATTATAGGACTTGGAAGAATGACTCTGAGTGCAATTTGCTGCCCAGCAGACTACATGCAGTCCAAAAAGGAGATCAGTCCTCTAATTCAACTTCCAAAGCTGTGTGCTAACAAAAAAGCAAAGGCCTTTGGAGACCCAGCTGCAGGACCATTCCCTTGGCTGGCCTGAGCATGTTTGCCTGTTCTCCATGTTACAGGAAAGCCCCAGAGCAGACCCCAAGGAGCTGCAATGGACAGAGGTTTCTGTTCCCAGAAATTACTCGCTCAGTGTGACACAGTTTGGGTTGGAGGGCCCTTGGGATGACCTCACCCAAGCCCCACTCCTAGCAAGGCTTATTCAGGAGAGATGTGGCTGCTCAGGGGAGAGGGGGATGGCCCAAGGATGCAGATCCCACACTCTGGACCAAAGGGACCTGCCTGCCTCCTGGGCAGATCCCTGGCTTCTGTCTGACCTTCCCAGCTTTGTGCTGCCCGTGCTCCTCACTGCCCCTCTGCTGGCACTGGAACCACAGTGGGGCACAGACCACACCCAGCTGAGTACACATGCCAAACCTGGAATTTCTGCTCTCCATTTCCCTTATTTGCTAGTCTGCCCCAAAATCTGATGATGCTTTAGAGCCTGAAGATTAAAACGAGCAGTAGGTGGTGGCACCCAGCAGGCTGGGCAGCAGAGAGTGCAGAACACTTCTGAAGGAGGAGCTGCCAAGGCTCTGCCAGGTGGGTTTGGACTGTGTCAGGCACTCAGCTGGGTATCAGAGGGACTGGGAGCATGAGGAACTGTTACACAGCCTTGTTATGAAGCTCAAATGTTTTCATTAACATAAGTGAGCAGAAGTTAGGTTAATAATCTGAACACACTGACAGATGTTCAACAAACACTTGGCATTGCTGCAGCCAGAACAAGAAAGAATTCAGTGTTATCTTGGAACAGCCTGCAGAACAACACAACACAAAGCAGCAAAGCCTGGTACCAGCTCAGACACATGAATACACAGAAAATCCAGGCTCCCTCCTAGCACAGGCCCAAGAGGCACCAGGGTACACTCAGCCCTGTGTGCAGACCTGAACATTTTGCAGCTCATAGAAAAGGAGATTTTAATTCCAATGCAAGTAAACAGCACTGCAGTGGGGGTAAGGGACAGGCTGCTCCTGAAGGAAAGTCAGGTCTCCACTGCTTTACACCAAATTAAGGCATCTCTTGAATTTTGCCTTAATTCAAGTTCTGTTCAAGTTCAATCCAGGGCAAGTTCTAAACACAACAAAGTGCTCTTACACCCCTCAAAATGTCATTACTGTATAGAGACACAGGATTAGTAAAAATGATGAATTTGGAGGGAACAGTGACAAGAAGACATTTTGGTAAAAAAAAAAAAAAGCTAAACCCCACTAAACTCTCATTCCACAGTTAATAAAAAAGCTCAGGGAACACCATGTGTGAGAAATTCCATCAGGATCAGGGAGCTGGGCATGACTGGACAGCACTGACCTCAATACTGATGCTTCCTGGATGGTCTGGGGTACCTGTGTTGGAAAGCTTCAGATGAACACACTGGTTTGGGTTTTTTTAATGTGTTAACACAATTCACAAGTGTAAGGGAAATAGTAGGATCTAAAGCTTGTAAATGAGCTACAATGTTGGAGGAGCTAAAGATTAGATCGACCTGTGTTGCTTCACTTTACAAGTTAAATATTTTTCTTAAAGTGCTAATCCAATCCAAACAAGGGTTTGATTCTAAATTAAACAAACTCCACTTTTATTGGTATTAACAAAAATATGCAATGCTAATTTCAGCAGGCAAGCACTAACAAGAGCAGCTATGCAGGCTGTGCTTTCTCCAGGGCAAAGAAGGAAGGACATTAACTTCAATTTCCTTTTTGCCAAGCAAAATGCATTATATGACAAAATCCACTGTGAGGTTTATTAAAAAAAAAAAAAAACCTGAAACAAACAACAAAACCAACCCCCAAATTTCCTATACACCCATGTTTTTAAAGAGTCTTTAAAAAACCCCACTTTTATTGCATCTCCACTTGTGATTCAATTTGCTGTCAAAGGTCATGAGCTAAAATATACAGTTTACGCTAAAAGCAGGAAGCAGGGTAAGTAATTGAATAACATCAGGAAATGGAAGAATACTGCCATTTTCCTAATGGATATAGTACAAGGTTTACTCTCCAAATTTAATTCTAGGAGCTCCTGTAGTAAGGGCTTTATTTTTCTTCAGCTTGAATTTTCGTCTACAAGGTTTAAAGCAAAATCCTTGTGCAATCAAAAGAACAAAATACCACAGCAGCTTTATTTTCTAACAGACAAAGATGATCATTTCTGCAGGAAAGAGAAACCCCCCATCAACACTGTCTGAAAACAGAACTGGCATAGCAGGTTGGCTGCTTAATATACATGGGCTGGAAATAATTCTACTAAATCAGAGTTCTGAATTATTCATGAAAAACAGATTTTCATGATTTAAATTAGAAAGACTTAAAATTACAAGCCTTGCATTGCTATTGATAGGTAAGATCTCTTTCCCCCTAAGCGATGTTACAGTCTCATACAGCTCCACTCCTGGAAATGCTTTATGATCAGTCTGAAACAGCAGAAAATCTCCTGACACTCACTCCTTCTGGAAACAACACACCCTCTGGTATGTGCTTCAGACCAGTAATAGCCTACCAGTAATGATTATATCAAAATACATCATTATGATAATGAACAAAGTTTGAAGGGATCGTTTTCAGTATTTATTGCATATTAAAGCACAGGTTCATTTAAAACGTTGGAAGAACAAGCCTCAGTACTGCAAATAAACTCTTTCCATCATGGAAAGCACTGCACTTCTTCCAGGAAGCATCAGACCACAAATCTGACTTCAGATCTTTCCAAAGCATTTTGTAACGATACACAATCCAGCTCCCTGCCTGTACTGGTACTGATTTATAAAGACAATGGCATTAATAAGCTGCAGGCTTGCATTCCTTCCTGGGAGCTCTTATCCACTCATTCCACACAAATCCAGGCAGCTGCCATGGCTCCAGCGCTTTGCATTAGGAATTATTAATATTCATTCTTCACACAGGTACAGCCTTTCATCCAGAGATCTCCAAACTCTGCACAAATTCTCCAATTAAACCTATCTGCCTTGATTAGGAGCTGGTAGACAAGTTCTTCCTGATTAAACACCATTCCCTGCAGGATGAGCCCCGGGCTGGGGCAGAGCCCAGGTCCTGGTGCAGCCCCAGCCTGGCACTGCGGCCGTGCCCCTGGCAGGGGTCACCTCTGCACTGACTGAGCACGTGGCACTCCCATGCAGGGCTGCTCCAGGCTTTTCTACCCTCCAGGAGCATCTTCTGGGAATGCTCAGCCTGAGCTGCAGCTCAGCAGTGCTGACAGCCCCTGAACTGAGCTGGGTAAGGGCAGCTCGGGCTGGGCAGGAGCAGAGGAGGAGCCGGGACAGCCCAGGCTCCAAAGGGCTCCTTAGAAACAGCTCCTGTGGGCTAAGCAGGATCCCTGCTTCTGAAACTTTTACTTTGGCATGGGAGAAATGGAAACTCACTCCTTTTCCAGTTAGCAGGATCCTCAGCACATCATTCTGTATCATCAAGAGACGTGAAGACACCCAATATCAAATCTCACAAACTGAGAGCATCACACCACCCAAATATAGGTTTTATTTGACAACACAACTCTAAGTCATCAGTATCCTGTCATTTCCTTCCTCAGAACCAAAGCACAGAGCACGTGTCTGGATATTAATTTATTTTCTTAAACATAGGAGCTACTTTCCTTCACCTAGCAAGGCCTATTGAGCAGGTTATATAATTAACATCAAAGCAATTTGAATGCTGCTCGACTTGCTAAAAGCTGGTAAACAAGCAGGAAGCAATAAGGTGCTTTGCAAGAAAAGAACATGTGTTGGGGGGAGGGGAGACAATAAAACATTAAACAGATTGATTAGTGATTTTGACAGAATTTCCATTTTTATTAACCCTCGGCGTGCTTTGGGCACTTGATTCTTATTTCATTTATAGAAGTAGGAGATTTATTTTGCTCAACAAATCAGAGAAAAACCTGTTCAGAAGGAAATGATGAGCATGGCTGGCAAAAATAGAAGAGAATGGAGAAACTTCATATGCCAAATATCTGCTGCTTCCAATGGCTAGGATAAAATCCACCTGCTTTATGACTGAAATATTTTTTTATTAACATATTTAGAAAAAGCCAACCTGAAGTCTCAAGGAAAGGAATCAAACCTCAGTTTCCAGTTCTACACCCATTCTTAGCTGTATTATTTTTGTTGATTTAAGGATAGAGCCTGGGGACAGGGTTAGCAGGGCAAGCTGGGCTCAGACCTGACAGCATTTTATGAGCAAACTTGGGGGTTTCTCTCTTATTTCTCTGCCATGCAGAAAAGAGTTGCATGAGAGGGAATTCAGTTCTTCTTTCTTAAGCCCATGGGTCCTTCACAGCCTTTCATCACCTGGGAAAGGGCACACAGGATGGGAACTTTGAGGTCAGTGACTCAGTTGTGCTGTCAGGGACTGGAATGGCCCATGGCTTTTTATAGGACCTAAATCAAATTGTGCCTGCAAATCAATTTTGTTCCTGCTTCCTTCTGACAATTTCTTGCAGGATCTCAGCAAGCTTTGGGTTGAAGGTTTAACTTCCTGCTCTAGTTTACACCTCTGTTATATTTTGCCAAACTGCCTTAAATAGCTCTGAGATGTCTCAGGATGTTCACACGTGGACAGATCTAGACAGACCAACCCTCTGTTCCTGTGTCTTTGTTTTGCTGGATGGAGAGCACATTGTGTCCTCCATGTTAAGGGGAATTGTGATTAAACTGCAATAGCAATTCTTCTTTAATCAGAGAAAGTGGAGATTTGCATTTTCCTTAAGCAGCTCCCTACAGCTCACAGAGCAGAGGAAGGAGAACCAGGGGAGCAGCTGTGACCAGAACAGGCCCCTGCACCCTCCTGAGTGAGGGGGGACTTTGCTACAAGTTCAGATTTTTAAAGAAAGTCCACTCATTTCAATAGTCTTCAATAGCTGATCCAATACAGATGGATTAATCTGAAACTGATCTTACACTGACTATTAAAATATTGGAAATTAGACACATCAGGAGTAGGTTTTTTGTCACAGCCTGTACATTGTTGCTGATATTAGAGACAAACTTCCAACAGCCCTGGAAACACAAAATCACTTTTGCAGTCTTCTACATAATCTTCTATAAAAATATTTGTGTTCTTGTAGCAAATTTAATAAAAAATCTTAAGGGCAACTTTTGCATTTTTGCTTATAGAACCTCACTGTGTTTGAACATTGAGCAGTGAAAATTGTTGCAGGGAAGGGTCCAGAGGAAAGGAGAAATTTGTTTTTTTGTTTTAGGAGTTGTAGCTCTACACAGTAATGGCCTCACTGTGCTCTTCAACTGGCTCCACAACAGATCCAAACATCCACTGAATTATCCAAGAGCACAGCAAGCTTAGAGACAACAATCACCTATGGCACATTTTGTAATAACAGAGTGCACATAACTCATATACTGTTGATAAAGCATTAAGCATAGGAAACGGGGGACTTAGAAGTTTGTTCCATTTCAGTGGGTTTGGCCACACATTAAGATGTCTTGATTTTATAAAATTGCAACTTCCAGCTTTTGAAAATCCACAAAACAACCTTCTCCATGTTGAGGAAGATCATCAATAATTCTCCTAAGCTGCATATCCAGGTCAATTTTGCCAAAATGAAATAAATAGCAGGAAGTTTAGAAGTGTATTCTGTTTCTTCCAGCAATACTGTGCCACCTCTGGGGACACAGCAGCCTCTGGGGCTGGCCAGAGCCAGCCAGGCTAAATCCAGGGAAAGCTCAAAACCTCCACAATGGCCCCCTCAAGCACTGCACACCATGAAAGCAACTGTGAGCTCTGTCCTGGAATTCCACAGGGATTTACTGCACACTGCTCTCAGCTTCCCACTGTGATAAATCCAGCCCCAAACGCAGACCCAGGACAGACACAGCCTCCCTCCATATCCCAGGGACTGGAATTACCAGCTGTAAAAGCAGCACTGCTGCCTTCAGTCCCCCCAGAGACAGAACTGAGTCCCCTGAGCCATCAAGGCTCTGCTTTTCCCTTGGGAAGGCCAGGCAGGGCTGCCCTCTGCACCCCTGGGAAGGGAACAGCTCCTCTTTTACTGCAGGCACAGAAAGAACCACACCAGGACACACTGGGGAGCAAAGCAGGAAGAAAAAGGGGGTGAGTTTATTTACAAAACTCAGTTTTATACATTTTTATGTGGTCTGTGGATTGGAGGATGGAATTCTACATTTCAACTCATATTGGTCAAGCCAACTGTGAATTACTTTTTTCTTCTTACTTAGAAATATGTAAACAATGAAAGACAGCAAAACATGGCCATTGTTTACAGTAGAAAGTGTGATAAGGTAACATTTCTGATTTTAATATGAAGAACTTTACAGAAGGCTTAAAAAAATCTTCAAAACTAGAATAACATCCTCTGACTGCTGTTCACAGACACTTCCAAAGTGTCCTTGCACATTCTTCAGAGCCATGCCTAGGTCTGTGCCATGGATTGCAGCTGGAGCTGGACCTAGGGCTGCAAAAGCCCAAGCAAGAGTTCAGGCTGGCATCTCTGGGAGCTGCCACCTCCTGTGGCTCCTCCCTGTGCCCCTGCACAGCCTCTGCCACCAGCACTGCTGCAAACCCACCCTGTGCTGCTGGGGCCACACCAAACCCATCACTCCCTCGCCTCCTCCCTGCTGAAATATCAAATATCAAGTAACGTGACTTATACAATCTAAATTTTCCTAATAAATGTGAGGATGAACTTCTGTGCTTACAATAAATCTGCAGACAAACCCATAGGTCAGAAGTCTTGGCCTAAATTTATTTCTATAATACAAAAAAGTATTTTAAAAAGTTGTGGATGACTTCCTTTTTAAATTAAAAATGGTCACTTTATTATGCTGTCTTTTAATACTTAAGCTAGCATTTAATTTATCTCCAAGCAGTCTCAGTCAAAATTAATTTTTTGTTTAATTCCTTACTGGTAACACGCATGGAAACTCTTAAGACAGCAATTGATTGCATTGAACATTTAAAATATGGTTCACTTCCTGGCACATTTAACAATCATTTAAGTTTTCAATTAAAGTAGGGTGCCAACATTGAAAGAAAAAAGATAATCCTGAGAGACAATAGCTGCTCTGTGCAGAAGAAATTATTGTTTTTTAACTAACATTCTCAAGATAGCTAATTGATTCATATAATTAGGTTAGCCCAAAAGTTTCTAGTCTCCTTTTTTTCAGTTGGAATTTGCTGGGAGTTTGTGTCACACTGGGTGGGCAGTGCACACAGGGGCGCTGCCTCTGCCACAGCATTACCTGCTCAGGTAACAGCCTGGTGACATCTCTGCAGCTCTGTCTCAGAGCAAACTGGAGTCAGGACACAAAGTGAGATGCAGCAGGGCAGAGCAAAGAGTGGCACTATTTGCATTAGAAATAAAAACATGCCAACATTGCTCATTCTCTTGCAAGCCTGATCACACTCAACACAACCACAAGGGCAGGAGCAAGCACAGGAGGCAGAGAAACACTTCAGGCTCTGCCACAGCCCAGGGGGATCAGCTCACACCAGCAGCCTCAGAGAAATGGGGAGATTTAACATCCCACTGCTTGTTCCTTCTTGGGGTTGATGTTCTTTAAGATTTTCTTTGGGACGGCCGTGCCCCAAGGCTGCTGGTTCTTCCCCCAGGGTTGCTGTTCCCTGGAGATTTCCCTGGGGTTCCTGTTCCCCAAGGTAATCAGGTTTTCAGTCTTCTCTTTGCCCCAAGTGTTTCACACTGAAGGCAGAGACGACAAACAGAGTCTGCCAGTCCATGTTTCCAGAGTTGTTTATTCTTCATTATCTCTTAGTTTTTTCTTCTCTGCCAAGTCTCCCTGGCAGGGTACATTATCTTAGTTCTTTCTCTGCTCTCTGAGAGACATCCCCAGCAGAGCAGGGCACACGGCAGGACTGGGCGGGTCAGAGAGCCCCACACCTCATGTACAGCACCCCTGACCCAACCACCGTCCGAAACGGATTTATTATTTACAGAATTTTACCAATGCCCACTGCCTATGCTAACATGTCATTTCTACTCTAAACCAATCCTTGAGATCCAACTCAGCAGAAAATGGGGGACGAGAACAAGAACAAGGAGCACAGGGGCCACTCCCCAATTCCTCCAGCTTGTCTCTTCAGCCCCATATACTAAAATCCCAGATTCTACATTTACATTCTATGATAGACTAAATACTACTTATTTTGAATTCTCTCAGCTTGTGATTCTTCATACAGTGTGGGCATTCACTCCCATGGACAGAAGCCAGAATCAAGAGTCCTCCTGGGCTCTGTGTGAGGCTCTGACCCCCCTGGACAGATCCCAGACCCCCCTGTACAGTCCCCAGATTCTCCAGGGCTGTCAGAGGGATATCCCGGACTCCAACAGTTCCTGTGTCCAGCTGTGACCCCAGTTCCTCCTGGGCTGTACAAGCTCCAGAAGTATCACAGCAGTCACAGGCACCGTGCCAGGTGCCAATGGCCATTCTGAGTCCTGGTCAGAGACAGTCCCCACTGCCCAAAGGCTGATATTTCATTTCATCCAGAGTGCCCAAACAGCAGCCTCTAACCCAGTTTTAAGCCTGTATTGTTGTGTATCTGCACCTGAGGGTCTGTGCCTGCACTGGTGCTGCAGCTCATGCACAGCACTGAGCTGGGCACTGCCCTCAGCACACAGACAGGATCACACCTTCATACCACACACAGAGGTGCTGGGATACAGGCATTTGCTACTTCAGCATCATAAACAATGTCTGGGTAGAGTTCCTCTTACCTTGGACACATACACTCATTTACTCAAAAACAAAGCCCCTTTCTTCCACCCTCATCAGCCCTGCAAGGGAAGCTCTCCATAGAGAAGCCATTTTGAGTCCCTGGGACTTCCCAAAATGTATTTTTAAGCCTTCTAGTAGGGATAACATCCTTAGCAATCAATTTGACTCGTGATTACTATTTCAAACACAGGCTCATACCCAGACAAAAAAAGCACACTTACATGGCAATATATACAGAACAATAACATTGCCAGATGGTATAATACTGAGCAGAATTAATTTCACACATGATGTTTTCAAGGTGTTAAAATATGTCACAGCTTCTGCTAATAAAACATCTTCCTCTTCCCTCCTCCTTTTAAGAAAATGCCTCATTCCCACCAGCCTGTATTTTACATTATATGTGTTTCCATCCTGATAAGGGCAGCTGATTGCTTGCAAACCTAATTACAGTCAAATGAAAGTCTTTCAGAACCATCATTAGCAATTAGGACCTGCTGGATTTGCAGTGTATCATTTTGAGAGGTATAATTCAATAGCTTATTGAAAAATTGCAGGTGAAACTGGTGATTATGAGGGGGGGATGGCTGTGACAGGTCCCTGCAGGCGAGCAGGGGTGCAGTGGCAGCTCCCTGAGCAGTGTCTGAGCACAGCCCTGCCCTGCCCAGAGCAGCATCCTGGGCTCAGCTGTGCCCTCCCCACCCTGGCTTTGTGCCCTCCTGGAATCCAAAGTGCCCATTCAGGAGCTGGGGAAGCCATGGGGGCTGTGCAATGCAGAACAACAGGAGCACGAAGCCACACACATCATTTTCCAGTCCTTTTTGCACAGAACAACAGCCTTTTCTGTGCCTGTTGAGCTCAATTATACATTATCAGGGCCCAGAAGTTGTTTGGATGCTTTTGAGCAGCTGGGTGCCTTCACAGATGACGCACTGGATACGGTGGCTGCGGGTTAAATGCAGCTGGAGATTTCTGTGGCCTCTGATCAGAGGCAAACAGCAGTGGAGAATCAGCAAATGCTTGTAATTCAAGCCCTGTTTGTCACCCACGGCGGTTTCCAAAGGGGAAACGAGCAGGGCACTGAATGGCAGCCCAGCTTTCAGCACATGCTCCCACACAGGCAGGAATCCACACGCTGTGCATGTGTGAAAATAAAGTGTGGGTCCCTGCCAAGGCTGGAATTACCAACTGGCCAGCATGGAGCACTCAGCATTTCCACTGCACAGGTGGACTGGACAAACTGAGCTGGACAGCAGCAGAGACAGAGGATCCTCACTCACAAAACCTGCCCCTCTCCAGGTATCCCCCTCTATTTGCACACCAAGTGGAACATTTACCTGAAAAACCCCACACAGCCCAACCTCTGCAAAACCTCACCTCTTCATCCCTTCCCCGCAGACCTCTTTTCCTTTTTCTGTCCTACAAAGGGTTCTCAAAGCCCAGATCTACCCATTCCCTTTATCACATGAGCCTCTTCTCCCACTGTATTTCTACACCCACTCATGCTGTGATGTGACCTCAAATCACAAACATGGCCCTTTCTATTCCTTCAGAGCCATAATCTGATTTTTTTTTCATCATTTCATGGGTTATTTTTTAAATTAAATGTTGTTCAATATACTAGATTAATAACCAGTGCTTTGAGTGACTCGATACCAACACAGTTCTGTTAAACCAGTGGCCCCTCCAAGTCCTGTTGTTGGTGACATTTGCTGTAAGTGCCCCCAGACTTTTGACAACACTGGCACAGAATCAAACCACGCTGTGTAGGCTGCAGTACAAACAGCAAATCCACTCATTTCAAAGTGGTTGCACTGGCATTGTGAATCTGAAAAAAACCCCCTGAAACAAGGAACTTCTCCCTTTACATACAGAATGGGAATATTACCTCCCTTTCCATCAATGTGTGGCCACATCCCTGCTGGCCTGATCTGGCTGGCAGTGCTCCCAAGGCAGGTGACTGTCCCACACTGCACCAGTCAGCACTGATGTTTGTCACTTAACACAGAGCCAGACCTCCAGCGCTGCAAAACCAGCCCCAAAATCCCCCACACAGCTTCCAATCCCTGTGCTGCCCTGCACGAGGTGGTTTCACAGCCCAGGTTCCTTCCTGATCTTCAGAAGTTTTACAGGCACTGAAATCCACTGGCTGCCAGTAAAGGAATCCCAAATCCCAGCAGTGATGTTCAAGGAGGGTCAAGCCTTTATCACTCACTCGGGTGGGCAGGATTTCCAAGGTGTGTGACCTCACACTGCACAGACATATCCCTTTCTCTTCCCCTGCACAGAGCTGCAGCAGGGAGCCCAAGAAATGAAAATTCTCCGTGGCTGAGTACCGTACTCGGAGCCCACCCACAACTTCATTTTCAATTAGCAGCTCTTAGAAAAGTAGTAATGAA
The DNA here is from genome assembly GCA_013400215.1 of Cisticola juncidis. Taxonomy (NCBI): domain Eukaryota; kingdom Metazoa; phylum Chordata; class Aves; order Passeriformes; family Cisticolidae; genus Cisticola; species Cisticola juncidis. Next base: position 314,599 of record VXBR01005399.1, on the reverse strand, counting down.
AGCAGTTGCTAAAGAGCACTCGGATGTCATTGAGAGCCTGCAAACCCAAACTGTAAATAGCACATTGTAAATCGCTTGTCAGCACAGTCGGCTCTCCCCGGGATCACAGTGCCGGTGACAGCCCAGCCCATCTGCTCCGCTGCCCGCCCGGTGCCACCGCGGCCCGGAGCGCCCGTGCCGGCGGGGCTGGGACTGCCCGGGCACGGCTCGGCACGGGGGATGGCACCTCTGAACCACGGCTGTGCCAGGGCACACGGGGATGGCACCTCTGCAACAGGCACAGGGGATGGCACCTCTGAACCATGGCTGTGCTGTGCCAGGCACAGGGGATGGCACCTCTGCAACAGGCAAAGGGGATGGCACCTCTGCGACAGGCACTGGGGATGGCACCTCTGAACCACGGCTGTGCTGTGCCAGGCACAGGGGATGGCACCTCTGCGACAGCACAGGGAATGGCACCTCTGCCCCATGGCTGTGCCAGGGCACACGGGGATGTCACCTTTGCAACAGGCACAGGGATGGCACCTCTGCGACAGGCACAGGGGATGGCACTTCTGCCCCACGGCTGTGCTGCCCCGGGGCACACGGGGATGGCACCTCTGCCCCGTGGCAGGGCACAGCGAT